>OY776276.1:1067178-1667178 GCA_963675445.1 Linnaemya vulpina | reverse complement strand
ATTGTTTGCAAAAGTATGCGTTCTAAAGTTATAACTTCCTGCAAAATACGAAATCACAGGTTGCTTATATTACCAAGGTCGTTTGTATTGTTTATATCTTACCTCTTTAGGTTCTTTGCCGAATGAATAGAAATGATTGTCAGTCAGCAACTGTCTGGCGATCATTATTATGTCACGACATTTTTTTGGTGTCTCCTCTACTTTGCCAGCCAGCAGCAGACAACAACATGCTGTCACATAGCGGGGAAATTGTTTAAACGATTGAAACATATAAAATCTGTGAAAGTACACAACTCCGGTGGCCATTGTGTTGTGACCTAATCCCATTTGTGTGCCACAGGTCATTATGAAGCGAGCGCCTTCTTTGCGATAGCGTCGCTCAGTTTCAAAGGGTATGCCATCACGCACTGAGGGAGTATCCCGTAGTTCATTTTTATCATAATACCAGCAAGGCATTTTTGGTTGTAAATGCTTTGATAATTGTAGTTTATTAAAAATCTTCCTTTTACGGCTTACAGCAATCAACAGAGTTAAACTGGTTTTGAAACTTATCAACTTATTTCTTACACAATAGTTTTACTCAATATCACAAATTGTCATTAACTTGTTAATTTTGCTATATTGTTATTTATATTCAGCGAAACTTTATTATAAAAAGCCGCAAGCACAATATGTGCTTTCTCTTATTTTACTCACGATGTGTCAAAGTAAGTTTACTATTGTCAATAGTGTCAAAGGATACACACAAATGTCATTATTTGAACATATGGCTAAATGTACCGGCCTTGGTCATAGAAAACGTAATTGTGCGTTAACGTAGTTGAGAACAAGGATTTATTTTCATATTAATATACAAACGCATCAATATAAAACTCGTCTTATATATTCTATAAATCTACTATAAACTTCGATAAGAGACATCAAAATGGTTGGTCAACGTGGCTGCAACAACTTTGCAGACCGGATAAGAATTTTAAACTCAGGCCGCTAGCTGCATCATTTAGTATCCCGTAAATATTTACAACATATTCAATAGTGGTTTTCATATATAGATTAGACCAAGGCAGATTAAACTGCCTTGGATTAGACCAAATAATGTTTTCTGAGAAGGACTAATAAGAAAATTATAGCAGAAGCCTAGCAAGAAGAAACCACGGGCTGCCACCTTTTTTAAAACACTTTTCAAAACCTGTAACCCTGACGTGCACAGTTAGTGACTCAATATGGCCGTATTGGGAAGTAGCATAAGAAACGTCAGTTAGGAAAAATAATTTTAAATTGTTTTTTATTCTATGCTGTAACAGGCATTTTGAAGAACAATTGTATATTTCGAAAGTTTTTAAGTATGCAGCTTAACAAAGTTTATATCTGTTATTTTTTAACGACATTTTTAATAAGCTTATTTGTTTATATTCTCATTTCGACCAATTTGCAAAATATGAAGAAAATGGATAAATTAAGGGAAGAAGTTAATGATATAGCGGTAAGTTTGGCCCATTTAATGGAAATGAGACACTAATTAAAATATCTTAGCACCTCATCTTACAAACTCCTTACAATGGAAAAAGTGAATCGAAATATTTCAGCGATTTAATAGACAATTTTATACGAAAGCGCTTAGTTGGCGTTTGGGATGATTTGCATTCTATTAAGAAGCAATTAAAATCAATAGAATGTACAGCTGCCACAGATAACGTCTTCAAAAAGCAACATAAAGTGGCAGTAGAAAGTATAGAACAAAGAGTGAATTACGCAGCCGAGGAATTGGGTACTAAAGTTTTAAGTGTTAAGGCTGTACCAATATGTCCCTTAAGTGTTTTGAAATCATGGCTGGGTATGGAGTTTAACACCAATCCACCTGTTTTTATGCTGCGGTCTAAAATGGAACCAGGCAATTGTTTCGGCTTTAGAGGCAATAAGGCTGATGTTACTATAAAAATGCCCAGAGAAGTAAGTTCGAAAAAAATTATTATTGAATTCTTAAATAAATAACTCTATTCTGATAGATTTTGATAGATCAAATCTTATATCAACATATATCTAAGAAACAATCACCTACAGATGATACATCCTCCGCCCCCAAGGACATTCAGATTTTTGTACGTGTTAAGCATATATCCTACCTTTAATCTGACCTTATGTTGTTTTGTTTAAGGGTTTGAAAAATAGCCATGAATTCCATTTGGGTTCGTTTGTATATGATAACATCCAGCCTCTGCAATATTTCAATGTTCGGACGTCTGAACGATTTCAAATTTTAAGATTTCAATTTGATTCTAATCATGGACATCCTAATTACACATGTGTTTATAGGTACATAATATACTTTTTATTATGCTGTAAGTGCTTTTTAAGGTCATGTCAAGATCTTGATATATCTTTCAAAGAAGTACTAAAATTTTCATATAATATATCAAGGTTTATTAGAACTAATTTCCATTCGAAATCAGTTTTATGATATATATATATATATATATATATATATATATATATATATTTCACAAAAAGTTTGCATTAATTTCTTTACAGAGTTGCAGTGCATGGGAAATTATAAAAATATGTATATAATTATTTTCTTATAAGAAAATTCAGTTGTGTGTTTATTTATGATTTGTGTGAAATATTTTTGATATGTATTTATATGAATTGATATATATTAAACATATGTATTTATATAGTTCTGCATTTAAACTTTATTCTTCATAAGAAGAGTTAAATATTACTAATATCATCTGGGAATTTCTGATAAACTTATACCATATATAATCACCTAATATCGAAAGGCCTTAACAGACATAAAGTTCAATGTATTATTCATAATATCATATATATATATATATATATATATATATATATATATATATGTATATATATAACATCACAGTGAATAGACAAGTTTTATGGCTATAAAGCTTTTTTTAATAATTTGTTATTGCACAGTGGTATACGTTAAAAAGGAAAACATGGGCTAATATTGCGCACCGTCAATTGATTATTTTGCCGCCGACTTAGATATAACATCAGCTTCGTGTTCTGCAACTGCTGTTCTCTTTTTCGTTGGTTTTTGTTTTAACAAAACAAAAAACGGAGTAAGAAATAAGAAGAAATGTGTATAAATTAATAATAATTAATAAAAATTTTACTAAAGAAAGCGTATTGCGTACAAAAGAGCTGTAAAGTTGAAAGAAATTTTGCATACATTCAAATGTTTACTTTGGATAAATAAAGAGAAAAACATTTCTAAAGAGCGCAGTTACCTTTCAGCTGTATTCAGTGATACGTCCGAAATTCGGACGAGCTAAAGAATTGGAGAAGAACATTTATTGTTAATTATTATTAGTGTTTTTGTGTATAATAAAAAAGAAAAAATTGTTCTTATACCTATGTATGCCTGTGTAATATATTAAAGTTATGAAAAAATGTCTACAAAGTAAACCTAAAATTAATTCCTAACAAAAATTGGATGGGAGGAAATAATAAAAAATAAAACTTAAGTAAATGTGTGTATGTATACAAACCTCAGTAGAACAAACAGTAATTGTTATTAAAAGTAGAAAATAAGGGACGAAATACGCAAAGTATCAGAAAAATACAAGTTGCAACTACTACCGTGTCAATAAGTATAACAATCAGTGTAGCAGTGTATATATCCGTGTTCACAAGCTTGTTTTTGTAGCAAAATCTACAACAACATTTATCGATTGTATCTTTAACAAATAAATGGTGCAAATAATAGAAGAATTTTAATTAGAGAAGTTATATTCCACATATACTTATAAAAGAAATTTAAAGATATCAAGTACTACATTATAGTGAAATCTAGCTGAACATGGTCCAGAAATTTCAATCTCCCGTAAGGGTTTACAAACATCCTTTCGAATTGGTTATGAAGGTAAGTGGCGGATCTTTTACTTATGTATGTTTCAATTGATATACATATACCTACACGATAATATAAATTTATTAGCAAAAATCACTTCAAAGTTCATGATTGTTCAAGGCAGGTATGTCAAGAACTTTTATTGGCAATTAAAACATAAAATTGAGGAAATACCAGAACTATAAAAATTCTTATGTGAGGGATACTCTCGAAGAATAATTATTTAATCTTTATAACAGATTTTTACATATTTCGATAGAAAACCATTAAGTTAAAAATTGGTAATGAATCCCATAAAATTCTTTTCATTAAAACATTGAAACTATGAAATGGTGAAAACACGCCAATTAAAAGTTGTAATTGTTTATATTTTATATTATTCTCGCTGAATATATGTTCTTATATACTAAAATTTAGCCTAAAATATAATTGATATACTCGCTTAATCTAGTAAGATTAAGCAAATCCATTTTCTGATGTTTTTCGTAATAAATAAATAAATATATAAATTATTTTAAGAGAAGTACGTATGTTCCTTTATTGAGGCAACGAATTATCACATTTGATGTTCACACGTATCCAATTTAGCTTACTCCATTGCATTTGACAGCTGGAAATGCCTTTCTTTATCTTCTTCGAAAGTTATAATGTACTCGCCTCCCAAATCATTGTTTTTTTTTGTGCTTATTTTTATGCAATTAGTAGATAATAGTTTCATTTTTTTTCGTTTACAATGCGGATAGTAAAGGAAAATTACCTCCTGAATATGCCAAGCTTATTCTAAATTTCTAGAAATACTGATACTTTTTAAATGAAATTCCGTATTACTGATTTAAGACTTAAGAAGGTGTCAAAACTAACAATTTCAACATGTCCTATTTTAAAAAGCTATAAAACAGCAATATATTATTATTAAAGAAAGGGAAAAAGATGCATAAAAGGAGTTCGGACTTAAATTTTTTCTTAAATCTTTAATTTTCACTTTAACAGAATTTTAAATAGATATCTTCTTCCTTTATTTGAAACTTTCCTGATTACTTTTAAATTTTTAGAAAACAGCTGATAATGTATATCTTGTAACGAACTTACCCAAAGAAAAATTCGAACAACTCTGTACAGGAAATGAAAAAATTCTCTCGTTTGATCCCAAAAAAGTTTTTAGGCTATTTTGTACAATTTCAGATGTTCTGAAGGTCAATTTTTGATATTCGCGAATACGAATATCTAAAACAATATTAAAGTATTTGAATACAAATATTACATGTAAATATTAAAGACATATAACTGGCGTTCTTTAATACCTATAAAATAATGTATGAAAAATAACCCCATAGTTCCGCCCGAGTTAATTAAAATTAATGGAAAATTTGGGAAATCTTGAAAAATTGTATATTCAGCAATTCGATTGCGAATATTCGCACATCACCAGTATGTACCTTAATTGAAACAATTAAACTATAATTGAGTTATGGAATTTATGTTCGCACATATACAATTTATTTGATTCCATTTGAATTTGATAGCTGGAAATGTTGTACCTAATTTTCTTCGCAAAACCTTGAAATTTGATATTTCATTCTTATGTTTTTTTTAATATTCATGACATGTAGTTTTGTTATTTTATCGAATTTTTTGTTCTTATTGAACATGTTGCATTAGGAATTTTGGTCAATATATGAAACTATTATCTACTAATTGCATAATTCATAGATTAATTTATTGCTTGAAAAGTAAATCTAAATTAAGGCTATAATTGGGTAATTAAGGTGCTTGTCTAAAAATGCTATACCATTCTCACAGATTCTGATTGTACTTGGAATTAATAAAAGAAAATCTAAAAGCCTTCCTTCACTTTATATATTGCATTTAAAAATTTATTGGTTAAACTTTCGACGTCACATTGATGTTGATTAAACACGTTATTATGAATTTTGGTATTCGGAGAAATATCAAAACAGACGCATGCATCTTTAAAGATACATTTTTACTGATGTAAATTTGCACGGTTTTGATTTTTGCTGACAACACTTTAAGACCTGAAAGTTTAGAGTTGTTTTACTAACATATTCTACTGAAGCTCTCACCAATTTTAAATTGTCTATGCATGAGCTTTATTTGGGAGTGCGAGTATATGAGAAACTTGCACTACCATTTTCATATCCTTTTCCCTCATACTCACTGGAATTTATGTATCTAATTCATTTGTTTTCTTATCCAAGTAGGTCCTGTGATTAAATTTTTCAACTTGTCTGCAAAAGTGTGTGTCAAGTTATTTTGTAAAGTATGTACGGCAATTTGAGTTGTTGTAGTTGGTTTTATGTTACACGGAAGATATTTATGTGTGTTCGCAAGGGAATGTGTTTTTAATTCCAGCAAGTATTTGGGTTAAAATGTTTTTAAAAAGTTTTTGCTTTAAATCGTAGTGCAGTGCGATAATGGCGCTAAGTTACACTGAGAAAATTGTTTATTGATACAGTTCATTAACTAAAATTGGTTTCAGCTAATATCTCAATTGAATGAATTAGTCTGTGATCAAAAATTAAATTTTCCAACCTATTTTACGTTTTTAAGTAAAGAAAAATTTTAATTTAATAATGCATTCGAGCAGTTCAATCTTTTTATCCTTGTGAACACTAAACCATACAGACTAGTTTGTTTAAGTAGTTAATTAAACAGCTGTTTAAGAAAAAGACAATAAGAAAGCGAAAATATGCGAAATGAATCTAAATACGTGAAGCGAACGCATCCATCCACCTTTAAATATACCGATGTTTTCTTATTCGTTAAAAGATTTGGTTATTTGCGTTTACGAACTTCTGGGTATTTTCGTAGTTATTTTGCCGAACTTTGCCCAAAAAGTAAAAAAATTAATATCTGCATAATATTTTTTTGTCAGTTGCTCTCAAAACTCTTTCATGAAAATTTTTGCTTAATATATGGTGTTATTCATATATCATTTGGTACTTGACAGTATCAGGCACTAAAGATCGTAGTTGTTTTCATATCCCAGTAACCATGTGATATACGCCTTGAATTGATTTATCTTCGACATTGATAATGAATAATATAAAAAATATTTGTTTTTGAAAAAAAAATCCTAGTTAAGTTATTTATAATCATGCAATATTCCAATGTGCTATTAATTATCTACATGATAAATAATTATCTAAATGATAACTGGCAGTTTACTTATAGCAACAATAATAACATATGAATATACGAGGAGCACTACTTTTTTTTGTTCCTACCAAACAAAATAGTTTATTCATATTAGTACATAATTTTGGGAATTGCTACGAATTATCTGAAAAAGATAATTCGTAGCGAAAATGTGCAATTTAGAAAAATATTTCGGAACATTAGCAACCCTCGCAATCACATCTCTAAAAGAATTTTTCCAATTAAAATTTAGAAATACCGTAATATTTTTGTTACAAATAATATTATACACAATTTGTTTTATTGCATTTGCAGATGTATGTACATACCTTTAAATGTGTACATACATTATATGTACATATCGTCACCAGAAATTCATAAGACCGTAACAAAAACTTTTATATTCATACTTTTAGAAATAACGACTTTATTTAAGAACTTCAAAAGATTGTAACAACAAATGCTTCTTTTTTACAATTTAAAAAGCCGTAACAACATATTGCAAAATAACATAAAATATTGTCTCTTGTGTAGAAAAGTAAATTCAACATTTTATGATAGGCCCATCTTCATTTCGGGTGGCGATATGTATATATGTAAACGAATATGTATATACATATGCAGTTGGTTTTTATTTGAATTTTATGACTTGATAAAAAAAACCCACCATAAAGAAATAAACCAATAATGTTATGACGTTTTTCTGATCTCTGTTGCAAACTTGTAATAATAATTAATATAGTATAAAAGCATGTGATCATTAGGGTCGTCCTTATACGGAAAAGTTTTCACATATTTTGTGTGGGTAATGATATTAATTGATTAAGTCTTTGTCAATATAGGCTCGACGGACATAAAAAAGTCTACATGCATGACATACATTTCTTGACATCATGTTTTCTCCTCAGACTAGAAGCGGTACATAACCAATGTACCGTTAATAATAAGTGGAATTTTTGTTCCCGTGAAATTATTAATACTCTCGATAGGAGAAATGTTACGGTGAATCTCTCGCGAATGTAAAAAAAGTTAAAAAGAAATTTTTTTTCAAAAATATACGCGTACATATATAATAATTTAAAGAAGTTAGTGAAAGTTTAATTGAAACGTTAGATTATTTTACTATTTAAATATTATATACAAACATATTTGGAATTTTTTTTTAACCCAAAAGGGAAAATTACTCACAGTAACGAAATAATTCATTGGTCCAAATTATCGGAATTTAAATGGAAATTTCGATCGACATCGGATGCCATAATTTGTCCCCACGCGAATTTAATCTCACAAAATTATTCAGGGGGAATTTTTGAAAAAATTAGTGAAGGGGTAAAATATCAAAGGAAAATTATTACTAGAAAATTTTATAGATAAACATATCAAATAAATTTTTTCAAGACATACTAAATTATTAAAACACATTTTGATCTGCTCGGTTATATACATAATAGATCTGGCTTATTTCTAATTTAGTTCTGTTATGAATCTAATGTCGTGTGGGGGTGTTTATTGTGCTTTATACTTTGCTGCAGCGATGGGATCATGGTTCAATTACATATATACTATACTATAATACTATATATATTTTTATTATGATAGAACCCACAACATTTATTGTTCGTGCTATACCAACAAGTTAAATTTGTTGTCTTTTTGCACAGCTTTAAAATTAATTGAATATTCTGAACACCTAGACCCCATATACAAGAACATGCACATGGACATTAAAACCGTTACTCTGCCCGCGTCATGCCCATGTCATCCTCGAGCCTTTGACTCATGCAGAAGTAGAACTTAGTATCGCTCTCGACTTATTCAATTAAAATTTAATTATTTAATTAGCGAAAAAGTCAATACAACATCGAAATGCAATTATATTTAATTCATCATCATTCTCTTGATCTTTCCAATAATACAATATATTTTTTAATGATCTCTACATTCATTAGCAAGCAGTATATATATTTTATATATTCATATGCATATTTCATTAAGTTCAACAACATTTTCTTAAATAAACAATCAAAAATTTTGTATCAATTCCTTGTTAATCGTCATGCTTTTGCACTCCCAGAATACATTATGGCATTTTCAAATGTTTTTAAAATAATTTTTTTTTTGGTTTGTTTGTCTGTTGCTTATTGCGCTGCTTTGAAAGGTCACTTTGTGATAATAAGTACGGCTTCCACAGTTTATGAAAATCAGCAGCCTTCATTGAGACATGTTAAAGTGATAAAAAAAAAACAATGAGATTGAGCGGCAAACGCACTTTCAAATGAATATGATACGAGTGCAGACAAATAGAAGGGCTTTTATTATTGGGTACTTTATTTTTTTTCAATAAAGGCTTTTTCATATCAATTATGTTTAAAAGGAGTGAACGGATAGGGAAATTTCGGGCTTCCACTTAGTGTTGTATAGCTAGCTACAACTGAAAAATTAATCTACATAAAACTGTTGTCGTTTAAATTTTACAATAATTTTTGATTAGTATAATGAGACTAAAGGCCATGATTCACAGGAAAATCGTGCTGAAATCTGACCGGCTTTCATAAATCGTTGCTCAAAATGGCGTTGCACTATTGTACATTATTATTACCCTGATCGCAAATTTCACGACTTGAGAAAAAGATATGTCATACGGTTACCTATTTAGTCCATACTATATTTGGCATAAAAATTTTAATTCATAAAACTGAGTTTAGGGCCAAAGAAACCATTCAAACGAGTTGACAAACAAGTAGATATCTTTTTTGTTTGTACAAACACTTAATTGTTTGCTGGTTTGTGCAAACTTTTTTTAAATGTTGAATTTAATATTAAGAAATGCATAGTTCTTTAAAGATTCATATTAATGTGTATTAGTTATATTTGTATCCTTTATGTGCGTGCTTGTCAAATCACTTCTGTAGTTTTATTTTTGGCTCTTAAGCAATTGATGATAATTTTTTTTAGCTTTTCAAACTAAATTAATTAATTGCTTTTAATACAGATAATAATTATTTATATGCAGCCGAAAATTGTTGCACTTTTATTTTTCTTAATTTTCAAATGTTCCTCCAAACAAGTCACTCCTAATAGATGCACACACAAACTTATTTATATGAACATCTTATTAAACAATGGACGGAAATAAAGAAATGATATGTACTTAAATGTTTTATTATAATTATATCAAGAATCAAAAGCTCGTAGTGTTAAAAACAAATAGAAAAGCCAATTTTCTCTTTGTTGATTTTAATTAACAAATCGTGTAAAAATAATATGAATATTATAATAGAAACGTTGATGTGCTGCGATCATTTTCAGGGATAATTTGTTATTTAAACACGTGAAATATTTATATAAACATCAAAGATTTCTGTTTGTTAACATAAACAATATCAATTACAATTGCTAGTTAGCGGATAAACTTATATTTGAAATATAATTTTTCCAATTGAACAAACGACAATTTATAATATATTTTTTTAAATGAGTAAAAATTATTTAGAATTTTTTGCAATTACATCAGTTCACTTAAGTAAACACGTGTGCCATGAATTTGCCAAGAATTGTGAAACATTCATTTACAGGCAAAAACCAGTTTCGAAAGTCGGAGGGATGGCCTTTAAGGGTCAACCCTTTCCATATACATATATTTTTTTGTAAATGAACCCGTAAACGTTATTATATATTTAATTAAATGAATAAAACTCCTGTGTATTATTTGCAAATACCCATCAAAATCTATCTGAGAATTTTTTGGTTACCCTGTGGGAAGCCAACTCTATTTACAGAACGCCTATTTTCCGAGCTCAATTCCCAATTGCAAATATTTTGCTATTGTTAGAACAGGAGGGTGTGTGCGATTTTGTTATGAGCCAATATTTTCATTCAGTGTCTTTTTTATTGGGGCTTCAAATCCAAAATTTCATTTCGAAAATTGCTTATGCAGTCGCACGATTTAGGACTTTTCGTTTTAGTTTTAAGAGCAACTCCGATGCTGGTTTACAATAATAAAAAAGTTACTTGAAATCAAAATAATTTGCTTTTATTTTGAGAATGATATACATATAGATAAAAATTTCTTTGTCTATGTGTTTGTTTGTAGGTATGTATATAACCTACTATAATAACATTTTAATTGTAACGCTACCATTAAAAATTTATTGTATTTTATTTATCATTGTTATTATTTTTATTTTAAATATTTAGAATAGGGTTGGCATAGCGAGTAACTTTTTCACGATCGATCACGCGTAAAAAGTTTTTACATACTCGTTAAGTAACTGTTAAATATCAAATCTCTGCCAGCTAATAAAATTCAATTCAAAAATTTTCAATTATTAATATTAAAGTTTTCAAATATTCAAATTTTTGATGAATGTGCTAGGAAATGCAGCTTAAAGTTTAAATCAAAAATACTTAAATATGCCGCATTGTAGGCATTTAAACTAATACAAAATCGCAAGGCAAATCGCTCCAATCGCGTGACCTGCACCCATCTCCTCATATTGAAATAACAATTTAGAATGTGTTTGTGACGGTTTTCATTTCGAGGTAACTAAAGTTTAAACCAGTTTCTTTAAAGTTACTCATGTGTTGGTACATATTATTGGTTAAGTACATATCCGTATGTATTTGTTTAGATTTACAGTTAATAAGAAAAGAAAAGAACAAAAACTCACAGTCATACAAAAGGAATACGTCATGGTTTGTTTGGCATTTGGATTGTATCTGTTTGAATAACACAAACACAATAAAAATTTAACCTTTACAAAAATAACCTTTTAATCGAAAGTTGAGTTTAAAACAAATTCAAAGAAACGCTGATTGTGTTTTCAAATCAAACGTTACAAAAGAGAGAAACTAGATTTATGCGGTTTTAGAACCGTGCTCTTTACGGCATGTAGCGAAGAAAGGGACGGCCAGAAATGTTGAAGTACAAGAAAAAAAACTTCTATTTACATATTTGAATGTTTCAACTGTCACACAAAAATATTTAACCCTTTTGAAATTAAGAATATTATAGAAATTTTAGAACCTGCCGCTTCAGTTAAGAGTTTTAATACTAAGTTTTAGTAAATAAATTTTAGAATTAAAAGCAAAAAATATTTAAGCTTATCTTAAAGGCTGGACGATAGTTTCTTCATCTAGAAAAGAGAATGTTGACTTTTCCTTTGGAATATTTATTATGTCTTTCTGAGTTAAAAATACTTTTAGAACAATTAGCCTATAATAATTGAATTGAATATGAAAAGAAGAAGACTTCCTGTCCACTGGAGTGTGGTATGACTGTGGTATCCCTTTTGTGTTACCTGTGAGGAAAGAAAAATAAAGGTTGGTATTTATGTTCGGAATACTTTACTCTAGGCACTGTTGTTTATTAAGAAAGTTATATATTTTGTATATTTCCTTATTCATAAAAAATATATAATATGTACTTAAATTTGTCTTATAAAAAGTTTATAAGCATAAAATAAATTTTTTTCTGAATGAGGCCTTTGATGGCGATTCCTAAGAAAAGTTGCTAACCACGGCAACTACACATTTATTTAAATTTATTTATACACATGGGCATGTGTGTAGTTTGAAATATTTGATCGTTACTGTACATTCTTTTTACTGTAGCAAACCCATCAGTTATTTTGTTTAAACGGAACGGGTATAGTCTGCCGAAAATATTTTTGACGCAGAACTGTAGTCAGAACTGTGTACACATAATTGTTTAATGGCATGTTTATATATTTATTTACGGCATTATAAATGTAAATACTTCGTTTTGGTTTACAGTAGAGCATTCCCACTACTAATGCTTTCTTGATTATTCGTAAACTTTGAATCAAATAAATGTTAGAGCAAACTAAAATGCCTGATTTCGAGTAAAGCTACAATCGAGTAATTATAACGATTAGTCGAATAACTCCAGCGAAACTTTGCACAGATTTTGATTGTTTGAGTTATTGCAGATATTTATATCGGAACAGGTAAACTCTATTATAGGTACAGTGTCCGCTAATAGTCATAAATTGATGGTGCTATTATTCTTGGTTCACACGCACTTTTCTTAAGTGCCTTTTAAAAAGATTTCGCACTTCCGCACATGAAATTTTATTTTAGCAAACGTAAATTTTTATATATAATTTTGTGAGTTTGTTATTGTTTCCCGCCCCTCTTTTCCACTCTCTCACAAATACTTGACGTGTGTGTGTATTTAAATACTTAAAGCTGAAAGTGTTTGCAATTAAATCAAATGAATAAATATCATAGCACGAGACAGCAGTGTAATAACCTTTAATTAGTTGTTGTTTACTGCTATTAAAAGCAAAACTTATGCTCGTGGTATTTGTCAAAATCATAGAAAAATAGAAATAATAAAAAGGATAGATGTAATATATTTTACTAATGCCGCCTTTTCATAGGTCTCTTCGATTTTGGTATCGTGGAGCCTATGTCCTGTAAGTACGGTCTCTGCTGAGGCTTTTTGTTTTCAGTTACGAAAATTTGGTCAATATTTAGCAATTTCGAAACGAACTATGCAAACAAACGTTTTATGTCTAAAATTTCAGGAAAAAATGTCACAGCGTGAGTCAATGAATGTGCCCGATATCTGCTCTAATAGTGATTCGACGTTTCTCACCGAAGTAGCAAAACATTTATAATTTTTATAACTCTTACAAACAAAAATAAAATTCATAATAGCTGAATTTATGTAGCCCAAAAAGTTCCCAAATTTGCCTTATATTTCGAACAGACCTAATATACATATCATTTATTCTATGAACCATGGGTTGATGTAATTGAAATCAAAATGTAAATATTTGCCTAAGATATTCATCAAACTTAAGGGCCAAACAAGCTACACACGCCGTTTGATAAACACGCCCTATATTTTTGCACATAAACGATACAAACATGAATTTGTATACCCTTCACAAAAAAAGGGAAAGGGTGTATTTAGCTTTGTCATTCCGTGTATAATTTCTTCGATATCAATATGCGACCCCATAAAGTATATATATTCTGGATCCTTATGAATAGCGATGAAGATTGAGCGATGTCCATCTGTCCGTCTGTCTCTACGTGAAGTCGGTTTTCCCAAGCCCCCAGAAGAGCTAGAGATTTCATTCTTGGACTTATGGATTGGAAATGAACCTAAATAGAGTGATATTGAAAATCGGAAGGACGTTTCCAGAGCTGAAAAGCTTACACCTATTTCTCGACGTAAAATTAACACCAAAAACCAATTATTTTTTTGTTTATTTGTAATTTGGACCTATTCCATGCTTTGGGACGCCTCAATTGTGTTGCAAAAAAAAAAATAATTCCAGGGATGGGTTACTAAAAGTTTTTTTTATTGCACATTCGGTACTAATTTTAAAAATTAAAACTTCTCATCCAGGGTTAGGAAATTTAAATTTTTTTATACATTAAAATAACCAAAAATCAACTAACGTCGTTTTCTCCTGGTTAAAATTAATTTTTATTCCCGCAAAACAAAAATGGTATCAAAAATTTTAATGAAATCAAAATTTCGATTCCAGGTTAGGTAGGATGTAGTACATGAAAGTGACAAATATGGTTAAAAATTTTTAGTTTTGCTTAAACAAAACCGCTTTATTATGAAGATTTAAAAATATGAAATTTTCGCTTGCAGGGGTGGAAAATTGGAATTTTTTTTATACATATATTAACCAAAAACCAAATAACGCCGTTTTTAATTAATTAAAAATTTTAATTCAGGAAAAACAGAATTAATGTCAAGTATTTAAAATAAATTTAAATTTCGATATCAGGGTTGGATAACTGCAATATGTAGTGGTACATGAAAGTGACCAAAATGGTTACAAATTTCAAGTTTTTCCTAAACAAAACCGCTCTATACATCATGAAGATTTGTTTGGTAAAAAAATTTGAAAAATTAAAATTTCGTTTCCAGGGGTGCGAAATTTTCAATATTTTTTATTTATAAAAGTAACCAAAAAATGCAACTGAGGTTGCTTATTTTTCGCTTACTGAAACTGTTTTATAAATTAGAAAGCACAAAATTGGTACTTAAAAATATATGTTATGCCAGACGTACGTTGATGAAGGGTGTATAATATTCGGCACAGCCGAATATAGCACTTTTACTTGTTTCATTGTTAATTTGTTTTTAATGAATGCACATACCTATTGTGCGGCAGTGCTTTTGTTCGCCAATTAAAAAAAAATCAAACACGGGTAAGAGAGAAAAAGAATTTCTCAAGGTACGCGCCGCTTTTTTGATTAAACATTTTATAAGTGTGAGCATATTATTAAAAGCACTTTTTCTTTGACCACTTTTTGTTTGTTTAGTGTTCTCCTTCCACTCTGTAATATTTTAAGTGAAGTGTCCAGTGTTCACCCCAGAGAGTACAAACAGTTTGACAAACATTAAACTTGTCTGCTAAATATAAATAATTTTTGATTTACATACAAACATGCTTCAAACATTTTGTACAAACAAGCAAACGCCTAAATAAGCATTGCAAAATTTCGCACAAACGTAAAATATTCCGCCTATTTTTCCAAACGGCATGTGTAGTTTAATTGGCCCTTTACAGGCCTTTTAAGAGACAACATGAAATAGATGTTTGTTTATGAAAATGTCCCTGTTGGGGGGTCTAACTATGATTTGTTTCTCAAGTTATGTGCTAAATGAAGGAAGGGGGGAAGAGCATTATAAAACCATATGGCGCTGAACTGCAACCAGGTTGCAATTAACGCTAACTTGGCATGTTTAAGCAGTTAACTTAACAAATAAACACCGTCATTGTTAAATAAAAACAAACTTTAAATAATTGTTTGTTTCACTCATCTACTTGTGTATCTATTTTTTAATAATGAACACTATCGTGTTTTTCTTATAATATTGTTGATTAATCGTCAACTATTTTTAATTATTCATTTGAAAATATTGTGCGACTTACATGTATTCTTATGCCTTCAACTACAGCAGCCGGCTTCGCGAAAAAATCTGATTATGTATATTATACAATATGACGAAGCAAAAAAATTGTTGAATATACATACATATATATACTACTTATTTCTGTATGTATGTGCATACATATATAATTTTGGCTTTCGAATTATTTGGCAAAAGGAAAAAAGCGAAAACATAAATTTAGACAATATTTTAAACCTTGAACTTTTTAGAATTCTATAAATACATACGTTTTACATATGAAATATGTATTTTCTTGTTGGAATAATAAAAACAAACAAGAAAAAGTTAAGTGTTATACAGTGACATTAAAAAGTAAAACTATTACAATTGTTCGGCTGTGCCGGATCTCATACAAGGTGGCGCAAAATTAGTCATACAAGTTTGTTTTTAATACTTTTTTTTTACTAAATAAAAATTATTATTTAAAATGGTCGAAATCTTTATTTTGATCTCTGCTGTTAATTGGAAAATATGATATCACTCAAGTGGCTGCTGCGAGTGTGCATTATCGCCCGCTCCATAACTTTTCACTGGCATCCCTGTCGAATATTCTACTTAAGGCTGCGATTGTGTTAGGTTTGTTGGCATCAAGCCTCAACTTCAAGCAGCCCCAAAGAGAGATGTCTGGAATGGTTAAGAATCGGGCGATGCTAATGGCAAATCACCAAAACGATAGATTGCGCTACCAGGAAACGCTTCCTTCACAATAGCCATTATGGGTAGTGCTGTGTGTACGGCTGCAACATGGTGTTGAAATCACATCTTCACCAAGCCCCGCTCATTAAATTCCGACCGTAAAAATTCGCTCTATGGCGTGCGCTTGTGAGAGTAACTGCATTACTGGTGGGGTCCTCAAAAATTGCTTCTTCCGCGTAATGACCGCACCCCCTGGTAGCCTTTTAAGTGTGTGTAACGGCTTGTCGTGCAGTGCATCAGACCTAGATTTTCAAGTGTTCCAAAGACTTGGCGTAATCGTTACTGTGTGTTTTAAAAATTTGCAACAGTAGGCGGCAGGTATCGTAAGAAATTTAATAAATTAATTTTTACTTGCTTTAGCGTCTTCCCTGGAAAAGAATGGCATATATACGGGTTTCCGAGCGTAATTATATTGCCCAAAAGCTTTGCTAGAAATACTTTTATCGTAAAATTGATATGAGCTTATGTAGAGTAATGCAACTATTTGCCCAAAGTACTAATTCAAACTTTTTTATTTTAATAAAAATCGTAAATGGTTTCGTTAAAAATGAATTAAGAAATTCCCCAAAAAAAGCACTAATTTAAAAACTAAAATGCCTTCGCAAAAAACAACAGAAGTTGTCAGCACTGCAAATAATTGTTTTTACATCAAAACAATTGTTAGCTGTTGGTGTTTACTTTATTTCTCTTACAACTTAAATTAGAGTTGGAGAAAAAACTTTCCGATTTTGGAATGAAAGAAGTGAGAAAATAAAAAGGAGAAGTGATCCATGAGTTCTTGTTATGGCTTTTATATTTAGAATTCTTATTTAATAAAATTAAAGTTTAAAATAATATCTTTAGTTAATCTAAAAAATGCTGGGTAAAGGCTCCCAGGTAGGCTTGCCAGATTGAGAGTAACAAAAAGCTGGACATTTGAATTAAAATTGCGGGATTATTAAAAAAAAGCTGGACATTTTGATATAAGATTTTCACGAAAAAGTTTTACTTTTTTGTCATACAAACAATTTTATTAAAAAATATGTTTACAATAGGGTTATTCACACCGGCCTTGTTAATTCGTTAGTCGTTACTCGATAGTTTTTTACGTGTATTTTGTTTTTGTAAAATTAACAAATTATCGAACTGCCGAGTAACAAAGTACCAGTCTGGCAAGCTTGGTAATTTTCTTGTTACTCGGTAACAAAAAACAACAGCTGTGTTTATTTGTGTTTATATTCTCATTACTGCAAAAAAGGAAAATTTTCAATTAAATTTTTTACTATTTTTGTTTTTGCACTTTCTCGAGGCATTTTTGCTTTTTAATAAATTTAAATCATCTGTTTTGTAGCAAAAGTTACCGCACTACTGAGATAGAACAAAAAGTGTGTTCACAGTAAAGTGTTTCAACAAATTACCAACTAACAAATTACCGGATTAACAGACTCGGTGTGAATACCCCTATTGTTTTTAAAAATTTTTATATAATACTCCAATATACTATTAACTTAACAAATTATAACTAAACTTAAATTTTTTCAGTTCATTTATCCATATCGATATATACGCTCCTACGATCAAAATAATAGCAGCATCTAGCGTTATAATTATATAACGAAAAAACAAAATCATACAAAAAAGACAAAAAACGATTTAATTTGTCTGCACATGACTGTACAAAATTATAATAAAATTAATGCAAATTTTATTTAAGGCAATAATTATTGAGGGCATTTTGTGGAAAGTTGTTATAGATGGACAAATTTTATCTTATCTTGAAACTGGACAGGTACTTAAAATGCTGGATGATGTACATCAGTCACTGTGAAATATATCTAAGAATTTGCTAAACCCCCTCAATTTATCACTTTCAATTTTTTTTAATAAAATTTGAGGGAAAAATAATCACCACGATATTAAAATTTAAGAGTAAAAAAATTTAATTTATTTGCCTCTTTTTTTTTATTGAAATAAATCATAATGTGTTTGGTTTTATATGATTATGTGAAACGCTGTTAACACATGTGTGGGACGTACCTAATCCACGAATTTATTTGCACACCCCTAGACGAATTTACACACTTGACCAGCGTTGTCAACTGTTAAATTCTAAAAAGCACTAAAGCGGACTAGAAATTAGTAAACATGAACAAAACATATACGTTTAAATTAAATAGGATAATATGGGCTAATATTTTTAAGCTTAAGGTCTCTTTATTTTTAATAAAATTATAAGTTGTGTTTCAATATTTCATCACTCTTTTGTGTGACTTCTTCAGGAAATTTGTTTTAAAAAAAGAAGGTCAAGAAACTAGAAGAATTACTAAATAGGATAGTTATACCGTAGAACAAGGTATATATATTTAAAAACAATTTTGTAATTCAGAATTGGCAGGCTAAGAGCAAAACGTAGCTTTCGGCAGTCACTATATTCCCATCATCGCATTTACTGCGGCTACTGCCGGCTGTTAGACCGCTTCCGTACAGGCAAAGAATGTTCTTCTCTCATCGCTTATAAAAGAAGCTTTAGAAGGAAATTAAAACGACTTTGCAAAATAAATAAAATAAAAGCAAATTCGCCCTGTGGTTCTCTGTGATTTAATATAATTTTGTTTGCATAAAAAATTATATATAAATAATTTTGGTTCCAACGCCACCGTCAAGACCGAAATAGCACGAAAGCTCATGCCAAAAAGTACCGAGCACCAACTTCAAAATGTCTCACGTCCAGTGCGAAAAGCACCGACTTGACAACGCTGCACTAGATAGTTGCGGTTATTATTCATTAAGTGTACATAATACTTATGTAAGAATGTACACAAGTATGTGTTTATTTATATGCATTTCCTTGTATATGAGCGACTGCTTAAATTTAAATCCAATTACTGCAATTCTGCACCATTAATTTATATGTAAATAACACATTTTAAGTGGGTGGCATATATTTATATTATATATATTCATATTAGTTACTTTTTATATTGTTGTTGTCAAATTTATGTGTGTACGTGTGCGTGAATATGTTGTGAAAAACGCAACTCGTATGTACGTACATAGACACATACATAAAATTGCGTGGGAGCTTTGCACTTACAGTTGAAAAAGAAATATTTCGCTTGCCTATATAAAACCCACACCATCCAGAAGTACATAGACATCGTAGTTATATTTTATTGTTGTTGTTTATTTGTTTTGTTTATTTTTGAATTGGAGTACGAGGCCACCCCGTAGCGTATGCCTTAACCATGGTATAGCCTTGGGACTAAGAATCATTGTTAATTCCTGTTATTTGCACAAGAATGAATTACTTTGGCTTTCTATAAGATTCTTTGTTTGTTGTTTTGTGACATGATTGTTTTTGTGTCTTGGCATTTTGCTTAGAAGATGTTAGAACATGTTTCCACAAGTACACTGTCATTTTGTTGGCAGCAAAATATGAAAATAATTAAATAATAACAAATGCTTCATAAATGTTTTATTTAATAATATTGGTTACAATATTTATAGGGCCTAATTCATAAAAAAGTAAAGGGGAGAAAACTTGAAAATAAATTTTGTAAGAAAATAAAGTATAAATTATTTTTTTTATAAATACGGCAGATATTATATACAGGATGGGCAAAGGGAAGTAAACTCTGTTGCAAAATGTGCTTTAAAACGTTGTGTGGAAAAAGCAAAGGTCTGCCGACGTGCTGCAGCAGAACTTTTACCCGATATATGTTTTATTGATTCCCATATTTCTACTCATCGATAAAACCGAACTGGTCAAAACAAAAAAAAAAAAATAATAATAATAAGAATAAAAATAATAATAAAAATATTAATAAATAAAATAAAAAAATATTTGGAAAACGGTTGACCCCAAAGGCCTGTATATGTTGCTTTTTACAGAGTGATACAACTTTGAGTTGGCATCACTGTTTTATTTGACCACCCATTTAACAGCTGATAGTTGCTTTTTGTTTAATTTACTTTGACATTTTATTATGGATCGACTGACACCAGAGTAACGCGTGCAAATTGTGGAAATTTTTAATCAAAATAATGGTTCTGTTCATCAAACTTATCGTGCACTTCAGCCATTCAAAATTTTATTTTCCGATGAAGCCTATTTTTGGTTGAATGGATACGTAAATAAACAGAATTGTCGCTTTCGGAATGAAAAGAATCCGCAGGCTTTTGTCAATAACTTCCCTAACATCCACAAACAATTACTGTTTGGTGCGCTTTATGGGCTGGAGGAGTCCTTGGCCCATGTGTCTTCAAAAACGATGATGGTCAGAATGTTACTGTTTGTGAAAATTGGTGTTCCAGGTTGCGTCTTGTACGCTCCAGCCGTGGCGGCCACATGGCCGAAATCATATTTGAACATTAATGTCATAAAAACTTCTATCCAATAAAGACCGTTTCATTGATATCGAAAATATATTACGATGTTTTATTATGATTTAAACTTGTATCACTCTATAAAAAACACCCTTTAACTTCCCACTGCTCTCAACTTTTAAACGGGGTAAAGCCAATAACTCTTCGAATTAAATAGAAGTGCTACTGTATTTCTCAATATATTTTTTCCGAAAAACATGCTAAAACCCTATAGCTTTTCCTTTTCAAACAGCCAATACTTTTAATGAAAATAAATTGTATATTTTGCTATCGTTATTGCCATCACTGTTCGTTTAAGTGCCAAAGTAATATTTTTAACAGTTAAGTTCAAGGAAAAATATCAAAGAAAAATAAGTGTTTTCACAAATAAAATTTCAAAGAAAAACAAATCGTGCAAATAGAAAATATTTTCATAAATTTTTGCTCACAAAAGCAAAAAGATGACTGAAGCAAGTAAGTTATAAAAAGGAATTGGCGTGAAAAAAAAAATTATAATATTCCTGCGTTGTACTTGAAAAGAAGGACTTGTGCAATCCCCTTGTAATTTTGTTCATTTTCCCATAAATTAAACATTTACACGTGCTTGCGTTTCATGGCGTTTGTATTAAAGCCTTGAATGTGATTTTGACTGGTTGTTTCAAACATTGTAAATTTGTCCGGGTACAAGTTTTGTGTGTGGGAACACTCGTGTAAAGAGGGTGGCATTTCTTTCAGGTCATTTGTTGCATTTAACAAGGACGTATAAAAGAAAACTTCCATTTTAATTAATTATTTACTTTAACACTTGTAAGAACGTGTTACGCGGTTGTAGGCTGGTTTCTAAATTCATGGTATCAGGTTGTTGAAAGTGAATATTCATGCGGTTGGAGCGGCAGCAACAGCCTTGACTTTTCGTTAAGGGCTGTTAGTGAAAAAAAAAATATAAATTAAATTAAATTAAATTGTTGATAAACAAAAACACAACAACTAACTGGGTACTAACAGATGGGAGAAGGGGCGAAATTAAATTTTCATTATGATGGTTAGTTTGAAGGTTAACGCTACTTGTTTATTGTTTCAATTAAATTAAATATTGAAAAGAAAATTTTGAATAAGTTCGTACGAAAACAGCAGCTGGCCATTGTTTCACACATTCTCATCTGTAGTTTTTATTTTGGGTTAAAAAAAATTTGATTTAAAAAATTCAATTTAAAAAGTCTGACAAGAATTTCAGTGCGTATTTTATTATTGATTTTATTTCGAGGCAACACACTTTCTGAAGTGCTTTTGGCACGTAAATCTGTTAGTTTAAATAAATAAACTTTAAATAAATTGCATTTATAACATTTAAAAAATATGAAATAGGTTGGTCATAAAGGCGATCCCTGTAACTCTCCGCTAATTTTGAACTCAAAACTATCACAACCTGGTTCTAGGCTTTTAAGCTCAAATATTAATTTTCAAATCCGTCGATTCCCACGTGATAAACGCTGATTGACATAGTTTCCGATTACTATAAAAGAATCGAAAACACTAACTGATCAGCCATATAAATTCGAAAAAATTTTTCTAATATTTTGAATGGTTCAAATGATTTGGACCCGATTTACGGTGATCATATCCTATATCAAGAGCTGATTAGTTTAGGAATCGATCGGTCCAGGAGGCGTTCAAAAGCTATTCTAATAAAACCACTTTGAAAAATGCTTTCTTTGTTTTTTAAGTTGTTTGTGATATCGTGAAATCTATAGATTCGAATCGGTTCAAATTCACAGGAAATCTAAGTTTCAAAACGTTCTTCAGAACGCGGTTTAGCCCTTCAAAATTTATAAGCGGGTCACATACTTACACACACATACATACAGACTTATAATTTGAAGAAATACTTATATAAAATTCAAGAACACCGTTTCCATTTATCTAATTGTTACCTCTACTGCTAATCAATTTTGAAATAATCTTTTTTTTTATATCGACCTTTTTATGTGTAATTATATTCTAGTTGGTTAAAAAATGAGGTCAGGGTTTTCTTTAGCAAAAAATAAAATTAAAAAAATAAAACTTATTGAGGTGTAATTATTATTTTCGGCTTAAGGTCGTATATCTATTATATACAGATTGATGCATATATTTTTTTATAAATTATATATATATATATGTATATATATATATATATATATATATATATATATATGTATATATATATATATATATATATATATATATTCAATCCAATATTTCGGTCAACTTTGCTGACTATCTTCCGGGATATAATAAAACTTATTAATAACATTTTTCAAAAATTATTAAAACATTTTATATATTCCCCTCTATAGCGAATTATTGGATTAAAAAATATTCAGTGCTTAATGAACTAGAAAATAATTATAAATGTTGTAGTTTAATATCGATATAAATTTCTTATGGCGCTGAGATGAAGAAATGGAAACCATGACAAGTAATTTTCTGCAAAAAATAAAAACTCATTGCTATGGAACTTAATAAAGACCACTAACATTTTGGACTATTTTTATTCAGTTTAATACTAAATAGGAGTACGGAGTAAATTTTCCATTTATCATTTTGCAGACGTTAAAAGAGCTCCTATTAAATTTGTTTAACGATTCTTTTAAAATTTTCTTATTTGCCAATATTATTTCAGATGTTTGTTTAGTGAACATAAGAAACGTGACATCACTAGTAACGAGCAAGCAAACTATTCTATTTTATCAAAAAATGTTTGCACGTCTAAACAATTGATGAAATAAATAATTATCCGCAATTAATCTTTGAAATAAAATTGTAGTTAATCAAGATCAATCAATCTTTCCAATCAAATGTGGCTGAAATTTGTAACACATGCAAAACACTTCGTGGTACAAGAATATTTTGGAAAAGAACATGCTGTTTCTTCACTATCCCGCAGTTTTATTAGGAAAAACAACAAAAGTTTGAAATATTTTTTCAATTAAAAAACGCTATTTTTCAACATAAACAGTTTTCTGTATATTTTCTTAAAACAATTTCCAGCTAATAAACAGCCAATTGAAATATTTTAATAATTATTCAATTACTGAATATGTGAAAACAGAAATTAGCATTATAAGTTTTCAAATATAGTTAAAGTAGTCATAAGACTACCTGGACGACCAGGCCTCAGGCTAAATCTTGATGGAACACTAAATAAGCGGCGCTGAAACAAAGACTATATTCACAGTAGTTCTTTAAAATCCCTTCGTTTAAGTAGATTCGCTATTAAAAAATAAACAACAAAAATGAGTCCTTTAAATAAGCTAAATTGTATGCAAATTATTAATAAAAAATATATAAATATTAATCTCTTTTTACAGGCATATGAAAAACGCTTTCCCACCTGTCCACAAATGCCCATAGTAGTCGACTGTGAAATTATGAAAGATGAAATTATTGAAAACGGCGCCAAACGCAATACCAGCCGACGTTGCAAGTTGGCCGTCGATGCACCCTATATATTTAAGAAACTAATCGGTGTGGATTTTGTCTATTTTATACAAAATAATTTTCTAGACTTATCCAATCGCACATTAAATATTGAAGCTACAAATGAAAGTTTTTCGTCTAGAATTGAAATATTCGAAAGATGTCGCTATTATGCTCATCCGGACAATCCAGATTGGACATGTTTCGATCAAACAGCAACTTTGGATATAAAGAACTTTTTTGGCTTTGAACATTCCATGGAGAAAATGGGCATGAAACAATATACCCAGACGACGTTAAAGGGCAAAGAAATAATAGAATGTTTCATAGAACAATTGAAAGAGGAGGGTATAACGGAAGTAGAAAGATGGCAACCACCGCCTGATGCTCCCCTCTCGCCCAAGTCAAGAGAAGATGACGAAACTTTAAATGCAAATACTCATGACATTCTATTGGATGGTGACTTTATAGCCAAACATTTGGGCCAATTAACGCCTATGCAAGAGTCCAAATTATTGGAATTGAGAGCGTTGCTAGACAATGTTGAAGGTGTCGAAAAAATGCCCGACTATCAAACTATTTTGAGGTTTTTGAGAGCTCGTGACTGGCATGTTAACCAGGCTCTTAATATGCTAAAAGACTCACTGAAATGGCGTCAAGATAATAATATTGATGAAATATTAACCGAATATAAAACACCTTTAGTTGTAACACAACATTTTCCTGGCGGTTGGCATCACTATGACAAAGATGGCCGACCTATTTATATATTGAGATTGGGCCACATGGATGTTAAGGGATTGTTAAAGGTTATTGGCACCGAGGGTTTTTTGAAATTGGTAAGTATGTACAGTATATTTATTTTGCTTAAGTTCCTTTTTCACAAGTAAATCTCTTCTGTTTAAGGCTTTACACATTTGTGAGGAGGGCATTAAAAAAATTAACGAATCCGCTGAAAATTTGGGTAAACCGGTATTGAACTGGTGTTTACTAGTGGATTTGGAGGGTCTATCTATGCGACATTTGTGGCGACCTGGCATAAAAGCTTTACTAAATATTATTGAAACTGTCGAACGTAATTATCCGGAGACAATGGGTCGTGTGCTGGTGGTTCGAGCTCCCAGAGTTTTTCCTATAGCCTGGACTATAGTATCAGCTTTTATAGGTGAGCTTTTTAATATATATATTTTTTTATATGCTTAACGGCTTATAATACCACGTTTGATTCGAAAATTGTTTCTTTTCATGTGATGCCGTTTAGTAAAAATATTTCGTAACACTTCCTTTCAATAATGTTTGAATTTGGAATACAATCATCCTATTTTAGTAACGCATTCACACTTTTCATATTTAATATTAGATCGCTTTCCATTTCAACTTTTAAATTAGCCTGGCAAGTTGTATTGTGTTTATCACAATTCTCTCGATTGTTTCATATCAAAAAGATGAATAAAACTAGTAAATATATGGATGTTTTGGGAGACACCGAATTATATCCGCAGCACCCTCCTTTGTTGGTACCTGTAGCGAAAACTTCACCGATTAATCAATAAGCAAAAATGGCTACAACAAAATGTTCAATCCTCTAATCTGTCTTCATTTGTTCTCTGTTCACCAATCCCCTCTATTCTAAATTGTATCCCATGAGTACTAGTTCAAAGCAAACAAAATAAAAATAATAATAAGCCGACAGCCTATAGTTTCTTTTACTTTTTTCTTCAGTTGATTGTAATTTTAGTTATATTAAATGTAAAATAATAATAACAGATAAATATCCTAATCTTGATCCTAAAAGCTTGTTCTAAATGTACCCATTATGCGCTAGTTCGTCCCACAATGGGTACCAACAAAGCATTACATTCGTCACTTTCCCATAAACATAAATAAATTCGAATCAATTATTGGTAAAATGCCCGTCAATGGTTAAATTGTGTTATATTTCTCTTGTTTTCTAGACGAAAATACGCGCTCTAAATTTCTTTTCTATGGCGGCCCAGATTGTGTTCATATGCAAGATGGTGGTTTAGACCAACATATAGATAACGGCATTATACCCGATTTTCTAGGAGGCTCTTGTAAGGTAAGTTATTTATGATACGATTTTTGCAAGAATGTAAATAATACTATCGAATATGAATCCATAATTTTAACATTTTGTAAATATATATTTTTAATTAATTTCTTTTATTTCCTATATTTTGGACACATTGATTTTAAAAAGTCAACTCTGTTTCCATTATTGTATGTGGATCAGATAAATATAAAATGTTTTCAATTTTGCTATTTAGCTAAATGCGATTGTGTAAGAGCTATAAGGCATTATTATAATATATTCTTTGTAAATTATATGTTAGTTTCCATTTCTTTTTGTAAATGTATAAGTACTTTCATACTTCCAATTCACAGCTTGTGAATTTTGCAAATTTTTTATGTTGTACAGATTTCTAAAGTTGTTTTGTGAATTGGACAATACATTTTTATAGTTTAACCTTTTATTTTTGTCGTTTGTCATTAAAATAGATCATTACGTGCATATTTTTATTCATTAAATATACATTGTAAATATAACTATTTGGCGAATTTCTATACGAAGTTTGTCAAATAAATCTTTAATAAAATCAAAATATGCTTTGTGAATAAAGCTGTAAAATTGTTAAATCGCACACAATCTTTTTGTTAATCAGTTGTTGTATTCCAAAGTCTGTGTCTAACCAAGCTTACATATTGAAATACATATGTAGTTATAAAGGAGACACTGTCAAAACCCATACACGAAATCACTGCTTAAGTTTTAATTTATTCTCCATATCATATCGATTGTTATCAGCGTTCCTCCAACGTTGCTTTTTGCAATAGAAATATGTCTTGATAGTTATGTTATCATTTTGAAAGAAGTAACAAAAACTTTTTAATAATACTTCTATTTTTTTAAACTTGAAATAACAGATTATCCATTTAGTGGTTTCGAAAAAAAACCAACGGTCTGGCAAGGCTTTATAAATAATTTTTTATTTAGTAAAAACTTTGTCATTTGCGAATGTGAATTGCTTAGCAATAGTTAAATCTCAAGCGCTACTACTTTTCATAAATTATGGTTCTATTATGGTAGTCATAATCGATCTACTGTACTTGTGTTAGTGTTTCTCTTTTCCATAACGTACTCACCAATTGGGTCTGTCTATCTTACAGCTCATTAAACCCAAATTTATCGTTTGGATTTCCACCCCCTACCATTTGCTAAAACAAAAGGTTTTCAGTGCAGATTTTTTGAATGTTCCTCGGAGGTCCAACCCATAGCAATGAAAAGGGTGTGTCGAGTCTTTACCGGCATACGTCTGTTACATCTATGTAGCAAAGACTTTACATTTTTAATACTCCAAACCTTAAATCATATTTTCAATCAATAAAAATTAGCTTTAGCTATTTATTTTTATATACCAAAAATAAGTATAAATTTTCCAGCTCTGGAAACCCATTTCGGATTTAGCTAATTTTCAATGACAATTTATTTAAGACTGTTTCCAATGCAGCAATCCAAGAGCTGGTTTCGCTAAAACCACAGCTTTGTGAGTATTTTCCCTAACTTTTCTTTTGAAACCGAAAAATAGATAACCCGTTGTTAAATCTTTCAAGTTGCAATGATTT
This sequence comes from Linnaemya vulpina, assembly GCA_963675445.1. Lineage (NCBI taxonomy): Eukaryota > Metazoa > Arthropoda > Insecta > Diptera > Tachinidae > Linnaemya > Linnaemya vulpina. The sequence continues at coordinate 1,639,042 of OY776276.1, read as the reverse complement.
TGTTAGCGTCCTCTAAAAGTGTTGTCCACCCAGTGTTGAAGCTCGTTATTAGCAAAAGCTTATCTAACCATTTATATGTAACATGCTAAACTCTTAATTTAGAAAAAAAAAAAAAATTAGCAAAATTAAACTGAAAAATTATATTTAAATCCTATTTTATATCATATAGACTCTTATTCATGAAGGTGGTTTGGTACCCAAAAGCCTATATAAATCGAACTCTTTGGAGGAAGAGGACCACAACGATCAGCAAACAAAAACTGAAGCTAACAATGGTGGTGGTGGCGATCTACCAAAACAACATCATTTACATCAAAATCTTTATAAAACTGTAGAATTGAAAACCGGCTACACACATGAGGTGGTTATAAGAAATAGTGATCCAAAAAGTGTTCTAACCTGGGATTTCGATGTGTTGCGTAATGATTTACATTTTACGTTATACAGAGTAAATAAAGATTTGCCGGAAAAACATGGTAAGAGGATGGAATAAATTGAATCACAAAGTTTCCAACACTCATATCAAATATTAAAATAATTTTTTATTCGGATTTTTATGATAGATCTAGCGGCATCATTCTTTGATTCGGCTGAATTTCAAGAGGGTGTCAATTACTTCAAAGAAGAGCCCAGTTTGATATGTCACAACAAAGAAAGCGTACAGGTATGAAAAGTTCGAAATGTCGTAACAAGAATAATTATTAGGAAGAAAATTAAAAAGCGTAAAATCTGTATTTTTGTCTCGGAAACCACAAATTGATTATCAGTTCCTACCGCTCCGTAGAATGGGGGATAATAAAATTTTTGTTTTTTAACAGGATGAAAAAAGGCAAAAGGCGCTAACAATTTTAGATTCCATAAATATCTATTAATAAGTAAGAGTGGTTTGTTGAAACTTAATTACGCACTTAAAAAATGTTTTTCGAAAAAGGTACTTTTCGAATTGAAGTGCTTAGAGCAATTGTATTGTTACATTCTTTTTCAAAATGACACTATTTGAAAAGGAGAAAGATAATTTTTTGAAAATGCAATCTTTAAAAATATATTTTTATATAATGTAAATCTTTGAGAATGATAATTTTGGAAATAGTACCCTTTAAAAGAAATTACAAAATATATTTACTTAAAAAGTTGCCTTTGGTAAAATGTGCCTCTTAGGAAAGGTAGTTTTTTAATAAAGTACTTTTGAAAAGATTAAAAATTAAAAAACTTTTTTTTTAAATACTATCAGTAAATGGAAAAACTTACATAAAAAAATTTAAACAAAGCTTACATAAATATCCATCATTATTATTATTTAAATATACAGGGCTCTCATGTAATGAACCACAAAGACAGTTATGTGTTGCATTGGTTCAGCCCCAGCTGCGGATCTGAAGGCTCTGCTCAATTAAATTACTTCTATGAAGTATTAAGTTCGGCTAATTATCGTGGCTCCATGACAAGCTTACAATCTGGATTTTCTTCAAATTCAGCTGCCAGCTCATGTCAAAGTCGGTGATATGACGGGAATACTGCTAATCATGAAGATGGTGCCATAAACTCAATGCATATGACAGAACATCACTTGAATTCAGGGACTTTAATGGAAAAAAGTTTGAATTAATTTTTAGATTGATAGCCTTTTTAAAAAGTTTTTTAACAATATTACAAGTCAAAAACAAGCTTAAGAAAAAAAAATGCCAACTAACATTTATACGAGTATAAAAGACCAAAAACTACACTCACGAATAAAATTTCATTTTAAAGTAAAAATACACATGAAAATATGAAATTCCATTAAAACATGGTTGTAAATTAATTAAAATGAAACCTATAAGCCGTATTAAAGGATTTTTTTTCTTCAAAATCTCTGCTAAAAAGAAAACAATGTAATTAAAAGCAATTGTTAATGCCTGTTAATTCAAATTGGAAAACTTATCTAAATATTGATTAAACTAAATAATTATTTAGTTTTTTCTTCTAAAACCTCATATGGCACTTTAATTTTCCCCCTGAGTTCCAGTATTGGTTTGCCAAAAAAAAACCATCTTACTGCTATATTGAGGGAGAATGGAACAGAAGCAATTTTATAAATCTGTGGCCATTCCTTCGACGATGCACTACTTTTGCATGTACATGTGATACGGTTCCACGTGTTACTCTATACCGATTAGTATTCTTATTATCATAATTATAGAATCGTTATTAAACGTGTTCATTGAATAAACAAGTAAAATTTATAGTTAAAAAGATTTAAGATCGAATGGTGTTACGTTTCATATGAAGAAATGTAACAATAGCTTAAAAACTTATTTCGAATTAAATACATATACCTGTTGAATATTACTTATCTTATCTCATTATTTTAATTGTTCTTGATTAATATGGCTTTGAGTTTTAAATTTTTGTTTTGAAAGGTCAATTTTTAACTGCAAAGAAAAAATGCTATTAAAATAACTAGAAAATATTTATACAAAACTAAAAATAGAAGAACGATATTTAATATACAAACACATACATAAAACAAATTAAATTTTTGCATGGCCTTTTTTAGGAATTCCTTTCGTAAGCTTTTTATATAAAAATTTACAAATGAACATAAATAAAAACGAAATAAATTTTAAGGTAAATATTTTAACAATAACGAAAAACCTATTATGATTAATTAGTTGCTATTTTTCTTTTTGTATTTTGATAGAGGCAAGAAGAATAAAATTATGGAAAAAATCTCAACATAGTATAATTATATGTATTCGAAATTTATATTAATAACATATTAAAACACAACTATTTATATTATTTTTAAATCTATTGAAACTTGTATTAAAGTTTATGGAAAATTATTTATTACAAACTGATTACTTGCTCTATAACAATTTGGTTACGTATATTATATTTATATAAAAATTTTAGCGAAAGAATATAAAATTACTATAGCAAATTTATGAAAACACAATAATATTTAAGAATTTTAATCCAATGTTTCATGTTAATTAAGTGTATAAGTAATAAATTATAATAAAAATAAAAAATTACAACGGCACTGATTTATCACTATCTCTTACTTCGTGCCACGGAACTTATTTATGTATGTAAGTCAAATTTGTATAGTTTTCGATGTCTCCAATAATTGTCATTCTGCTTGATTACGGTTGGCGATGTACGCCATCCATTTCGACAATTTGTAACAGATCAAAGATAAATTCCGTTTTTTGTCTTTAATATATTACAAACCGTCGAATTTGTGGGCGAAACTCGCCAACCGTAGTCAGGCTGATGGTCTGCACCAACAATTCCATCGGTCCGTTCAGGATATATGTCAAATATTTACAGTAAAACTCATAGCGAACTCGGTTATAACGAATTCTCGGTGGTAGCGAAGTAATTTTAAAGTATCACTGTTTTTCATACAAAAATTCTTCGATACAGTGAAGACGCGTGTAAAGAGTCCTCATATATAAGGAACTTCTTGTAACAGCCCCACATGATAAAAATCATATACATATATCTACCCTTTCGTAGGGAACTTTCAAAAATATGTGTTGATTCTATACAAGAACAGTTCCCACAAACTATATATGGTGCTTCCATGGAGTGCCTTATGGCCGTGTTTTGCTGTATATCGTTCTCGCACAGACCACATGGAACTGATACATACAGTCGTGGATTTTCCAGCTTCTAAAGTATTTAAATCATTAAACTTTTCTTTAAGTTGCTTGTCAAACAAAACAACGCCGCCACATACTTCGTAACAGGATTGTACAAATACATATATCTGTCTTCCCCAATATGCTTATGTAATATATATTTGGTTCTTGAGATTCGTATATGTAACATACTTTTTTCACTGTGTACTTGGCCGCAAGTACGATTCTCACATAACGTGGCAACTCCAAGATGCAAAGCAAAATAGTAGATAAATTGTGAACAAAAGGGAAACAGTTTCAAAATATTATCAACAACTGCTGCTCCAAGTAAATACACGGAAAACTAAGATAAAGATTAAAAACTATTTAACAGGTCAATTAATAAATACTATTTGTTTGTCTTATATTGGAAAACAAAATATATACTCAGAGGCAAAACCAATTTCCAAATGTGTGCAAAAAATGTACATGTAAGAACGTGTATTGCCTGCGTAAGTTTATGAAATTGAAATGATTTCATATGAATGAACACCATTCATATGAAAGGCATTTGAACGTACACACATGTAGTACATATATCTATGTATGTATGTATGTCGACTGATTAATTAATATATTGATAGATTAAATTTTCCATTTAGTACACATTCAAAAAGAGCGTTTAAGTTATTGAACCTTAGTAGCAATATTCAATAAAACGCTGCAGCAGTCTTCATTAGAGCGTAGAGCGTAGCGGTTATTAAACATATATGAACTGATTGGAGCAAAACACAAAACATAAAAATAAGGAAATGGTGCACATGAATGAAATTTCCATGTAAGTATTGTCGCACAACAATTACGAAGTGAATTGAGTCCAAGCAAACATTGCAAACACTGAACATATAACAACAAACAAAAATTATTAATCATGTTCAAAGGTTTTGCTTTTCTGCAAGCCACAAAAATTATTAAAACTAATTTGCTTAAAACGTCTACAAATAATTTAATATCATTGTGCCAACAATTTCATAACTCTGGCAGTGATAATGAAGCTGCGGTGGAATCTCAAAAGGTTACAAATATTTTGAAAGATAAAAATATCTTTCCGGACTTCAAATCAGGACCACTGAAAGTTTATCGTGAAAAGTCTTCTTTCTGCCACAAACGAATGAATGTTATTTTGGAGGGCGAAGAACACATTCGTCTTAAGGTAAGAGTTAATCGATGAAAAGCGCTTTTTTATTTTGTAACAAATGTGTCGAAAGGGTAAAGTCCAACAACAGTGTTTCAAGTTCAAACCTTAAAGTTCGATTGAGTGCAAAATTTATGTTTGTATGATAAGGGCGATCAGTATTATATTCCGCTTAGCGAATGTATGTTTTAAAAATATCATTAAGAACAACTAATTCATTCAATTAGCATAATAACAACCTTCTGCGAATTATTTGTTAGCCTTCAAAAGTAAACTGCGAATATAAATAACGAAATATCAAAGAATGAAGTTGTATTAAGTGTTACACCTCTTCCTTGTGTAGTTCAGTTGCAAGTAACATTTAAATATAATTTATTAATTCTCAGTCTCATTTATTCAAGAATTAATTTTAAAAGTTTTGTCAAGACATTATCGTTACAGATAGCACATGAATTCTGGTATTTAAAATAAAAAATATTTGAATAAAAAAAAAACAAAGTTTGTTGTTCATACAAATTTTTGTTTAATATCTACTTAAGTCAAATTGAGTTAATACTAAATAAATAAGTAATCCTGCATATTATTCTGTTTTATATAACAGAGTTTTTGAAATATTGCAAAATAACTGAATTTTTGGAATCGTATTCGATTGCTTTAATAGATTTATAATAATAAAGTGTGCCACTGATTAAACAAAATTAATTTTCAGATATACAAAGACAATTTGGTACTAAAAATTGTAAGTTAACTATACCTAAATTTGGGACATATTCATAAATATGTATAAAATGTATTTGAAATCTGTTTTAAAGAAATTTTGTATTCAAATGTTTAATGAAATACATATCAAACTAATTTCAAATATTATGAATATGGGCACTAGTGTATTGAATTTATAAAAATCCAATATTAAAAGCAGTTTATGTCTTAATTCTGTTATTTCGATCATGAACATTAAATACGGAACTTGTCGCTATAATTCTTCTGAGACGAATGTATTCCATCTTTGCATGTTTGCATAAAAATATGAAAGCAGTCTTACAGTGGAGAATATAATTTTTGCAGAAACAATTAACTGCTTTCATTGGTATTGTTTTCCATTTGTGATATGTGCAGCGCTAAAACCTAGAAAAAGGCTCGTATAATAAACAAAAAATACGATTTATTTAAAAAAAAAACTAAATTTTCATAAAGAAATATACATTCAAAAACTTTGAGATAATGTAGAGCATATAATAAAACTGATAGACATCGAAACAACACACCTATTGTGCGAACATTTATTTCGCTCTTAAATCCAAAGTGGTTGCAAGGCTAAGGCTTCGTGCATAATATCCAGAAATAACTAAAAAAGATCAATGAACCAAGGAATAGGGGAATATAAAGAACAATTCAATTAACCAAGATACGCAGTCCAACAACAAAATCAAAATCCACTGCTGCAAAAAAATTTTATTACCACTGTTTTATGCTATAAAAGAAGAATACCCAAGCAATCACTTGCGGAACATCTTGGCCTGAACTGAAGCGGTCTAACGAACGCTGATAATAGATAATAACCAATTTAGATATAAAAGCGACAAATATTATGGTTTTATTTCTTCTCCAAATCTTCTGCTATTATTTATTATATGGTCTTTAATATCTCGAAATTTATGTATTTTCTTTATAAATACATATTTCAAATCTTTATTACTCGTAAAAATAAATGAAGTATATAAACAGTGCTTTTTTGCTAATATTACGCGACCTTTCTTTGTGGTTTTACTGCTTTTTTTTAATTTAAAAAATGCTGTTCTTTCAAATATTTATATACATATATTTTTACATATTTATGTATATTCTTTATAAATAGCTCAAGTCCTTATTAGTCCTAAAAATATTTTTATGTATTTAAACTCAGTGTTATTTTGCTAAAATGACACGATTTGGGGCCTTTTGGTGGTTTTAGGGCTTTTTGAAACTTAAAAAGCGCTGCTCTTTAAAATTATTATTGTTATATTAATAGAAAATTTCACGGCAAAATAGTATACATATAAAAACAAAGTTTAAAAAGCCTGCACCATTGCCCAAGTCATAACCGGCGTTGTCAATCAACTTTAAAATATCAAAACGGGGGGAAAAATCAGGCACAAAATTCCTTTTTTTAATTTAAATGTTTACTTGAATCAATATCAATTACTGTTATCAATATTGTGCAAATGTTATTTTCTCACTAACAAAAAAAAAGTTGAACATGCTTTATACGTATATTGAAAACGCATAAAACTATAATATTCTTCGCACAATTGATTTTCATACGCACGTTATTAAATGGTTGGAAACACCAAGTCGAACAACACAATTGGTTTTCAATTCTGAAAATTTCAATGGAAGCCCCAAAAACTTCTCGCCAAAGTCCTCGTCGGCTGTAACTTCGATTAATATGTGGACATTATCTTATTCTGTATGTTCAAGTGAATTTGTAACGCAACGCACAGCAAAAATATCTGACATTGCCCACAATAGCAGTGAAAAAACGGAATAATTTTCGTATATTCCAATCACTATTGACTTTCAGCCAGATGACTCAAAGTTCACCAATTTCAAATTTATTATTTGTAGCCCGAGATCCCAATGGGAAAACAGGCATTTCAAAAATTCAGTTTAGACTCATTAGAGTGCTCCTCTCCACGGAAATCTTTAGTAAAAGGCGAAAGATTTATTCGACAACTGAAGAGAAGCCAGAGTAATTTAGCAATATCATAACTGGATTACTTATGCCGAAATAAAAAGAAATTAAATGAGAATTATTAGGATATGTGTACAATAAAACAACATGTTAGAAAACACAACAGAAAACCTCAGTGTAGGGTTTCCATAAAATAATTAGTTGTTGTTGAATAATTAGGGGTGGCTTCGTTATGAAATATTATTTATATAATAAATAACAGTGTTCTTAATTATGTTTGTCATAGATTGCTCTAACTACTTCGTTCAGATATCTATTGATATCTTAGGCCATGTAATAATCCGAGGAATGTAATATGTATATATTAAACCCCTGCATATATACTTGTTGCTTATTTCATTGTAAAATAAGTGAAAGTTTTAATGTGTATTGTTTTAGCATTTTGAATAAATTACATTAATAAATTCTAGTTTTTATTGGGGTTAAATAGACGGCACTTTATACGAGTATAAAAATGCACACGAATTTGCATGTAAAACGATGCCAGCAAGTATGTCTGGATAAACCCACAGACCCCAATAAAAATTATAATATATTAATTTGTATTAACAAAAGTGCATAATAAATAAAATAGTTTTTCTGTGGAAATAAACTTTAAAATAATTTTTGCATATTTAGACCAAATTTCTACATGCTGACAATAAACAAAATTTATAAATATACAATGTGGAGATTATTTAAAAGAAAACTAGGAAATAATATGCGCAGTCAAAAACCCTTCAAAATCTTTGAATGTGTGTGTAAGAAATAAGTTAAGCACATGCTACTAGCATCACACTAAAAAACCAAAAATAAACGTAGCAAAACCACATTTAGTAAATGTCAGGCATGGAAAATCGATATGTTAAAAGTTCACAACGCAACTAAATAATGGATAATACAATATATTCAATAAAACGCAGGTATATCAACTGCAAATGATTTTAGATAATATAAAACGTTTTGTGTCGCGGTATGGCATAAAACGTGTATGTGTGTTTTGTGGAATATTTTGGTATAAGAACAAAATTATATATATGAAAAAAAAAAACAAAATATGATTCATAGTACTGCGTTTTCCAGCCCATCTATTTATCTACCAAATAGGGATGAAAAACAATATATGGCTGCCAGATGAATATTAAAGAAAATCGTCTAAAGAAATGCCTAAATGGAAATAGTGTGTGCAGTGTTGATCATCCCATAGGACAATTATTCGAACAAATTTATACGAATTTGTCACGCTCTTTTAAAAACTTTTATTCATTCATCATTCTGCAAGCGATGAAGGCACATGCGTCATTATATTTCAAAAATATATTAAGTATTGTTGTTGGTTGTTGTTGAAATGAAAAGGTTTTGAAAAGACATATATTCACATCAGGCCCCGTTGGCAACAAATATTTTCAGTGCAGCCAGACCATTGAACATATGTTTTTCGTCTCGCTGGCATTAGTTAGCTTGCTATAACTGTATAGATTTACAATTTTCCTGAATAGGCATAAGTTGTGTACATATAGTCACATGACCATATAGAACTCCTCATTAATATTGCCAATATTATCCATCCTTATCGTGTTTGCCGTTTTTCGCCTTCAAGTTCGACATATTATTGTAATAGATTAAAGGAAAACTATTGAATATTGAAAGCAAACACGTTAATCACAATAAAGTTGCACATAACCTAAATCAAGTTCATATACTTTGGGCTATTATTACAACATTGTGTTAGATAAAAGTAGGATTTAGTTGGACTAGTGAAAGATTTTCTTTAAATTCAAGGCAGGCTAAAGCCAAACAAACAATTATACGTTCGATAAAATCCTGCTCTAAATTAGTGAAAGAATTAAATAAATACGCGACGAAACTCGCCGTCGCTCCACTTTAAATATTAAAGTCTGGCAGTCCTAAAAATATTCATTATCATGTACCATATAAATCAGGGATGGAAAATAGCATTGCATAATTGGTATGAATTAAGGTAACAAAATTTTTAGTTTTATAACACGATGGTAGACACCATTTTTCAAAATGTATTCAAAACAAAACCATAACAAAAATATAAAATTTAATCCACCGTACAGAATGACAAAAATAAAATAAATACACGCTCATATTAAAGAAAATCAGCAGAGAAGGTTGTAGTCAGTATGCCACAAATAACGTGTGTAACACAAACAACACAATTGTTTCCAGATTTCCATCACTGGTATAATTGAATTAGTCATGTTGAACAAAAAGATGTGTTGGGGAGAGAGCTACCCAGCACACATAGTGTCGAACACCTAATATAAGTAAAAACAATACAGAGATATATATTCGAATACATAAACCAGCTCTCATAGCAGAATGTCCGGATAGAAATTCGGAACAAAAGCTTCCTGATGGATTGCTGAGAGATAATGTTAACCCGAAGTACAAGTTGTTTAGTTGTCCGACAAAGTCGTTTAGTATACCGGTCATAACGCCAGCAAACTTGCTTTAAGAGCTTATTAAAAAATTTGGATAATTAACTGCATGTGTTTTCATTGCTTGCTCAACGATGAACGAAGAAAAGTCTGTAAAAGAGTATGGCTTGTACTTTTAATATATATTGAGCAAATGTTTTATGGGACTAGCATCACAGATATGAATGTATCAAAGGCCAGGTGTCCCAATGGCCACATGTACACTAGCATAATTATGATGGCATAATATGACAGTTTGTTGGCAAGAAAGTGATTTTTGGTTGTCATTAATTTTCAACCAGTTAAATCTCATATTTGTAGCACAAAATCAATTCTTGTACAAAAATGAAAAATAAACAAGAATCTAACACGCACACCTCTTACGCAGACGAATTAGTGTCGTGTGTTTTGGAAAGAACAAAAATAGTTTTCCTTTGAAAATAATAAATGGACAGAAGATTTTTGTTAGCAAATAGTTGAGAAATTTTTCTTCAAATTCAATTGAAACTTGCCTTGTTTAAAAGCAAATCGCACCCTCAAATATAAGAAAAATAGCTGAGAACGCTGCTTCCCAATAACATTGTTGAAACCACGCACACGCATCTCTAGCATAATTGGCTGTAGTAGAACATGTTGAATAACACGTGCATTGTCAGCTTAATATTATATGTTTGCTGGGATTCTATGTTTAAAAGGTGGTTGTTATTGTTTGGATATAGTTTAACAGTTAGTGGGTATGTCTTTTGATATAATTCTCATTTAGTAAAATTTATATTGTGAATAAGTAGATCAAATTGAAATGTATCAAGTTATCGCTTCTCGGCCTTATGGCTAAGATCAAAGTGTAGTATCTGTTCTTATCAGCTTAACATCTGATAGATCCTCCATCGGAGGACAACAAATGTTAAACTGATTTTTGGAAATAGACGGAGTGTTTAGGGGCTTGCTCCACCTCTGTCACGGGTTGGCCCGGTATTGCAGTACCGCCGGGATTTCGGCCCAAATCAATAATACATTTCACTTATTTTCTATAACTAGGAACTTAATTAAAACATGTGGAGTAGGTGACATAGACGTTACTACGTGATATTTAAAACAAGGTCTACCCGATAGACTCTTAAAAAGCACACTGCTGCATTTAGCGCAGCAGAAAAATTATTTTAGTATGTGATAATTAAATTTTTGAAAAGAAAATCGTGGGCGAGTATATTGTTTGATAGGAATGAATCTCTAATACATCTAATCTTGAACATGCTAGTTGGTGAACTGTTCTGCATGGAAAACCAACAAATTTTACGTAATTAAATTATACTTCATACTAGTTTTCTTATATATTTAGCACCGCATTTGGGATGTTATGGAAAAACATGGCGACTTTCAAAGAGAACAAGAAACTCCCTCCATGAAACAGCAACGCCAATTGGCGAATAAACGCCAGCATATACTTTTTAGCAAACAAATTTACGGTTTAAATGAATACCTCGAAGCGCCGCAGCTGACACTAGCCTTCGCCCAAGCCATGTTTAGCTACGAGCCTAGCTTTGCTGTCAAATACTCTCTATCGAATGCTATGTTCCCCATCGCCATTTTAACTATGGGCACAGAGCGTTTAAGTAAATATGCTGGTAAAATTTCCGCCGGTGAAATCGTTGGTGCTTTTGCTCTAACTGAAATATCTCATGGTACTAATGTTCGCGGTATGCGCACGCGAGCAACTTACGACACCAAAACAAAAGAATTCATTATCCATACGCCTGATTTTGAGGCGGCCAAGTGTTGGGTAGGCAATTTGGGTAAAACTTGTACACATGCTCTGGTCTATGCTCAGTTGTATGTGCCTGATGATACGTATGTGGGCTTGAGTGCCTTTTTAGTGCCCATAAGAGATGAACGCACTCTTTTGCCGTTTCCAGGAGTTACAGTAGGCGATATGGGAGAGAAAATTGGACTTAACGGTATTGACAATGGGTATGTACATAAAGAATTAAATTTTTGCAAAAAAAAAAGGAAAGTAATATAATAACACATCGTTTGCAGCTTTGTCATGTTTAACAATTATCGTATTCCGAAGGAAAACCTCTTGTCCAAGAATGGCGATATTGATGAAAAGGGCAATTTCAGCAGTGCTATTAAGGATAGCCGTAAACGCTTAGGTGCCTCGTTGGGAGCTTTATCCGGTGGTCGTGTTAATATATGCACTTTAGGGTATGCTGCTCTGGGCAAAGCGATCACTATAGCCGTTCGTTATTCTGCAGCACGACGGCAGTTTGGACCTGATGAAACTTCTGAAGAATTCCCCGTTATTGAATATCAATCTCAACAATATCGCCTATTCCCACATTTGGCCAATGCTTATGCCTTGAGAGTTTTCAGTTTATGGTTGGGCTTGCAAAATGTCGAAATGGTCGGACGTTCTATGATGGGAGAGGATACATCTAGTGTAGGCATGGAATTGCATGCCTTATCATCAGCCGCTAAGCCCGTGTGCACTTGGGCTGCACGTGATGGCATTCAGGAATGTCGTGAGGCTTGTGGCGGTCATGGTTATTTAAAAATTGCTGGCATTGGAGATTTGCGCAATGACAACGATGCCAACTGTACATATGAGGGCGAAAATAATACCTTAATTCAGCAGGCTTCTAACTGGTTGGTTAGTCTAAGACGTTCTAGTGCACACTTTTCTGAAATTTCTCCTATGGACTCGGTGACATTCTTAAAGGATATGGATGAGATTTTGAAGCAGAAGGGTGAAGAGAGAACACCACAAGAAGCTGGCTGTCCTCACAGTGAGTAAAAATATAACGTGAAATCGATTGCGGCCTACAAAATATTTTATATATTGCTTTTTTCAGATTTACTTAAGGCTCTTAACTGGTTAACGTCCTACCAGTTAGATGTGACTGTTAAACATGTGGAGGCTCTTCAACGCCAAGGGCTAAATGCCTTTGAGACACGCAACAATACACAAGTTTTTAATGCCCAACCCTTAGCCATTGTGTATGGCCAACGTACAATATATTTTGTTTTCTACAAATTCGTCATGAATCTGTCACAATCTAATGAAAAAAATGTCCTGCTCAAACTTTTGACTATGTACGGTGCTAATTTGATAACTAAACACGTTGGGATTTTCTATCGAGGTGGATATTTCCGTAATAATGCACAAATTGATTTGTACCAACAGGTCATATTGGATTTGTTGCCAGTTGTGAAAAATGAAGCTATAAGTTTGGTAGATGCTATAGCGCCACCAGATTTTATCCTAAATTCTGCTCTGGGTATGAGTGATGGCAATGTAAGTGCTAATTGAAAAAGTATCTCTTAAACTTCTGTTGATCTAAAAATAACAATCCTGTTTGTGTTTTTTTTTTCTTCAGATTTACTTACATTTACAGCGTTCCATTTTATCTGCACCGGGGGTATTTGAACGTCCCGAATGGTGGCGTGAAGTTACTTACAGGGACTATGTACCAAAAGCGAAACTGTAAAAGAAATGTATGTGTTATTTTACTGTCTGCATCAAGTGCCTTAAGTTGTGTTAATGCGACTCGCAAATATGTTTTCCTTTAAGGAAAAATATTATTAATAATTTGTAATTTTAAATATCAAGACTTGAAGATTATGTATCAGATTAAGGAGATGTACGGCATTTTTTTAATCATGCACAGACTACTAGTGAATTAGAATATCTGTAAGCAGACTCATGATCGCTCCGTTAAATGTCATTAATTTAATTGCAAATAACGTACAAAACATTTTTAATTTGATTGTTTTTTACTGTTACATAAGTACATATATATATATATATATATATATCTTAATGACGTCTTAATATCCGTAATTATAGTTTAAGTTATATAGTTTAAGATATATACAAGGTGACAGTGCAATTCGGCTTACAAAGTAATATTTTTAAGAATTTTTCACATGTGTTTGACCTGATACGGATAATAAAACAGATCTTACAATTTTTTGTGATTAATATAGAAAGCTAAATGAAACTATAAAAATGTAATGACATTTTATCGTTTTCGCGGAGAATTTTCTTAAATCAGAATTGCTTCAATTCCATGTTTGCAATTCATATCGAATTTGATTGGCTTCTTCACAATTTTTTTTATAAAACTGTCAAAACCGTTACAATTAAGAAAACAAAAGATCCGGTTAATCTCTTCGTGAGATATCGTATATAAAAAAGTTGTTTATTTTTTATTTTCAAAAACTCCAAAATTATATATGTATCTGGATGATTTAGTGTCGATTGTTTAAGTTTTCGAAAACTACATCAATCACCACTTATCACGTAGAGCTCCATAGCGTAGAATAGCACAAAGAGCCAACCATTTTTTATATAATTTTATTCTAGTTTTTCTTAAGCAAAAAAGTTATACGAGTAATATTATTTCTTTTTTTTTCAATATTTTGTTAAACCATCTTGTAATTAGTGCAATTGTTTTTCACACTATTTACTGCTGTTCACTTCCAGTGCCCTAAACAACTTAATTGCTTTATAAAATCTAATTAAGAATTGTACTGATTTAAAATAACTTTTTGAATAACATGCCTTTTTCCTTAAATGCAATTTATATTCCTTTGTGTTTTGCTTTTTTGCTATGGCAAAGGAATTTTGCTCTGCATGAGAACAATCTCGGTTTTATGTGTTAATTTTCCTAATAACAAAACACTAAAATATATAACACACGTGCACACATACATGTATCTAATTAAAACTCTGCGCTAGAGTTGTTTTGTAGTTTTAATCAAGTTTTTGGGGTTTCTTATTTCTTATAGTTTTTGTTAAACGCATAAATTTAATATGTAAATCGAAAAGATGGAACTCTGAAGTTAACTTTATTAAATAGTTATATGTCACTGCAAGTATATGTTTCCAATACCTAGTCTATATCCTGCCAAATATGCCATAGCCACACTCACACATACTGCTTAATGTAAACCGCAAATCCTAGTTATTTGCATACAAACTCTTACGTGCTGTTTCCAATTTACACGAAACTATTTAAAAAGGTAGTCAGAATAGTCGTGGCCTGTTTTGTTGTGCACTCTGCATGTACTCGTACCATCAAATGTGACACTTAACCTCAATTGTTCATGTCACTTGACACTAACAACAACAATAATAACGACAACTAACTTTATATCAATGCCCGTGCAGGGACAACAACAGCAAGAACTGTAAGCAAATTGTAAAAGTTTGTGCTTTTGTTTAAAGTCATGCCATTTCCCAAAATTCATTCCATTCGAATTCATTTCAATTTAGAAATTCATGTTAAAACGAATTGGGTTTTGACTATTGAGGGCCATTGAACTTTGTCCGATTGACTGAGTTGTCGCCACAACAATAGTTTATTTCGTTGCACATGCATGTGCTGAATTTCGTTGTTGTCCTTGTTGTAACATAAACGTAACGTATGAAATTTATTATATTTGATTGCTAAGCTCATCAGCATGATAGATAATATTGAGCTGTAACGAGGACCGTATTATAAGTGTGCGGCTAATCGAACATCATTCATTAATTTTTAAGTTAATTTAAGTTGTATTTCAAAGAAGTTATAACTGCTCTAGTAACGAGGATCGTATAACGAGTGTGCGGCTAATGGAACAGAGAAGGCAAACTTGAAATATATTAATGGCTTCAATTAATATATTAATTTTTAAGTTAATTTAAGTTGTGTTTCAAAGAAGTAATAACTGCTCTAGTCCCGATTTGAAAACTACTAACAAGAGTTTTGGACACAATAATTCACTAATAAATGGCCATGTAGAAACGAGCATCTTTTATATATAAATTCCATTCCACAGCATTTAGATATATGTATGTATAACAATTTGATTTTTCGTAATGAAGCCACTTGTGTTATATTAAATTTTATTGGAAAAAAAGTTTTTTTTTCCATTAGCTTTGCTCATTCAAAAAAACTATAAAATTTCCATGCTTAAGTTCAACAAAGTTTCATGATATTAATTTTGCCAAGCAAATATTTTATTTAATATCACAGTTTCCTAGCTGCTGTGCAAGTCTTATTGCCCTCAACTCTAAAACAAAATTCAAAATTCGAAGCAAATATAACACTAAAAACTAGTCATGCATGAAAAGTTTAAGTTTAATTTGTTAAGCATCAGAGAGATGTTTGCCAAAAACATGTGTGTGTATGTGTGTAACAACCTGTTGACCATATAACAGCAACTGGCAATATTATATATAAAATTCGTTTTGTTTTTAGTTTAACACTGAAAAGTTTAGAAGATCTTTTTTCCGGGTTGCAGCTAAATTTATAAATGCTTTTAAGCGCTCATGTATGAAAGCATACTTTGCCTGCCGTGGGGCTTAAGTGTTATGAGATAATCTAGAAAAACACTCACAATACTTATACACCCCCTAAGATATGCTATACTTGAGTTGTAATAGAATGAACGTACTATTGCACAGGATGGCAGCAGTTGAACAATCCAATTACAAAAACAATGGCCAAGTAGTTGTTTTTGTTTTTTTTCATCTCATACCAACCCTGAAGGTTTTATATAGAATAGTTTTGCACAGTTGCAGCAATGATGGGCATGAGTGTGTGTGTCTTGCACCAACAAAAACTCATCTATTCATACAATTTCATTAATAACAAGTCAAGTCTGCAATAATTGTATAGACAATATTTATTGATATTATTTGGATTAACATATTTTAGGAATAGCGGGGTATTGCATGCATTTAGGAGCTTAACAATCATTATATAAGGGTGTTAAACATATTTTTAAAAGCGTTTAATTTTTAAAGTTTTATATGAAACACTTGTTATGGAAGTTTTAAAAATAAATGTTTTCGTTGTACTTTATATTAGACACAGTGCTTTTGTATATTTATTTTTTGAAACGTTTCTGATATCTGAAAATTATTAAATTTAATGAAATACATATTAATTAAACGTGAAGTTTTTCTTTTTTGTATACGAAGGTTGTGATCAATATTCAGGTTTCTATTTTATATACAATTTTCGAGAACATTTCAAATTTTAATGGAAGCATTAACGCGTTTAGAGAACATATCGCTTATTTGCCGCAATACTGTCATAACTCAAAATATGATTTTTTAGATGCAATGATGCAGAACATCTTTATATATCGTTCTTGACATCGTGAAAAAATTTCATTGTAATACTTTATTTACTTTATTGCTGAGAGAAAGATATTTTTTAGTTTTCCATTAAGTTGTTAGTAAACTTAAAACTTTAAAGGCGTTTTCTGCGAATCTAGTGTTTTTGAGTTATGATACTATGGAAGTAAATGAGCGATTGGATCCTGCCATCTTAAGCTGTTTTTGGCTTTTTAATTTAAAATAATAATAAGATTAATTAATTAATTGTTGTATTATCGTGTGAAACGGCTCTAAGCGGTATATCGTATTTCCACGCTTTGAGGTCCCAGGAAGCTTCCCTGATTAATGTTGACAGCCCGTCACTAAGTCCGTAGGCGTGTGTGTGTAAGTATGCGACCCGCTTATAACTTTGGAACGGCTGGACCGATTTCAACCAAACTGAAGGCGTTCTAAAAGGTTCTACTGAACTTCGACGGGTAGAGTTCAAGAAATTTAAAAAAAAGAAAGGAGGAGTAAAGAAAAATTTTTGAACGTGTTTTTTTTAATAACTTTTAAACAGCCTTACCGATCGATTCCGGAAATGAGGTCTCAAGATTGAAAAACCATGTCGGTCACTGCAAATCGAGCCTAAATCAGTTAATCAGTTCGTGACATGTCGTAAACGAAAAAAAAATTCGAAAATGCGTTTTTGTTTTTGAAAAACTTTGAAATTATATACCCGATCAGTTGGGGTTCTCGATTCTTTTCTAGTAACCGAAAACTACAAGAGTCACCGTTTATTACGTGGGAGCCGATTGATTTGAAAATGAAAATAAAGGAGTTTCAGCTCGAAGAGCTCATAAGTATAGAATGGCACAAAAAGGGTTGGCCTTTAGGGTTAAATTTTTTATTCACATGGCGGAATAAAATGATTTCAGGTATTTTTACATGCAGCCTCGTATATATTTTATAAATATATTTTCTTAAAATTTATTTTTAGCTTTAATTTTTTAATATGTATGTTTTTTACATTAAAATATATTTATAAGGAACCAGCACAATTAAAGTTATGAAATGTGTTGTTTTATATTGATAAATTTATTAAATATTTTTACATTCAGTAAAATTAATTTAAATAAATTTTTTATCTCTGCCCTTGACTATAAAATTTTTTTACGATTCCATTTTTGCTTATTTGATTTCCATACGCTTTTGTCTTAATCACTATTAACACCACAAATTGTGTGCGTTGCAGTGGCACATGACTGCCTCTGGAGATATTGTAATCGCATCACAATGGGAATTTGTAAAACGCAGCACGACTGCCTATTTTTAAGTGACTGTTATATTAACTGAATACAAAATTTATTCCAGTAAAAATAGATATGGAAAAAATATGTATAAAAATATAAATAGAAAAGAAACGGGTGACTTTTTAATAAGAAGAATAAATGTTGTGTGATTAAATATCTAGTTCAAACTAAATTTACATAAAAATAAATTTTTCTGCATACAAATTTCTCGCTACACGATTTCGGCATAATTTTCAGTTGAATAGCGCAGAGTATTGCTCTTCATTTGAAATATCGTTTTGAATATCAAAGAATTGTGAGAAAATTTCTGTAGAAAATTATTCGGCTGTATAAGGAAATATATATATTTCGTTGAAAGAGATTGTGCATAAAATTATTCGATTATTATTAGGAAAATCGCAACATTTCAATCCTATAGAATATCAATTCATTATTCGACCGCAAGAGAAATTTGGTAGAGAATAGTTATACACTGAAAATAATTTTATTGTACAATTTTCTCTAGAGCAGTTTTATAAAAAACTATTCGATGAAATTGCTTGATAGTGAAAAATGGCTATAGAAAGTTAATATTTGATTCGATTATTAAAGTCTTATATATATATTAGATTATTCGATTATTTGGCTAGATAACGAATAATTATTCAGCTACATATGGATTAATTATTCGATGAAATATTAAATAATTATTCGACTAGATATCGAATAATTATTCAATTATATATGGATTAATTATTCGACTATATACCGAATAATAATTTATAATTTTAAATTATAAAATTAGCCGATTATTAAAGCCTTATAATTATTCGATTAGGTATTAAATATAGTATTATTATTCGGCTAGATACTAAATACTTATTCGACTAGAAATCGAATAATTATTCAATTACATACGGATTAATTATTCAAGTAAATATCAAATAATTATTCGACTACATACCGAATAATTATATACCGAATAATTATTTAACTAAATACCGAATGATTACTCGATTAAATATCAAATAATTATTCGACTAAATACCGAGTAGTTATTCTACTGAATACCGAATAATTGTTCGACTTAGCATCTAATTGGGCCTTAAATTCTAAGTTTCAATCAAATGAATATCAATTTGTTTCCTAAAAAAAATTATTCGATTTTTATTCGATAACTTTATTTGACTGATTATTAAAAAGAATTATTCGATTATCTTACATCAAGATTTTTATCTTACTTTTCAAGAAATATTTTAGAAAACCTTTTCTATCATTCAATCGGATATCGAATAATTATTCGATTAAATAGCAAAAAAAAAAAAAAATTAAAAGAAATATTATAAAAAAATTATCGTTTATTTGACACTGAAGATTTTTGTACGACAAATTATTCGATTATTCGACTACGCATCATGAATTTTAGTGGATTATTAAAGAATATTATTCGATTATCCTACTTGATAATGAAAAGTTTCTACAAAGAACTTTTCTATCATTTAACTGGATATCGAATAATATTATAGAAAATGATAAGAAAATATTATCGATTATTCGACTTCGACTTCCATAAAAGATTATGCGAGTTATGGAAATATTTCGTTATCTTTTCAAGGGGAAATTATTTAATTGGATATCGAAAAGTTTTCTCAAAAAAACTATTCGATTATTATTCGATAATTTCATTTGACTAATTATTAAAAGTAATTATTCGATTATCTTACTTCAAGATGAAATATTTTTACAAAACATTCTCTATCATTCAACCGGTATTCGAATAATTATTCGATTAAATACAAAAAAAAAATTTCAAAAAAAAAAAAAATTATAAAAAAACCATTGTTTATAATTTTTTGTACTGAAATTTTTTCTGAGGCAATAATTTAATTCAATATCGAACAATTTTCTGTAAAAATTATTCGATTATTCGATTTTCCATCATGAAATTTATTTGGATGATTATTAAAGAGAATCATTCGATTATTTTACTTAATGATTATAACGAATAATTGTTTGAGTAAATACAAAAAAACAAATTTATAGAAAATTGTGAAAAAAATCATCGATTATTCGACTTCGGTTTCCATAAAAATTTAGGCGAATTGTGATGAAAACATTTTGTATGAAATTATTTTCTATAGAAAACGATTTGATTGAATATCGAAACATTTTTTATAAATAATAATTCAAATAGATATCAAAAACATCCTGACGTGTGCAATAATCACGGGCTTAACTCTTCCCCTTAAAGCATCGCATTAACATTAAAAATATCTTGTATATTCGCAGCTCTATTTGTTCGTCTCGAATTGTTGTTGTTGGTGCAGCGTACATCGATGCTATTTTCGTCTGCCCTTCCATTTTTAATATTAAATCAGACGACATGTCTGAACGTGCGTCGTCTGTAAGCGGTTGCTAAAGCAGCTTAAATTTCTGCAAGCAATTGCATCTCGTCATTATTTCGCCAACAAGTTAATAGTTGGCAAAAGTTGTTTAAAATTAAAAAGTTTATTTACTTTTTCATTGAGAGATTAAAACAGCACAACGATGGGGCGCACAAGTGCTGAGTTATTCTTTTTAATTTGTGTGCAAAGAGAAAAATAATAAATAAATGGCTGATGGCTGATGGCTGATGGCTTTAACAGAGGCAGTTAATACATGTGAGAAACTGGCAATGTGCTGTTTTACGGCATAAATTTAGTACGAAGTTCTTGGTAACGACAGTATAAAAATAATTTTCTTACACGTTTGCCACTGAAACGGTTTGTAAACGTGAGATAATTTTCTTCTTACACGCACATATTTTTCAATTTCTTCGTTGCAGTTTTTTATCTTCATTTTCTTTGCTCGGAAAAGTTCAAGTTGGCGTATGTGTAGGTTGTATTTAAAAAAAGTTGTTACCAACAAGCATTTGGCTTTAAGCGAAAGGTAGAACGTTTTTCCTTTTCCAAGAAGACAAGAAAAAGTATGGAATTGCTTCCTTGGAGATCTAATAAGCCAAATGAAGAGCAGGTGTGCTAGTGGGAGGTGTCAGAGTTTCGGCTAAAAATCAATTTATAAATTTCATAGAAGTTCGAGTTTCATATCATGAGTTCTTATTTAAGAAATAAATTTATCATGCAACAGATTAAATTCAATTAAATTCTTCTATGGAAATATTTACTATCCCTGTGCATCATGTATTAAACACATTCAGAACAGCAGACTGCAGACCACAAATGAAATGCATGAGCGTATAAGAGAATAATTATTTTCACAGCAACAGGCAACACGGCTGCTGGTTGTTGTCCATGCTGTCTTTGTGGTAGCAGACAAATTAAACTGATTCCAATTTCGGAGAGCGACAAGGAGCAGATGCACAGATGCAGTGTTGCCAGTTTTATATAAATAAATTAAATGATTGTAAATTTGAAAATATTTTTGTTTCATTATACAAAGAGGAATGAAAAACTATATTTTTAAGCAAATGAAACGATTTCTTGACATATTTTGTGGGCTTTAAATATATTTTATTGGAATAACACTGTTTAAGAATATCACATATAAGGAAAGCGGCTACACTGGCGTGTATCCAAAATTCTATAGGGTGTTGTTTATGGAGTGATACAAATTTGACCACCCATTTAACGGCTGATTGTTGCTTTTCGTTTAATTTGCTTTGACATTTTATTATGGATCGACTTACACCAGAGCTACGCGTGCAAATTGTGGAAATTTTTAATCAAAATAATGATTCTGTTCGTCAAACTTATCGCGCACTTCGTCCATTCAGAATTTCATTTTTCGATGAAGCCCATTTTTGGTTGATGGGGTACGTAAATAAACAGAATTGTCGCATTCGGAGTGAGGAGAATCCACTAGCTTTTGTGGAAACACCATGGATTCTATTTTTGACAACTCGTAGTCTGTAGTCTGTTGTCGTTATTGTGTTTAATGCCTTAAATTCATCGTTTTGGTGTTAATAATGCAGCACTTGTGATTGCTTGTGTATGGATGACTTAATTCTCTCTTGCAGGTGTGTTTTGTTAGTTTAATTCTCAGATAATATTTGTGGCTCGCAGGGGTCAAGGCCTGCTCGCTACAACCGGCGTGCATTTGATGTGATGTTTGTCTCGTCTGATTGTGTTTTTTTGGTGTTGATTGTATTTGTAATTGCAAACTGTAAAGTTTTGCGATTAATATTATAATTCTGGATTAATAACTGTCATTAATTTATGAATACTTTTCAAAGTTGTTTGATGTAGCCACTGATACGTTATCAAGATTAAGGCCAGGATCAAATTTAACGTATAAAAGCTAACATTTTCAAATTACTACTGGATTTAAATCCAAAATGCTGCGCAAAGTTTTCTTTAATGCAGCGGTGGTGTTCATCCAACTCCATTTAACGTTTATATCAGCCTATAACTATGGTATTCTGATGAGAGACGAAGAAATATTCTCTCCTTGTAATTTTGAAAATGTAACACATTTTGGCGACTACGTGGACATGTCTAACATGAAGTTTGAGCGTTTGATGAATGGATCAATTTACTTTCATGGTCATCTAATTGTGTTACGAGATTTTGTGACAAAAAATAATGCTGTTACGGCGCAAATATATAAGAAAAGCCGCGGAAATTGGATCGATACAGTATACAATTTGAGGAGAGAGGACTTTTGTTTAAGCCTCTTTGAGCCACTGCAATTATGGAGTCCATATATGAAAGACATTTCCCAAGAAGATAGAACATGTCCACTAACGCACGGGAGAAAACTTTATTTTGATAATGTGGCAGACATGACTCTTAATATACCCGATCCAAATTTTGGTGGAGAAGGCAAATTACAATTAATCGTTAGATTCACTGAATTAAATGAAGTCTTCTGTGCCGATGTATTCGCTGAAGCATATCGACAATAAGATATTTTTATAAAAAGGATAATAAATGTTGTGAAATTTTTAATTATTTCTATAAAAAAGAATTTTATTAATTGAAAATGTTTTTATTGGTTTGTCGGCTTATTTATGTAAAAACGTTTTGGAAAAGATATATTTTTTTAATTATAATAGGGGTTATATATTATATATATATATATATATATTTATTGCATTTTCCTGAAAAGAGCGTATTGAAAAGAAACATTTTAGGAAAAGTACAAAAAAAAGTTTCAAAAAGTACTTTTCAGAAAAAGAACTTTTTCTTTATCGAAAAAGGTACTTCTTTTAAAATCTATTTTTTATGAAACGTACTTGCGTAAAAAGTGATTTTTCGAAATGGTACTTTTCGGTCAAGGTAAACAACCTTATGGAAAAGAATTTTATGGAAAAAGTACTTTATTATTCCCGAAATTAAGACAACAATGTGTACTTAAGACAAAAGGCAGTTCAATCGAAAGGAATATATATCAAAATAGATCTAGCAATAATTTGCACGAAAGGTCCTATTGTTTATGGTATATTAGGCTTTTATGGTAACGTCCGCTAACAAAGTGAAGGATAATATGAGGATCTAAATTAAAATAACAAATTCAAATAGAAGATAATTTTCATTAAATATATTTAAAAGAATTATTTTGAATCCAACTTTATAAAGAAATTATTTTATAAATTTATTACAAACCTACAACTGATATTTTATATTGAATAGTTTCCATATTATTTTCAACTACAATTTTTATGTCGCGTTCATAGATTTTATTACCAAATATATATGCCAGTTTATTAAATTATTGATGCATATTTCAACGACTTAAGCTACAGTCACACTTGGCAAATATTTGCCCAAAAAGCCCAACCGCTAAACAGTAAAGAAAAATATTTTTTGTCTTTGAAAAGCATTTCCCAAGTAAAACAAACTCATACATAAAAAAACGTGCGGTCACATTAAGGCAACTATTTGATTAAAAATAACGTAACCACTCAATATCATAAAGAACCATGTCAATTCAGGCAAAAGTTGATTGATAGCGTGTTCTTTTCTGCAAAATATGTAACATTTTTTCATTTGTTTTGTAACTAGTGGAAGTTTGGAGGAGTTTTAAAACAAAACTTATTTTTCGTAAGTGATGATTGACTAATTTCCAATAAATTCCCTAATTTCAAATATCGAAATGTTGCCATTTTCTGCTAAAAAGTGTAAAAAATGCTGCACTTTTTTCCAGAAAAGAAATCATGTCGAACAAGAATTTACAAACCTGACGTGTGTTGCCTTTAAAATATTCTCTCTATAAAAGTCAGACACAAAGTCAAGTGGCAACATTTTAATGAGAACATGTTCTATTGTTTTCTACCATCAGCTGTTTTCGTAAAAAAAAATATAATGACAATAATTGCAATTTTAGCCGCGTTTTATTAATTTTTAAACCAAATTTAGTGGCAAAACATTCGATATTTTATAACGAAATTCGTTATTGTCTGTAAACTTCTCCAAAGACATTTGCACAGAAGACTTCATCCAATCCAGTCAATCTGACGGTTATTTGTCCCTTGTACTCGCCAGCAGCCATCGCGTCTGGTACAGTTATGATCACATCTGTCAAACTATCGAAATGGTATGTTTTTCCTTTCGAAAATGGACATATTTTGTCTTCTGGTGGAATTTCGTCCGTAAATGCATCCCAATATTCCAGTGGATCAAAGAGTGTTTTACAAAAGTCTCCACGCCTCATATTGTATATGGTATTGACCCAATTACCACGACTTTTCTTAAACAATTGCACTAAAACATCATTATCTGTCGTCATAAAATCTCTCAATACAACACAATAGCCGTGAAAGTGAACCGATCCATTCATTAGCTGCTCAAACTTCAAGTTGGACAAGTCCACGTAGTCGTCAAGAAATGTGACATTTTCAAAATCACAAGGAGAAAATATAGTTTCGTCTCTGAACGCAATTCCATACTTATAGGCCGATATAAGTGTGATATATATTTGGAGTACAGCGACAGCGTTAAAAATAACTTTGAAAAACATTCTGAATTTAAGTTCAGATACTGTTAAAAATTCTTGGCTTTTATACTTAAAATATGATGTTGTTTTTAATGGCGCAATGCCAACGTCGATTATATCAGTTGTAAAATCAATTGAATTCGAATATGATGTCGTAAATTAATAACAGTTTGTTAATCGTATTTTCGATTTTAATCAGCGAATGTGCAAATTCTAAAACTATAATTTTACATCAGCATGATCAAGATAGCAAAGATGCCACGGGCTGACATGATAATTCCTTCGTGTATGGGTAACAGCACAGAGAAGATGAAAGCACAGTGAAGCTCAAACTAGACGTGACATAATCTAAACCTGAAATTATCAATCTGTTGGGTAACACTGTATTCAATTATACTTGAAATAATCACTCGTAACTAAAGAAACCACTTGAATTTTGATTTTAGGTTCAGCTATTGAATTATTTTGAAAATGACACCAAAAAATCAATAACCATGAGTGGCCGTTTGTAGTAAAACTCTCTACATACCCCCAGTGTAACCGCTTTTATATTTGTAATATTATTAAATTGTGTTATTCCAATAAAATATATTTAAAGTCTACAAAATATATCAACAAATTGTTTTATTTGCTGAGAAATATAATTTGTTATTCCTTTTGGTCTAATAAAACAATATATTTTCAAGTTTTCAATAATTTATTTTACTTATATCAAACTGGCAACACTGCATCTGCTTATTGTCCAGCACTAAACTAAGAATCACTTTGATTTGACTGCAACCACAAAAACAGCATGGACAGCAACCAGTAGCCGTTTTGTCTGCCGTAGTAAAAATAATCATTCTCTTATACGCTCAAGCATTAAACACAATAACGACAGCAGGCTACACGAACACCGACTACCAAAGCCGTTGGCTACTATCGTTCCCTCGTAGTGAGCTACTTAGTTATTTTTAGAACGACCCCGCCAAATCAACAACCATGTGTTGTTGTTTGTAAGAGAATTCTCTTCATACGCCAGTGTAGCCGCTTTTTTATATTTAATACTCTTAAATAGTGTTATTCCAATCAAATACATTTAAAGTCCACAGTATATGACGAGAAATCATTTCATTAGCTTGGAAATTTAGTTTGTTGTTTCATTTTGTATAATAAAACAGCATATTTTCAAGTTTACAATAATTGAATTTATTTATGTTATACTGGCAACACTGCATCTACTCATTGTCGCTCGCCAAAATAGAAATTAGTTTAGTTTGACTACAACCACAAAAACAGCGTGGACAACAACCAGTAGCCCGTAGTAATAAAAATAATCATTCTCTTATACGCACATGTATTCTGCTTTTGACAAGTTGTAGTCTGTAGTCTGCTGCAGGGGATGTGTTTAATGCCTCTATTACACAAGGTGAAATATTTTTAATGAACTTCATGTCATTAAAGTTCTTACCAATATATTAAAATTTCTTTTCCATAAGGAACTTCATCAAATGAAACTTGTTGTTTTGGATGTTATGACTCATATTTTTATAAATCAAATTATATGTTACAGTTGGCGGCCTTTAAAAACTTCGCGTTATCGAAATTATTTGAAGCAACATTATCTAATCGCGCCTGCAAGTAATCATTAAGTTTCGGTTTCAACTATAAACTACAACAGGGTTTGTGATTGCGATCGAAAATGTTTATTTATTCAAAATAATTGTTCACAACTATTAATTAATTATATGTTGCAACTAATAGTTTATTGTTATGACAATAATTGTTTAATTAAAAAAAATTTAAAACAATTTATATTCATGTTGATGATATCTTGTATAATTGTTTACATGAAAAATTGTCGTACGATGAAAAGTAGTCAGCGAAAACAATGCAAGAGCTGCCAATTTTTTTAACTTCCCACTGGGAAAATTAAAAAAAAAAACCGGGAGTTTATTGGTTTTACCCCGTTTTGAAAAAATCGATAATTTAATTAATCAGCTTGATTAATGAATGTTTTATAGAATTTGAAACCACGATATCTTGTGGAAAGTGATAAAATATGCCATCAAATTGGCACGAATATGTGGCAACACTGACAAAAAATTTCAACTCTGCAATTAAAGATTTCCATCACTTAAAACCACATAAATTTAAATTTTATTTGCCGAAGAATATTTTTCAAAAACGAAAGTGTTTATATTCTTTAAATTTGTTTTCCAAACTACTTTAATCTACTTTGTACTTGATTCTGAATATATTCCATTATTAAATTTTCGGTGACATCATAACAATTTACGGCGTTTAATGAATGTAAAAAAAATTAAATGGCAACAGCTCACTGCCAACTATTATTCCAACCAATTTCCATTACCAAATTCACTGCATTGCATTTTCATTTAATGCTGCTCCGGAAGAAATTGCTTTCATGACATTTTCCATGTTAAACGTTAAGCAATTTGAAAAATTACTCTGCTAATTACAGTTAAAGAGTTTGCAACAAAAATGTATCGTATTCGTATTTTAGCATTTTGCGAACGCTTCGCATCCATTAAATTGTCTGTTTGTTTGCAGCGGGACGATAATTAAAATAGCTTTTAGTAAGTTGAGATGGTTTCGATTAAACTTGTACGCGTATTAAAATGAAAAATGATTCCAAGTGTCTCATATGCACTGTGAGGAATATTTGGAAATCGCAATTTAAAAGATAAATTTATTCGAAACTGACAATTGTTGTTTACTATTGTACTGCCCGCTACATTATCACTATTTTCAGAAAGTACTTTTGCATTAAAGAACACTTTTGCCATAAGGTACTTTTTCCGAAATGGTCTTTTGCCATAAAAGTTTTTTTTTTTCAAAAAATGCTCTTTACATAAAGTGCTTTTTCCAAAAAGTACTTATGCCATAAAAAGTACTTCAGCCACAAAATACTTGTTCCAAAAAATACTTATGCCATAAAAGTGCTTTTGTCACAAAGTACCTTTTCCAAAAAGGTAAATTGCAATAGAGCATGTTTGCAAAAGAATATGTTTATCATGAAGTAATTTTTCCAAAAAGTACTTATACCATAAGAAGTACTTTTGCCACAAAATACAAATCTATATTTGTTGTAAAGTACTTTTTTGTAAAAGTACTTATGCCATAAAAAGCACCTTAGTTACTAAGTACCTTTTCCTAAATGGTCTCTTGTCATATAGCATGTTTTCCAAAAAATAATTCTGCAATAAAGTACTCTTTCCAAAGAGGACTTATGCTGTAAAAAGTGCTTTTGCCATAAAATACCTTTTCCAATAGCTACTTATGCAATAAAAAAAAAACTTTTTCCAAAATGGTATATTGCCGTAAATCACGCTTTCCCAAGAATACTTTTGTCACAAAGTACTTTTGCCAAAAAGTACTTATGCCAAAAAATATTTGTTCTAAAAATATTTTTGTTGTAAAATACTTTTTTCTAAAAGTACTTATGCCATAAAAAGTACTTTTGCCATAAAGTACTTGTTCCAATAACTACTTATGCTATAAAAATTACTTTTGCCACAACGTACTTTTTCCAAAATGATCTTTTGCCATAAAGTATGTTTCCCAAAAATATTTTTGCCATAAAGTGCTCTTTTCAAAAAGTACTTTTGCCAAAAAGTATCTTTTCGAAAACTAATTCATTCTCAAAAGTACTCTTTCCAGAAAGCTGTTTTGCCAAGAAGTACCTTTTGAAGAAAGCACTATTGGCAAAAATATTGCCTTTTCTAAAGAGTACTTTTCCGAAAAAAGGTACCTTTCACTAATGGACTACATATTATTTCAATGATATAGAAATCGGAATTATAAATATTAATCATTAAGTTTATTTAGCTTTACTGAGTTGGAATATATTTATTCTTATTTATACGTAAAATCACATTATTTAGCCCCAGTGTGCATCTATTGGAAACAATATATATATATATATATATATATATATATATATATATATATATATATATACATATATATACATATATATATATATATATATATATATATATATATATATATAATGAAAAAAAACGTTTGGTTATAAAGAAATATATTGAAGTAATTTAACTTTAAGTCAAGATTGTTTAAAGAATCTGTCGAGAAACTAAAAATTTTTAAAAACAATATTTAAAATTTTCTCAAATCGATTGTAACCGATTTTAATTAAAAGCGTTTAATAACATTTCGGTGTTTGAGTGTAAAAATTATCATATGAAAAGTCGAAATTATAAAAATTTTTCTTTTACCTTAAGCATTAAACACAATAAAGACAGCAGGCTACAGACTACAACTTGTCACAAATAGAATAGATGTACGTATTTGAGAATGATTATTTCTATTACTACAGACAACACGGCTACTGGTTGTTGTCCCTGCTGTTTTTGTGGTTGTGGTCAAATTAAACTAATTTCTGTTTTGTTGAGCGACAATGAGTAGATGCAGTGTTGCCAGTTTAATGTAAATAAATTCAATTATTGTAAGCTTGAAAATATATTGCTTTATTTTATAAAAAGAAACTATATTTCCAAGAAATACTGTGGACTTTCAATATATTTTATTAGAATAACATTATTTTAAAGTATTACATTTATGACAACGGCTACACTGGCGTATGATGAGAATTCTATTTGGTGGTGTCGTTCTAAAAATAATTAAGTAGCTGACTACGAGGCGACGACTACAGACAACGACTTGTGTAGTCGGTGTTCGTGTAGCCTGTTGTCGTTATTGTGTTTAAAACTTTATGGTAAATGAAAACTATTATAGAGATATAAAAAATAATTGATTTTAATGCCAGCAATAAGTTAAGAATAACAGCATCTTCAATATTTAAAGGCCTTAATTTTGTGCAGCACTGTGGGTTAGTGAAATTTATATTGAAAATAATTTAAAAAAAATGTTATTGTTACTCTTTATTTTACACACAATTTGTTAACCAAATAAAAGACGCAAGCTTGAATATTTATGGCGGACCACAGCACCCAGTCGACGCTCTTCGGCTTTGTAATTAACGTGTTAATTACTCCACCCAACCAGCCAACCAGCCAACGCAGCCTCAGGCAAACACATTGTTTGTCTGCGACGTTTATTGAAACATTTAGCAATTAAAATATGTTGATACGATACAATGAAAACAAACTTTTAAATATTATTCTCAATTGACAACTTGTAAATGTATGTTACAACCAGTCATTTAATACACACACACACACACACACACACACACAGTAATTACAACTGAAAGAATTCCTGTTTAAATTATAGTAATTTCGCAACAATGTCGCTGACAATTCCAGTTGCAAGATTAAAAAAAAATAACTTCAAAAATTTTTATATAAAAGCAAAAGACTTTAAAATTGATCAGAAATAAAATTTGAAATGCTTTCGAATGAGTTCCTCAACGCTGCTGTAATTTTGCTAATAGTTTTGAAAGCGCTGTCGGCCTATAAATACGGTGCCGTGATAAGAGATGAAACAATTTTCTCACGTTGTGACACGGAAAATTTCAAATATATCGATGAATATATAGACATGGCGAACATGCAATTCGAGATGTTAATGAATGGATCAGTTTATGTTCATGGTTTCATTGTGGTCGTAAAAGATATTGGATTGGAAGATCATCCGTACAGCATACAAGCATTTAAGAGAAGTCGTGGCGATTGGGTCGATACAATTTACAATATGAGAGGAAGGGATACCTGTAGCGGTGTTTTTAATTCTTTGGAAGTGTGGAGTATATACTTAAAAGACATTCCCGAACAGGATAGAACATGTCCATTTTCCAAAGGTAAAAAGTTTTATTTTAATACACTCACCGATATAACAATTGATACGGTGGATCCACGAGCGGCTGGCGACTACAAGATACAAATACTAGTTCAGGACAGTGCGCCGGACGAAATGCTTTGCTTCAATATATTTGCAGATATTTATAAGCAATAACCGTACCCTAAACCTCTTCGGACTATTCGCCCTTTGCTGCATGATTGAGCAGGCAGTGGATAATTTAATTAGCACTTGATTTGATTGGGTTTAGCAATTTAATTAAAGTTTTTAATTGAAACTTAAATATTTATTTATTTATTTATTATTGTATTAACTGATCATCAAACTGTTTTAATTTTTTATGGCTAGGACCAGCACTCGGGGGATAGCTCCTACTTATAAAATGTCTTGGCAAGATAATAATGGAAGAATCTTTAGCTGACAAAACAATTAAAATTACAATTCTAAATATTTTAATTTTGTTTTAAATGTAAAATAATGTTTTAGCTAATAATATATTGCGAAATTTTTTCATCCCCGGGGTCAAATTAACGCATTCGTTATTGATAAAAATTTCAATACAATTGAAATCGGAATCGAATAACGCATTTTCTCTTCCATATAAAGAATTTTCGCTCTCAAATTGTTTTATAAAAGTCGTACCTATTTTTTTTATACCCTTCACAAAAAAGTGAAAGGTTTAGGTTTGTCATTCCGTGTGTAATTTCTTCGATATTAATATGGGACCCATGAAGTATATATATATTCTGGATCCTTATGAATAGCGATGACGATTGAGCGATGTCCGTCTGTCCATCTGTCTGTACATGAAATCGGGTTTATCAAGCCCCAGAAGAGCTA
Source organism: Linnaemya vulpina (assembly GCA_963675445.1). Taxonomy (NCBI): domain Eukaryota; kingdom Metazoa; phylum Arthropoda; class Insecta; order Diptera; family Tachinidae; genus Linnaemya; species Linnaemya vulpina. The sequence continues at coordinate 1,607,143 of OY776276.1, read as the reverse complement.
GAGACTTCATTCTTGAACTGATGGATTGGAAATGAACCTAAATAGAGTGGTATTCAGAAAAATCGGAAGGGCGGTTCCAGAGCTGGGAAGCTTACACCTATTTCTCGATGCAAAACTAACCCCAAAAACCAATAATTTTTTTGTTTATGCGTCTTGGGGTTCCTCCATTGTCTATTTAAAACTTAAAAAAATTTTATTTTCCAGGGATGGGAAATTAAAAGTTTTTTTTTTGGCACATTCGGTATTTTGTGGTACATAAAATAACTAGAATGTTTAAAAATTTTAAATAAAACCGTTTGAAACATCATGCAGATTTGCATTGATGAAAAAAAAATTTAATAATTAAAAATTCTCATCCAGGGTTAGGATATTAAAAATTTTTTTATACATTAAAATAACCAAAAATCAACTAAAGTCGTTTTTCCTGGTTAAAATTATTTTTTATTCCGGCAAAACAAAATTGGTATCAAAAATTAAAAGAAAATCAAAATTTCGATTCCAGGGTTGGATACTGCAATCTTTTGTAGTACATGAAAGTGACAAAAGTGGTACCAAATTTGTAGTTTTTCTTAAATAAAACCGCTTTATACATCATGAAGACTTCCAAATTAGTAAAAAAATAATTTAAAAGACAATTAATTTTTGCTTCCAGGGGTGGGAAATTGAAATATTTTTATGCATAAAAGTAACAAAAAAAACAACTAACGTCGTTTATTTCCTAACAAAAACCATTTAATTTAGAAAACCAAAATTTGGTTTCAAAATCTAAAAAAAATCAGAATTTTGATTGCAGGGTTGGATAACTGCAATAGTTTGTGATACCTAAATTGTAACCAAAATGGTTACAAGTCTTAACTTTTTTTAAATACGTTGTTAAAGATAAACAAAAAAAAAATTTCGCTTCCAGGAATGGGAATGAAATTTTTTTATACATAAAACTAACAAAACAGCAACTAACGTCGTTTAGTTTTATTAATTTAAACTATTTTTAATTCAGGAAAAGAAAAATTTGCATAAAATATTAAAAAAAATTAAAATATCGTTTTCAGGGGTGGAAAATTAATTATTTCTTTCATTCATAAAAGTAACCAAAAAGGCAACTGACTTTATATATATATTTTTTTTCTGGCTAAAACTATTTTATAACTTAGAAAGAACAAAATTGGCACTTAAAAATATATATTATACCAGACGTACGTTGGTGTAGGGTATATAAGATTCGGCACAGCCGAATATTGCACTTTTACTTGTTTTATAATAAAATAGCGCAGCAAATATTCCCAGTGAAAAATATCATGCCGATTTTCACTACTTCCGAGTTATAAGTTAAGGATTTTAATGACTTCCTGGGAAGCAGTTAATTCAGTGAGTGCTGCATTAACACCGTTTTGCTTAAGCAAAATAATCTCGTTACAGTTGGAAATATTTTTGTAATTCAATTTCAATTTGAGTTTTTATTTAATATCAACACCAAATCGCAGTTTCTTAAAATTATTAAATCGTATCTATGAATCTTAAGAAAATGGAAAGAAATGATTTTGTGTAAACAAACATTTTGTGTGTGTATGAGTGCTTGTATTCACACACACAGAAAAATGTTTGCACACATTTTTGGTTTATTTACAAAATCTGTAAACGATTCGAATGTTTATGTTTTGCTTGTCAAAATATTAATACAAAACGTCACCACGTTTGTGTGTTTATACGAAAGCACACATCTTCTCAAGCACACACAAACACAAACACACATCCGCGTATTCAAACATGTTTGAATAGCTGGTATTTATGTTAAGAGTGTAAATAAGTCTGAAACAAACTGACTTGCATTTAACGTGTGACGACGTCCTTGAATATAGTAAGAAAGAAAAAGAACAAGAAGTAGAAGAAGAAGAGAAAAAAAAATCCGCTTTGAATGGTAACAAAAGAGCAGCGAAAAATTCAATATCAAGTCAAGCCAATAACATGCTTGTGGTGCGAACGTTGAAGCTGCTTGACTCCAGTCAACTTTCTTTCTGCTCATAAAAAACATTTGCCCACTTTTCTCCTCTCGGGTTGTCATTTTTGTGGTTTTGACTGCTGCATACCAAGTGAGTTCAGGGGGTCTGGGTTTTTCTGCAGCAAAGATGTTGCTGGAGGGGGGGAGTGCTGCAGGGTTAAAAGTTATTTTCACGCGTTTTCAGTTTACGTCGTTGATTTTATTGAATTCGAAAAATTTATTAAGAAAAACAGTGTATTCGAAATTTAAATCTTTTGATTCTGCCATAAAATTATGTTGTCAAGTTGCAATAATTATTACGATAAATAAAGTTTTATCTGAAGTTAAATTGCTGATAAATTAAGAAGAATTTCAATGAATGTTACAAGACTTATTCATGATAGACTTTTTGACTAAAGTCATAAGCATCATTTGGCAACTGTTACAAATACGAGGCTGGCACAAAAATTAATTAAATTTCTTATATAATTCCAGAAAAAATTTATATATTCACTTCTTTTCATTTTGTCGCATTAAAAGCAGTCCTCTAACGTTTTTGTCAATCCTCGAAGTGGTTCTGTTATTCAAGGCCAGACGTAGATAAGCTTGAAAAATTAGTCCGACAGATCTAGTTTTTTTTTCCATTGGGGAGACTCAAATCAAAGCAAATATTTTAGCCATTTAGAATATGTTTACACTGTATTCATGCTTCGCACTCTCATCAACATGCACCAAACACATTCAGAGCAGCAGACTACAGACTAAAACCTGTCAAAAATGGATTACAAGAGCGGATATTTGAATAACTACAGAGTTACTGGTTGTTGTCTATGCTGTTTTTGTCGTTGCAGTCAAATTAAAGCATTAAAAACAATAACGACAGCAGGCTACACGAACACCGACTACAAAAGTCGTTGGCTGCAATGGTCGCCTTGTAGTCAGCTACTTAATTATTTTTAAAACGACACCACCAAATCAATAACCTTGTTATTTGTAGTAGAGTTCGCTTCAAACGCCAGTGTAGCCGCTGTCACATATTTAATACTCTTAAATAGTGTTATTCTAATAAAATATATTTAAAGTCCACAATATATGACAAGAAATCGTTTCATTAGTTTGGAAATATAGTCTGTTGTTTCTTTTTGTGTAATAAAACAATATATTTTCAAGTTTACAACAATTCAATTTATTTATATTATACTGGCAACACTGCATCTACTCATTGTAGCTCACCAAAATAGAAATTAGTTTAATTTGACTACAACCACAAAAACAGCATGGACAACAACCAGTAGCCGTTTTGTCTATCCTAGTGAAAATAATCATTCTCTTATACGCTCATGTATTCTATATTTGACAAGTTGTAGTCTGTAGTCTGCTGTCGTTATTGTGTTTAATGCTTTAACGTTTACTTATATGTTCAACAGAGTCGTCAGATACTAAACAAAACTTGAAACTTAAGACAAATCTCTCAACGGCTTTTCGATTCAACAGACACAAAACAGCTGTTGATTCATAACAGAGAACAGAACGTGCCAACCAATTCTGCCTTTAAAGTTTAAACTGAAATTTTCGTTGCTTTCGATGGTTGTAATTACAGTTATGTGGCACGTCTAATCGATTGGTACATTCACTTTGGCTAAATGCCAACTCTGTTGCTCTCTTTTTATATTAGAGAATCATTTAATTTATTTCTCATTTAGTAACTTTCTAATCAGAGTTGCCACTGCAACGTTTTTCGGGTATTATTTTTTAGTGCTTGTTTCTTCTCCGAATACCCAAAATATTTGTTTGCAGTTTATTTTTCAAAACGCCTTTTCTGCTCTTTACTATTTATATCTTTTTAAGAACTAAAATATTTGCAACTGAAGCATTTTAATGCAGTGCATTTGTGTATCGAGATATTCAAACATATCAATATCATATAATATATCAAGAGATCCATTTAAAGGATTTCTTTGTAACCCAAGCGAACACTGTTCAAAAATTGTATACCCGTATTATTAATATAAAATAAATAAATTTTTCTTATATAATATAGAACAAAGATTTTTAATTAAAGTACCCATTTTTACCCTATTTTTATATGACCACACTGCTTTCGATGATGCAAGAGCTGGCATCACTGTTGCTTATATAAATAAGGGGAAAAATAGGGAGAGCAATTCTGTTAAGTTAAACAAAACAAAAACAAATTTGCTGTCCATGAAATGCTAATAAATTTAATTTCATTCAACAGTCTGGAAATAAGCCGGCCAGAAGCCAACGCATTTGCTGGTAATAACAAGTATTCCCGTGTTTGATAATAATAAGAATTTAATGGCAAAAATTTATAAAAATATAGAAGACTTTAGGGTCGTGTGCCAGGGGATGAAATTTTATTGTTTAATCTACTCCAAAAGCGAAAGTTGTGAATATGAAGTAACTTCACAACAAAAACAAATCAAACACATGAAACTGATATATATTTTATATATACTTTATATAACAATTTATGTCTTCAAAATTCAGACAACAAATAGATATATCACTTCCTAAGACATTCTCTTGCGACAATACTGCTGCTGCCAATCTGTAACAATATTGAAATTCTTTGAAATGTAAGAAATTAAGGATTTTAAGAAATAATGGGATGAAAATTATATTTGCAAACGCGTACAGAGAGTAAATTGTTGCAATAATATTTAAAAAAATGTTTTGTTGGTTCCCAAGTCTTCGTCAAAATTGTAAATTTTAAAATATGTTAAATTTTATTTTGAATAACTAAAATCTTATTTCTAGACTTTTTGACAGTTTATTTGATTTCGAAAAAGACAAGACAAAAGAAAAAACTAACTCAAATGAAGTGGCATTTTATTCCTCATATATTTGAAGCCTTTTACACAAAAAGATTTCATGCTTTTGGGCTGCTTGTAAGACAAATATTCTATACAAAATTCGTGTCATAAGCGGCTTATAAGCAGAAATTATTTTTTATGAATAAGACCTATCCAATTTTAAATGATTTTCAAAAGCATTTTATACAAAATTTTTCATAAAAAAGTTTTCAAAATAGACAGCAAATACATTTTCTAATTCACAAACAAAAATAATTCATGAAACTTAAACAGAAATAAACAACTAAAATAAATTAATTTTTGAACTTGCAATCGTTGTTGCAAAAATAAAAAATATCTAGAAATTGTTGTTAATAATTTTTTTTCCTTCTTTATTTTTATGAAAGATTAACAGATTTGAAAGCCTTTCGTATTAAATTTCTGCAATTTGTGTATGTTTTTGGATTTTTTTATACACAAAAAGTTTGATTAAATTTTTGCTTTACACTGGTTAATTTGAATGTTTTCTGTGGATATTATGAACAAGTAAAAGTTTTATATATATTTTATTTTGCATTTTTAGCATGAGAGATAGTGACACAAAATATTATTCTAGCAGCCCCTTTGACACATCAGTCTTAGTTAATTGGCTTCAATTCCTCGTATTCAAAAACATCGCTCATATTTGACTTTAACTTAATGAAAAATATTTTGGCTTTCATGAATTTCAACATATTTATGAATGAAAGTGAGTGAGAGTGTCTCAAGTTCAAGTTCAATGCGAACATCCAGCAGATAAATGGCAGTAGTGAGGGCGTATTAAAATCATAACAATGAATATGCAGACAATTTGATGAACAATATTGTGGCACGTGACAAAATGTTATTATTAAACCTACCACAACAGTCAAAGTTCTAAAATATAATAAAAATAAATTTAAAAATCCAGCACATCAAACTGTTAAAAATTAAATTAACTTAAAGTAACACTTTTTATGTCTCCATTAATGCTCTCTCTCTCTGTATGTTAATAGTGTGCTGACAAGACAGTGCTGATGCTCAAAATCTTGTTTCTTTAGTGAAAGGAGAATAAAACAACAACAAAAATGTAACATTCAAACTGTTATTAACTGGTGAACTGTTAATATATCCTTTTAGTGTGTGTAGGCAATGCTGAATTACATGGCTGCCAACATGCTGCTGTTAATTGAAAATTAACGTTTATTTTGAATGTTAAAAGTTCATCACACTCATGATTGGTAACAATTGCCAAGAAGCGGCAAAAATCAGATTGTTTTTACATTCCAAAGAAAACAGACAATTTCAACGGTTGAATTTGTAACGTGAAATAGATGGAAATAATTTCAAAAACTAAATTTTAATAAAATGAAATTATAATATATATTTAGCCTGTTTTAGTGTTTGTTAATAAAAATGGAAAAACAAATTGTATTTATCATGCATTCTTATAGATATTTTTATTTGATATAATATTGCAAATACATGCCAACAATTGTGAGTGTATGCCTTGGATTTGAATATTTAAAATGTCATGTGGTGTGATATGAATTTCTATTATAGCAATTGAAAACTTAAAATAATAATAATAATATATTGGCCAGAATATCAAGGAAATGGATGAAATGTTTTCTTGATGTTCTATATAAAAAAAAAATATATTAAAACTTGTGTTTATGGTATTTACATTTTGCAAAATAACATTAACAAAATGGAAAGTCTGCTAGAAAAATTTTAATTATATAAAAGATTTGCTGGATCATAGTTTTCCCCAAAATAATAAATAATAATAAAATGTGTGAAAAACATTTCAATTAAACAGTACAAAGCAAAAAGTTAATCAAAATTTGTATATATGAAAAATTATTTAATAAAATTTATGCAAATTGTGGAAATGTAATATGAAATCTTTCCCAAGCTGCTCATCTTTAATGAAAATAAATAAGGAAAACTAAAAATTGTTAATAACAATTTCTGGATTTTCTTAAATTTACAACAACGAATGTGAGTTCACAATAATTCTATTTCAATTGTTTATTTCTGTTTTAGTTTATTGAATTATTTTTAGTTGTGAATTAAAAATATGTATTTGCAATCTATTTTGAAAATTCGTTTGTGAAAAATTTTGTATAAAATGATTTTGAAACTCATTTGAAATTTGATTTCTGCTGTTTATAACACGAATTTTGTATAGGAAATTTGCCTTACCAGCAGCTCTAAAGCATAAGAGGTTTTTGTGAAAAAGGCCTCATGAATATGAGGCCAAAAATTCCACTTCATTTGAGTAAATTTTTGTTGTTGTCTTGTGTTTTTCCAAGTGAAAAAAAACTAAAAAATAAAATTTTGAAAATTCAAAATTAAATTCCCAATTTTAGTAGGCGTATTTTCCTTGTTTCGTCATGACTTGGGAACCATTAAATTCTTTTTTTTTCAAATTTTATTACAAGAAATTATTCTCTGTGCGTTTTCGCAAAAATAATTGCTTTGATTTCAGGATCATTTAACTTCTGTTGCGTTTGTTCTCGTGTAATCAGCAACGCTTTGAAGTTGTTCTTAATTTGTTTGAACAAAAAGAATATATATAATTGTTAAGCAGAACATGTCTTTTATTAATGAACAATTTAAACGTAATTCCTTGTTTTATTTTCACAATTCGTTATGTCTATCTTTTTATATTTAAATACCAACAGCGAGTTTCATAAAAGCGTTAAAATTATTTCCTTCTTAGAATTAAATCCAAATTCGTTTAAGCGAAAATAAAAATTAACAAGAATTTTATGTTCAATAAGAAGTCCTTGAAAGTTGCTGCAAATAAAAATATAATTTTCCTATCTATTAAAACTATTTCTTTATCTCTCACAACTGGAAACAATTAGAGTTGGAAAAAAGGCAGCCAATTGGAGAACAATAAAGAAAGAAAATCAAAAGCGAAAAGTAGTCATTGAGTTGCTATTATTTTAATATTTATTCAAGCTTCCTTTTCATTTAAAAGGATGTTTAAATTTAATATCTTTAATAGTTAATATTTTGTATCCGACTATTTATTGCTATTAAATTCAATTGTGAATCTATTAACTTTTGAAAAAGTGTTGCAAAATACAAGGAAAACTCAACATCAGTTTTATATACACAACTTAAATATCAGAGCAGAACAGCTGTTTTCGCAAGCCGCAGCACTTTCATCATCAGTCCTCTTGAATATTATTATTTATTATCACTTCTTGCACAACAGTTTCTTTTTGTTTAAATTTTATTATGAAAAAGCGTACGAGAATTGTATCGATCTGATGGCAACACAGAAATCCCAGTGTTGCCATTCCTTCATGTCCTATTTGCTGAATTTTTATAACATGTTTCTTAAGCCAAACTTTTATTTTATTCGAATTTTGTTTAAGTATAGGGAGTTTTTTTATAGAGTGATACAACTTTGAGTTGGCATCACTGCTTTATTTGACCGCCCATTTAACAGCTGAAAGTTGCTATTTGTTTAGTTTGCCTTGACTTTTCATTATGGATCGACTTACACCAGAGCAACGCGTGCAAATTGTGGAAATTTTTAATCAAAATAATGGTTCTGTTCGTCAAACTTATCGTGCACTTCGTCCATTCAAAATTTTATTTTCCGGTGAAGCCCATTTTTGGTTGAATGGGTACGTAAATAAACAGAATTGTCGCTATCGGAATAAAAAGATTCTGCAGGATTTTGTCAATAACTTAAATAACATCTACAGAAATATACTGTTTGGTGCGCTTTATGAGCTGGCGGAGTCATTGGCCCATATGTCTTCAAAAATGATGATGGTCGGAATGTTACTGTTAGTGAAAATTGGTGTTCCAGATTGCGCTTTGTACGCGCCAGCCGTGGCGGCCACATGGCCGAAATCATATTTGAACATTAATGTCATAAAATTTTCTATCCATTTAATTTATTGATATCAAAAATAGTTTACTATATTTTATTATGATTTAAACTTGTATCACTCTATAAAAAACACCCTTTATATGTGAACGTTTAGTTGTTTGAAAGAAATTTTTTCAATGACCAATATTTTTTATCAAAAAAAAAAAAAATCGGCAAAATTAAAATAAAGCTCCCAAATGCATAAATTCAATTAAAAAGACTTTTTTTAACTTCCCGCTAGGAAAATTGAAAGTTTTCAAAAATCGGAAAGTTATCGCTTTCACCCCGTTTTGAAAAAAATAGAGTTCTCATCAGATCTCCACGTTTTGAGGTCTTAGGAAGCTTCCCTGATAACATAATTCAGAGAGTCTTTCTTTGGGTTTGTATATATGTGTGTGCATGTGTGTGTGTGTGTGTGTGTATGTGAATATGTGTGTGTAAATATGTGACCCGATTATATCTGTCGAACGGCTGAACCGAATTAAGCCAAATTAGAAGCGCCCTAAAAACCATTCTTGAACATCCAGTTTCTGCAAACTCTAACCGATTCAGATTAGTAGATTCCAAGATATCCCAAGAAACTTAAAATAAATCAGATCTTTTTCAGAATAACTTTTTAACGGCTCCACCGATCGCTATCACTTAGCACCTCTTAACATTTAAAAACCATGTCGATCACCACGAAACGGTGGATAATCGTTTTATCTGTTAAGGAGATATTGTGAACGAAAAAATGTTATAGAAGTGATTTGCTTTTAAGCTTCGATATCATATATTAGATCGGTTGGTGATCATGGATCTTTTTTATAGCAATCGGAAGAATTTCCTAAGAGTTTGAAGCAATTCAAAGTGGTACATTTCAATTCATATAGAAAAAATTCAGAAGCCTTTTTCAAAGTGTTTTTAAGTAACTTTTCAACGATCGTTCTCGATCACCGCTTATAAATTGGGAATCGCCTGAGTTGAAAATTAATATAATAGAAATTTAGCGCGAAGAGTTAAAAAGCTTAGAGTAGCTTAAAAATCAGGTTATCATAGTTTCGCTTTTAATGTTAGCGAGAAGTTATAGAGATGGACTTTAGGGTTAATCGTTTTCTATATATTTTAAATGCTTTTTAAAAAATTAGATACATACCAGCTACACAAAAATACCTTTCAAATCACAGAATTTTCCTAATTATTAACCGTCAATAATATCATTAAAAGTGTACCACAAAAAAAATGTGCTGAGTTTTTATTTATAAGATCGAAACATATTTAAATGCTTCTACATTGAATTTATGTTGCAACCGTTACGGATTTATCTTTCGATGGTTGTTGTTGTACTTGAGAAAAATTAAGACACAAAACACTTGCATTTTAATTATAATAAATCAAGAGTCCAAAGAAGTCAAGAGCTCTCATGATAATAAATTAACTATTTACTTAAGATTAGATTGTGCTCCTTTTCCTTTTATCTCTGTCAAGAGTTAAACAATTTGTATTAATATTTGAGCTGAAGTAATTGAGTTTTATTTGTTCGCCTTAATAACAAACCCAAGGATATTGTTCCTTTTTTTTAAGGAGTTGCTACGCATTTCAACTTCTCCTCAAGTGAGCGAATTTCTATGGCGATTTTCTTTATTTCTATTTTTATTTTGTTTTTAATTTTACACAAAAGTCTCAAGCATGTTAGTTTCTGTTTGCTCCAGTCACATTTGATTTTCTATATCTCTTAACAACCAAATAACATTTTATGAAAAACAATTATTTTCAATCATATTAAAGCAGAAAATGTGTCCCCGCACGTGTTTGCAACTGAAGTCCACAAGGACTCGTAGGTTATTGTGAATCAAATTTAATCATGTTATTTAGGGTTTTATTCCAAGACATTTTTAAGTTTTATAATGATTTTATAATGTCTTAGATGAGAATTAAATAACGGGCCATAATTGTCTATAAAAAATGAATGGAACAACACAATTTTCCAACTTCGTTTTCCAACGAAAATTTGAAAATTATATAACACACGTTCACCAACTAAAACACTAGGGTTCTTAGAGTTCGGGTTATTTGAATGTTTTTGATTCCCAAACCGATTGAGATAATAGGTGTGCTCCCGTACTTCAGCATTGGCTTCATAGGAGACCGCATTAATATGTATTGCAAGGAAAAGTCAACATCAGCTTTATATACTCAACTTAAACAGTAGAGCAGAACAGCTGTTTTCGCAAGCTGCTACACTTTCATCAGCAGTTGTCTTGAATGTTATTATTTATTACCACTTTTTAGGTGGCCTAGTGGCATGTGCTCACAGTTTTTATATAAATTTTATTTTATATAAATTATATAAACGGAGCAGAATAGCCGTTTTCGCAAGCCGCTACACTTTCATCATCAGTTGTCTTGAATGTTATTATTTATTATCACTTTTTAGGTGGCCTAGCGACATGTGCTCACAGTTTTTGTATCAAGTTTATTTGTATCAATTACATAAACCGAGCAGAATAGCCGTTTTCGAAAGCCTCTACACTTTCATGATCAGTACTCTTGGGTATTTTTATTTATTATCACTTCTTGCATAACAGTTCCGTTTTGTATCAATTTTATTATGAAACAGCGTACGAGATTTGTATCGAACCGAAGGTTACACAGAAGTAGCAGTGTTGCCGTTTGATTATTTTTCTTCATGTTCTATATATCTGAATTTTTTGTTCCATATCTCTTAAGTCAAGCTTTTTTGATTTGAAAATTTCTTAAGTACATTTGAACAGTTTTGCTTCATTTATTCGGTTAGCAAAAGCCATCGGCTTTTTAAATTTTTTATTTTAAATAATTTTTTCAAATTTTCGTTGATGCATCAAATTTTATTTTGTCTCCTTTTCAAAGTATCCCACTTCAGATATAATAGAGTTGTGCGAAAATATCAGTTCATAAAATTAAATTGAATATGAAACTTCACTTAATTTTTTGAACTTTCCTCGTATATGTCTTTGCTGTTGTACTTATTTGGCTTTTCTGACGAGAATGTTCTTAATCGTTATAAAAAATAGAAAATATTTTAAGAATGTTAAATCTAACATTCTGTTTGTATAAACTATTTTAGGAATTTTGGCGATTTTTGAAATTCTGGCGATTTTGTGATTCTTGGCGATTTTTGAAAATCATAACTAATGCGGATGAAATTTTATTTTGTCTCTTTAAAAGTAGCCCACTTCAGACTAATTGTGCTAATATATCACTTCATAAAATTAAATTGAATCTGAAAATTCACTTAATTTTTTGAACTTTCCTCGTATATGTCTTTGCTATTGTATTTATTTGGCTTTTCTCACGAAATCGAATATTCGTAATCATTATTACAAACAGACAATATTTTCAGAATGTTAAATCTAACATTCTCTTTGTAGAAACTATAAAATGTTTATTTTGGCGATTTTAAGATTTTTTGCGCTTTTTGAAATTCTGGCGATTTTGTGAATCTTGGCGATTTTCGAAAAGCATAATTAGTACTCATAAAATTTTATAAAATCTTTAATTAAATATTAAAAAAAAGAAATTTAATATGGGAGACTAATTTATAAATAATAATAAATTAATTGAATTCATTAAACAATTAAATACTTAATGGCCTTATTCACAAACGATTGCCAAAGTCACTGAATGCTTTAAAAGCGTTTTTACTACACAAAATTCAATTAAAAGCCACTTTAAATTTATTAATGTTTTATGAATAACATCGTAAGAGTTTCAGTTAATACTCCCAATTTAAATGCTTTTAAGCTAATTGAGTTTAATTAAGGCTTTAAAGTCCTATACAATTTATTTAAGGTCATACACTTCGTCTACTTCAAAAGCGCTATACGGCAATTTTTCTCAATTTGTGAAGCGATTAACTGCTAATTGTGTAGTTTATTACAATTTATTAGCTGAAGTGCTGCATGCCAAATGGGCCGTATTTAAGTCGTTAATAACGTAAATTTCCATAACGGAATTCTGTATCGAGGTTAACCAATAAATCGATTGAAAGCAAAAAAAGAGAACATTTTCCAAAAAGTGCCGCTACAAGGCTGGTACTTCATTTCCACATTTTATAATTCCTCTACTTAAATTTAATGGCATGACCTGATGAGATATCATAGAACACGTAGTACGTGCGTGATATTTTCACTTGAAGCACTCATACCTGCATTATCCATTTATGGTTAAATAGCGAAACAAATAACTCGAGTATCTCTAAATATTATTTCAACACCATCTGTTGCAAAGATAAAATTGTCTGTTTAATGCAACAACTAACGCGTTGCCTACTTTTTAATATAAACAAATCCGGCTTGAATAATTGCAGGATTATTTTTATGGCTGCTGGTATATTATGGAAAAAAAGATAAATATCTAAGTGAAATAATGAAATCAGAATAAAAACAACTCTCTATATCGATTTTGTTAAGTGGAATAGACAACAACTTTGCCGCGAGTCTTATTTGAGAGCATTCATTTGCCAGAAGCAAAACAAAAGTTCTGGTTTTTATATGGTTGCAACTTTTCTAATATATAAAACTCAGGGAATTATAAAAAAAACATATGGGCCAGATATGTTGTTGTTTGAAGACATGTTCATACCTAGTAAATATTTGGGCAAAGAAGCGCAACAGTGTACTCTAGAATATAAGACCTGGTTTTAGTATCACAACCAACATGCATGTGAGTTCATGTTCACACTGCAGCTTTTATAACTTCAGGTTCAACACACTTAAATCACTATAAATTAAGTTTCTCGGAGAAATACAGGTATTTTTTGTTGTTGTATTTTTTTCTATATATTAGAATACTTATCTTATGTGGCAGATTTTTCGAAGTGTAAAATAAAAAAAATATTTACATCGCACTTTTAAAATAGTAAAAGTTTTATATTTTTAAATTAACATTTTAAGATTATGGAAATATTTAAAATCATCAAAATACTGACAGAAAAAATTCAGATGTGGCAGATTTTTCTCTGTGTAAAATATAAGGATTTATTTATTTTTTAATATAAAAAATTAGCTTACATATCGTACATTAATATTTTAAAATTATGGAAATACTTAATATTATGGAAACACTGAAAAAAAATTCACATGTGGCAGATTTTTCTAAGTGTAATATAAAAAAAATATTTTCATTGCACTTTTAAAATAGTATTAATATTATTTTTTTTAAATTAACATTTTAAGATTATGGAAATATTTAAAATCATCAAAATACTGAGAGAAAAAAAAATCAGATGTGGCAGATTTTTCTATGTGTAAAAAATAAATAAATTTTCAATATAAAAAAATTATTTTATATATCGTAAACTAAAATAACATATTGATTATTTTATATATTGTAAATCAATATTTTAAAATTATGGAAACATTTAATATTATGGAAACACTGAGAGAAAAAATTCAGATGTGGTAGATTTTTCTGCGTGTAAAATACATAAAAAAATATTTATTTATATTTTCAACTAAAAAATTATTTCATGAAAATATTTAAGCGTGCGAAAATTTCATCTAAAATCATGCAAATTCTGGAAGAAAAATCAGATCAGATCAGATGTTTTCAATAAATAACTTGGTAGCACTCAATTTAGCTTACGCTAAAACAAGGTTGCATTTCATAAAACCCCATTAAAAGCAATAAAAAAATTGAGTTAAGTTGGTTCACAAAACACTGATAAGATGGCAGGATGGCCTTAAGAGCAGTATTGATCCTTTCCGCTTACAGGACGATAAGCGAAGTTTTTGAATATTTCACTCTCAATAAAACCTTTCATTTTAAAACCTTTTTTCAAATAACCCAGTGATTTCTAAGTTCGTAGATTTGGACTAATAACTTCCAGCCTCGTGGTTCTAAATGGTAGCATTAACAGTTAATTAATTTTTATTTTTAATTTAAAATATAATATCATCATGATAATCTCATATTTATTTTTTTTATATTAAACTGTTGCATATAACAAATTCAATAACGCTTTAGCCGATTTAGCAGCTTATGAAAATATATATAAAATGTCTCTTCTGCGTGGTCGCAAGGCTGGTGTTCTTTGTTCCACTAAACCCCACTCGATTCAATGCAGCAGCATTTTTCATAATATTTTAGATTTTTTTACAACAATTCAAATTTAATAACAAAATGGCTCTTATCGCAGTACGATTTATTTCAAGTGGCATTAAGTGGGCTCTCAGAAAATGTCACAAATAAATCAAGATAAAGAGTGCGGCAAAAAACATGCTTCACCTAAAAAAAATTATAATAAGAAAAATAAAAATAAAAAAATCACTAGAAAGCATAACCATGTAAAAGGATCTGCAACTAAATACAATAAAGGATAATGGAAAGAAAAAAATATTATTGAAATTATAATGAAAATACAGCTCCGGACAAATATCTTTTTTTTACAAGTTATTTAAAGTTGTTATTACATTTTTGTTGTTGCATTTTCTTTTTCATTCACCTCAAAGTGTGAAAAGCTGCCCCCGGCGAATTGTGGTGCGGCCGTTCATGTGGAAAAAAGTGATTTATTTTTTTCCAACAAATTTTTTTCGCTGCCATAAATTTAACCAGTTACATGTAACTTTTTACTTGTTGGCCATTAATTATTCTGCATAATATCTTAACAAACATATTGTATGCAGAACGGCATTAATTCATTTAATTAATTACCGCTGCTATTAAGTTTTCTGTTACACAATAATTATTTATTTATTTTCTCTTTATTTGCAGTTGCAAATTTAATTGGGTGAACTTGTTAATGGGTTCGGAAATGCTAAATTTAATGTGAATTTTCAATGAATAAACATTTTTTATGCGAATTATTTAAATGAAATTTTTGGCAGTTAAAATCGTCAGTTATATTATATGCGTTAAAAAAAATTAAATTAAAATATAAAAATTGTTTTTCGTTAAGGATGTTGGCTTAGTTTGTTTTCATTCAGTAATTATTAGTAGCAAAATATGCCCTTTTTCTCTTAAAAAGTGCAACAAATTTTGCACTTTTTTCTAGAAAAGAAAACATAAATATAACATTTACAGCTTTGGAATAGCTTGACCAATTGAGATGCTGTTCTAAAGCGTTCTACTGCATCTAGTTTGTCTTCATTCAGTATTTTGTAGTAACAAAATATTTCCTTTTTCTATGAAAAAGTGCAAAAAATGTTTCACTTTTTTCTAGAAAAGAAAACATAAATATAACATTTATAACTTTGGAACAGCTTGACCAATTGAGATGCTGTTCTAAAGGGTTCTACTGCTCCTAGACTTCCTGTGAATTCGAACCGGTTCGAATCGGTAGATTTCAAGATAATAGAAAATCGTAGAACAGCACAGCAAACTGCTTAAAATTAGCGGGTAGTTTCAACCGTTCTCCATAATTTTTTATACTGTCTTGACGCCATATTGGAAAATAGTTACAAAATAAAGGGGAATTTTTCCTGTTCACTTCCATTTATATAAATAAAGTCAAGCGATTCCCGTAGTATTTATTTGATATACTGAAGTGCTATATAACGGCTGTATTCATAAAAATATAATTGTATACTGGATATATATATTCTAAAATATAATTTTCACACAAAATGTTTTTCAAGTTGTTGCTTAACTTTCAATATTATTTATGAATATGGCAGTTAGTATTTAATCACTTGCAGTTTTAGCTCTCCCTTTAAATGGAGTTCATCTTTAAATTCCATTTATTTTAAGCATTAATTTCTCAGTTCGCTTAGTTGAATGCAAATGCAACTGCAACTCCAACTGCAACCAAAATGTTACTGAGATTTGAATACTTTGCACAAGGAAGAGAAACGTTTGTCGTTAGTTTATGTTTTCCATTTAACTCCTGTTTTACAGTTGAAGCATGAGAATATCTCTTAAAGAAAATTAGCATTTTTGTACAGTCGCTGTGTTTTGGAAAATGGAAATTAAGATTTGTAACGCGGAGTATAAAATTTGGAATTTTAAGTTTTCTCTGAATTAAAATGCGCTTTTCGCATAATGGGAATATCAAAACTTAATTTAATAAAACTTTTTTTATATTAAAAAGAAGGGGGTATTATTCCTACTGATACACCTTTTATTTTTATTTGTATGATACTTTTTATGTCATAAATCAATTTTATAATTCAAAATAATGTCTGATTTTATTTGGCTGTTTGTTTTACCAGATTTATTATTTCTTTCAGGGTTTTTTGGTAAACAAAATTTGTGTTATTTAATGTTGATATCTTTTTGAGAAAAGAACGCTAAATTTTTTACACTTTTTAAAAGAGAATGTGAACATTTTGTGACACGAAAATAAGTGAAATTTTTTTTAGAAAGTATTTAAAGGCTTCCATTAAATTTCTCTTTAAGATTTCTACAAAATGTTAAATTTTTTGAAAAGAAGGGAAAAAATGTTGCACTTTTTGTAGTAAAGAACAAGTTGATAAAATCAAGTGTTTTTATTTTCATTTCATGGATCAATTTTATAATACAATTTTATACAACTGTCTGATTTAATATAGTTTTTTACCAGATTTATTATTTCTTTCAGAGTTTTGGGCTAAAGAAAATTTAGTGTTATTTAATGCTGATATCATTTTGAGAAAAGAACGCTAAATTCTTTACACTTTTTAAAAGAGAGTGTGAACATTTTGTGATAAGAAAATAAGGAACTTTTTTTTTAGAAAGTATTAAAAAGCTCCCATAAATTTATGTTTTTAAATTTCTATAAAATTTTCCCTTTTTTGAAAAGAAGGGAAAAAATCTTGCACTTTTTGTAGAAAAGAACAAGGTAATAAAATCAAGTGCTTAAATACTTCAAATGTAGCTGAGTTGTTTGGCGAAATTGACATTTAAAACGAATAAATTATATCCCAACACATGTTATTTCTACCACGCTTGTGTAGAGTGTACTGTGCCGTACTTAACGGTGTAGAGGACTGCACTGAAACAAAATTTAATCTAAATCAGCTCACAAATTTTTTTAAATTTAAAATAGTTAAGAAAACATTTTCCAAACTACATTTTGCTGCCTGCATCTTTAATATATTATTTTTTTTAGAATTTTCGCTCTTTAATAGAAAATTCCTGTTGCCAAAATATTACATTGTCTTGCCGTTTTATTTTAGCGTAATGACAACCATCAAATACCTTGAACTTTAAATAAGAGAAAAGTATTTCTTACAAAAAAAGAAAAAAAGAAGAACCAAAGCAAAAGAAGAAACGTGCAAACTGCAGAAAGTGTTTCACTTCTAAACACTGAAGTTAAACTTCTTAAGCAAAAATGTATACGAAGTAACAGAGTTTTTGGTCGTGAAAAGTATTCCACTTGAATTTATAGAAATAAATGAATAACGAAAGCAGTTTCAACAAAATTATTTTGGCGTATTTCGTTTTTTGATTAAAACACTGACGGAGAGAAGACTGCCGTAGCCATTCGTGCACATGGAAATTTTTGATATTAAAAAAGAACACGCAATTAAGTTGGTTTTTTAAATATTAAAAATATTTTATAAGGAATTTCCAATGAAGAGCACGTTATTTTAAACCGGAGACACGTTGTGTTAACATGAATATTTAAAGTCAAAAGGATTTATTAGCTTTATAAAATTCGTTTACTTTGACAAAGTCTTTTCCATTTTCGTGACAAATATTTCTTGTAAAACGCTATTTGATATGCGGCTCGAAGGACCACAGCAAATAGATGAAAAAAATAGCACAAGACAAAACGATTTGTGAAAGAGTTCATTTATTAAATTCTTTGTTTTCCATTTTCGCTATTCATCCTGCGAACACTAGAAATGTCCTTCCATAATATCCTGTCATTGTGCCACAGAACTACACACCCTGTCTTTCGAATGGCTCAACAGAAAACAAGCCAGCCGTGTTAAGTCACAAAAAGAGGCGTAAAAAAATCGCCAAGTCTATAGTTTGCACCACTGCAGCACTGAATTTCATCTTCCACAGAGTCCGTTATAATATGATTTGTGCAGGTAGCCCTGGTCCTTCAAATGGCGCCCAGAGAAAGTAAACCAGTCGTGTTAAATCACAAAAAAGAGGCGTCTAATTGCAACTGCCAAATCGATAATTTACGCCACGCTTATTTCGCCACTGCAGCTGAATTTCATCTGCCACAGTGTCACTTATTTTATGATTTATGCAGGTAACCCTGGTCTTTCAAATGCCTCCCCCGAGAAAGTAAAACCAGACGTGTTAAATCACAAAAACGACTTGTCCAATAAAAATCGCCAAATCGGGAATTTACGCTACTGGCAAACTTCCCATGCAATAAACGAATTCCTAAGCCGGCTGTGTGGCTTGTGGCGCCGTCTGGCTAAAACCAAAGGACATTGTTATTAACCTTAACCGATTTGGGGACATAGAAAGTCGGCTTTCATGGTTTGCTAGAGCAGGGAATTCATAGTGATGGCGTTTCTTTGCTCATTTGCAAGGAAATAGGTGCCAATGATGCCACCTGACTACAAAGCGCACTTTCTTTGTATGTAGAGGTTTTTTTCGGGGACTTTTGGTGGTTTTCTGAGCGACAATTTTGTTTCTCTAATTAATCGCCTAATTGAAAATGGGCGATTTCGTTGAAGAAAAGCTTTGCTCTTGATTATGTTGATTTCTTTTCTAGAAAAAAGTGCAACATTTTGTACACTTTTTAATAGAAAAAGGCAACATGCAGTCATTTGAAAAAAATAAAGAATTTGTTAGAAATTAATTCAACATTCTTTACGAAAAACATTTTAAATTTAAAAATCCTTCAAACTACCCACACGGTTAGTTTTATATGGAATTTAGAATTGAAATTCTTTGTTCAAGAGTGAAGTGTGGCATTGATAAAATTTCTTAGCTTTCAACGAAACAATTTTCAAATCTTGGCAATTAAATTTTTGTTATTTCAGTAGCCGATTTGATTATTTAAACGGAAGAAAAGTTGTAAAATATTTGAGTGAATTTCCACAGATTCTTAATGCTTCAATTTACTTTTCCCAAACTTTCAAAATGTTCAAAATGAAAAGCTGCCAAAATTGTGGAAAATGAAATAAGTTTTTTTTAAATACGATTCTGCTGAGTCCTCATATAATTTTTATTTAGAAGTCTTAATAATAATCCTCCCAAATCAGTGCAAATTGTATCTCTAGTTCGAAGGATCACACTTAGAGCGTTAAAGAAATAAACTGTTGCTTATTTGAAACGCATTAAAGGACTCTTGAAGCAGGACTACTAAAAACCACCCACATCAAAATTAACTTTTATAACAACTTGCGACAAAATTCTTTTAAATGATTTTTAGTTTTAAACCGCATTAATCCCCATGGATTTCTGGCCAAGCTTATGATTAATTGAATTAAATGATTCTGAAAAAATATTTATTTAAAACTTATTGTTGGCAGTTTGTTAAGGACTTTGGCAGGAAGATGTTTTGCTAGGACTTTTTCAATCTATTTCAAACAGATTTATGAAATTAAACATTCCGCTAAACCACAAGAAACTTTCTTGGGATTAGTTTTCTTTTACTATTCAGTGATTTGAATAATATTGAGTGTGTGTGGGTGTCTTCAGTGTCCTCATCTCTTCAATGCATTAAAAGTTGCGTGAGGAAAGTCAGTAATAATTTGTAAAGTCGTAAAAAGAGCACTAGCAACTACGTAATTATCTGTAATAGAAATTGAAAACTTTCTTTAAAATTGGTAGAGTTTCGCAAATTTGGATAACTGTAATTCTATAAAAGTCCATTTGTGTCATTATCAATTTATAAAGTTTCTATATAAATTTTTGTCTCCTTCCAAAAAAAATAATATATATAATTTTTAAGATTTGAATTTAGAAATGCAATAAAACAAAAAACAGTTTGAAAGTTGTCAAATTTGCTTTGATTGTTCTGGATTACAATTGATCCAGTTGGAGGCGGCTCCCACGGTACGATATTTTCCTGCTATTTTCAACCAACTTTTTTAAATTTGTTGTTTGGAAATAAATTTTCCTCAATTCTCTATGTAAACCGATACATTTCATTCCAGTGGAGAAAATAAATTAAATTTTATGACTGAATAGAATGACAAACATGTTGCCGGATTGGAAATAACTGGAGATTAAAATATAAGCCGCCAGATACCCCTCATTAAACTGTAGCTTAAAAAACTTGAAAATCAATTTTCAATAAACAACAACGTTGATTTATTTTAGTGGAGATGATCAAGTGAATGGCGTGACAGGATAGAGTGGCATAAAAGAACGCCAGATTCGATAAAACCGCTGGTTCATATTTTGGCCGCTAGATGGCCATTAGACTGTAGCCTAAAACATTTCAGATAACTTTACAAAATGGAATCTGGGATATATAGGGTGTTTTTATAGAGCAATACAACTTTGAGTTGGCATCACTATTTTATTTGAGCACCCATTTAACAGCTGATTGTTGCTTTTTGTTTAATTTAGTTTGACATTTTGTTATGGATCGACTTACACCAGAGCAAGGCGTGCAAATTTTGGAAATTTTTAATCAAAATAATGATTCTGTTCGTCAAACTTATCGTGCACTTCGTCCATTCAAAATTTTATTTTCCGGTGAAGCCAATTTTTGGTACGTAAATAAACAGAATTGTCGCTATCGGAATGAAAAGAATCTGCAGGATTTTGTCAATAACTTAAATAACATCCACAGAAAATAACTGTTTGGTGCACTTTATGGGCTGGCGGAGTCATTGGCCCATATGTCTTCAAAAACCATGATGGTCAGAATGTTACTGTTTGTGAAAATTGGTGTTCCAGATTGCGTCTTGTACGCGCCAGCCGTGGCGGCCACATGGCCGAAATCATATTTAAACATTAATGTCATAAAATTGTCTGTCCAATAAAGAGCCATTTTATTGATATCAAAAATATGTTACTAAGTCTTATTTTGATTTAAACTTGTATCACTCTATAAAAACACCCTAAAAACACCACTACCGCCTCCGGCAGGCATCTCATTGTGCTTGGAAGCACCTGCAGTAGACATAAAACTCTCATAATATTTGCGCAGTTCTGTACTTCTCATTTAGATCACGTTTAATTTTATTATTTATTAATTTCATTTCTTAAATTTATTGCAACCTTTAATTTTAATTATTTTTAGGGTGTGAGATTTTTCATAAAATGTTTCATGAATATTTTCTTTGCTTGGAAATAAAAAAAAAATCTTAAAGAAAAACATTCACAATAACGACTTCCTCAAATAATTCCCTTTAATGCATGACAATCAACATCTAAATATATTGTGATTATTGGCAACAACAACAAAAAAAAATATATGGTAATAATACCAAAATACAAAATCCTACCACAATCAATTTTATTTTAAACTCTCACTTTATGAACTCGTCTTGGCAATAAAAATATAATTTTAGGTTATGTTTCATTCATAATATTCCCAAAGCAGATGAAGCAACTGATAAAAAAAATACTTAAAACCCTTATGGGCTGACTGACTTTTTATTGTGCCAAGTTTTGCTTTTTGCATAAAATTAATTTTTATGAGTTGAGATAAATAAAAATTAAATTTTGAGAATTGATTAAAAAGTTTGGCGTTTTTGAAAAAAAGAGAGTTTATGATGACAATAAAAGAAATAATAAATCGAAAATTAAAGATTTTCAGCGCGATAAGAACATGTGTGCCCCTGCCTGCAGTCTGTGGGGCAGGGGCACAGTGCGTATGAGTTGTTAATTAAAAGACTGAGCGTGTCAAGTCTTGTTCAGACATGCATGTAAAACATTAAGTTTTATTCATAAAATTTACACATGAGAACAAGATAAAGCAGGAGCCACATGCCACACAGAGGGTGCTACAATTGGTTTACTCAAAGAAACGTTTGATGAAGAAATAATTTCATGTAAAGGCCCAATTGGTTGGGCCCGTTGGATTATTTTCTTTGAGGTTATGTTAAGTCGCTTGTCCACATCAAACAATTGAAAATCAACATTCGAATAGTTATCGGCGAAATGCGGCCACCAATGCTGCGAAAAATTGTTGAAAACGGGGGTTCCAGGTTTCGCCAGCCCTGGCGGCCACTTGGCTGAAATGATATTTAAAAATTAATTTCATAAAATTTTCTTTCAAATAAAGCCCGTTCCATTGATATTCAAAATAAATTTCCTTGTTTTATTATGACTCAAACTTGTGTCACTCTAAAAAAACACCCTTTTTGATGGTTGACAATTTGCGCATAATTTTTTTTTGTTTTGATTTTTCCACACAATTGAGAAGTCCTTTTCACTTCTTATTTCACTACTAAATAACTTTCTATTTATGAGCACAATCCGCAATAATAACAACAAGAAATTATAAATATATTTCACAAAAACATTCCCCCTCCTCTGGGATTATGCTGTTGCCTTGTGTAGTTAGTTTGTTTATTTTGGGATTTGCCATAATTGAATAACTTTGCGGAATTTAATAACGAGATTAAAATTGTTGCAAAATATTCTCAACTATAAAACAAATGACGCCGTCTGTGTGTGTACGATTTCATGGATGGCTGTAGTAGATACGATTATTTATTTTGCTTGAGATAAAATTCGTTAAGAATTAAACAGCTGCTGAATAAAAATGAAGAAGTTGTGATAAGACATACTGTCTTAGCAAAGTCATTATCGTTAAACGGAAACACATAAAATACTTTGGCAAGCAGATTTTAATCGCATGTGCTTGTATGTGTAAGATTGTGTGACAAGAGTCGAAAATAAAACTAAATTACACTGTGCAACACAAAAGTTATAAAATAAAAAATGTGGTTTATTCGCTTTAACATCAAATCGTCAGTAGATTTTAACTTAATTCTAAGATAACAAAACTTTTTTAAGCACAAGCTTTCAAAAACCATTTGAGAATTACTAAGCAAAGTTTTAGAAAACACAGCAAACAAAACTTATTCTATATGAAGCTATTTTACTGCCTAAAGGCAGTATGTGTGTTTGTCTTTCCATGTGCGATTTCCTCAATTTAATAGACGACGCTATAAAATATATATATTCTGGATTTTTTTATGAATACGGGAATCGAACAAGCGATAACCGTCAGTCAGTCTGTATATGAACGCGGTTTCCGAAGCCCTCAAATAAGCTTCATTATTGAAATGGTATATTTGAAATTGATTTTAACTGTAATTGAAAAATAAAAATAGTGCTTCAGAGCTGGAAAACTCACACTAATTTTTGGTATATAAAAGTAGTTAAGGAAAGCTGATTTTGGTTTTTTTATAATTAAACTTAAAACAAAATATTTGGTATTAATAATCAAACGAAGTCGAAAATTCCATTCCAGGGTTGGACAATTGATATTGATTTTTTTTATAAAATTTAATTTTATTTTAATAAAATATGCTCGATGTAGTTTGACATCAATTGTGACTAGAAAAATGAAAAGTCAAGAAAAAAGCACCAGAGCTGGAAAATTATTATTTTGAAATATTAAAATAGTTTCGTACAACTATTTATTTTTAATAAACATGTTTTATATTTGAGTAAGAAATTTAAAACTGTATTGAAGATAAGACAAAATTGAAAGTTCCAGGGTTGGACAACTGCAATACTCATTCGGTTTAAGCAAGTGGAATATGTATAATATTTACTTTCATTTTTAAAAATTAAAATAATTGATGATTTTGAATTTAATTGTAACTAGAAAAATGAAAAGTCAAAAAGAAAAGCACCAGAGCTGGAAAATTTTAATTTTGATATATTAACATAGATTTGTACAACAATTTATTTTCAATAAATATGTTTTATATTTGAGATAGAAATTTAAAAAGTGTTTGAGATCAGACAAACATAAAAGTTCCAGGGTTGGACAACTGCAATATTAATTTGGTTTGTACAAGTGAAAACGTAAAATATTTTCTTTAATTTTTATAAATTAAAATAATTGATGATCTTGAATTTAATTGTAACTATAAAAAAGAAAAGCCAAGAAGAAAACATCAGAGCTGGAAAATTATATAATGTATTATTTTGATATATTAAAGTAGCTGTTTAGAACTATTTATTTCAGATAAACATATTTTATACTTGAGAAAGAAATTTAAAATTGTTTTTAAGGTCAGACAAAATTAAAAGTTCCAGGCCTGGACAATTGATATATATGTATTATTTTGAAGTATATTCATGTAACTATTTACTTTGTTAAATGAACATATTTTATATTTAAGAAAGAAATTTAAAAAATTGAAAGTTGCGGGGTTGGATAACTGAAATATTCATTTGGTGCATATAAGTAAAAAAATTATAATATAATTTATTTTTATAATATAAACATACTTGATGCTTTTGAATTTAATTGTAACTAGAAAAAATAAAAGACAAGAAGGAAACATCAGAGCTGGAATGTTGTGATAATATATGTTTTATTTTGAAATATTTTTTTAAAATAATAATATTATATATTTGAAAAATAAAATTCAAAAGTATTTAAATTCACACAATATTAAGACCTCGATTCCAGGGTGGACATACTAAATTTCTTTTTGGGATATAAAAGTAACTTGTTTCCTTTCTTTTATAATTTAAACGAATTTATGTTTTTGCAAGAAATTTGTTGCCACTCGAAATTAGAGTAGCCGCGAAAGACAAATCCAGAGCTGGACTTTTTATTGTTGCAATGATTACTTTGACAAAAGCAATTAATTTTGTGAATATAATGAAATAATAGATTTTATTCAAAGAAATAACTTGTTGCTGTGAAGTTAATGAATCAAATGATAAAAGGAAATGTCAGAAAGTGAAATCATCAGAGAATGAGAACATGAAACACTTCAACAATCTTGTGCGAGTACAATGTGACGTATGAGTAACATTGTTAATAGCATTAAGTATACGCTTTGAAGCACCACACAAGAGAGAGTTGCTTACAAAAAAATATAATTTAGAATTATTAAGCACAATTTATTTATTTCTTAATTTATTAATAATTCATATATTGTTTTTATAACTTCAATATTAAAGTTGTTGAAAACATTTTCCACACACTCCTGAACAACATATAGAGATGTATAATTAAAACTATATAAAATTGAATTTAATGAAAAGCCTTGAATTCCAAAACGTTTTAAATAAATATCAAGAATAATTATTGAACTTCATTTGATCATTTTCCTTTTTAGTTTCTTTTTATGTAGTTTTTTATGACAAAATAATTTATTTTCAACTCCCACATGTTTGATGTTGTATAAAATCAACCAACTCCCTGGATAGCGTGACTATTCTATTGGAAAACTTGCACTGATTGCGTCCAGCAAATTGCTGTTCTCCTTTGCTGACTGTGAGGAAATCTTTAATTTTTATTAGTTTTCCATTTCTTTGCAAACGGAAGTCAGCAGGCCATCCAACCTTGCGGAAACTATCAAAGTGAAATCTTCGTAGTTTGATTTGTTGTTGTCGGTTTTATAATCTTTGAAAAAATCGTTCTATTGAATTGCATGCAGGATAAGAATCCTTTTAATATAATTTGTAAGGAACCTTAACTTGGGCTTCATGGAGACGTTACATGTAAATAACCAAACGAAAGAAATTGAACTGGAACTTAATTTTTGAAATTTTTATGCAGAGATTTCCAATAGAACTATAGTTTTTTATTTTTTATATATACATAAATACATAAATGAGTCAACGAATTCTGCTCACATTCAAGGGTGCGTGCTTTAGAAAATCAATGTTTAACACTTATTTTAGGGGGAAGTAACCCTCGCCCTAGTCTTGTAATATTTTTTATATTTTATACTTCTAAGGTTTTCTTAGAGTAGTTTAAATGCTTTCATTTTGAAGTGCTTTAAAGTATTGTTATATACGAGGTCTGTTCGATGTAGAAAGTAAATTTTGAAATTTTGCACTATTTTTTGTGCGTTGGAACAGTAGTAACGCCAACATGCTCATGCTTTGAGTATTTAACAGGTTTAGTTTGTTTTTAATAAATTAAACACATTCACTACGACAAACCACCGACTACAGACCGTCAAATATAGAATACATGAGCGTATAGGAGAGTGATTATTTTCACTACTACAGGCGAAACGGATACTGGTTATTGTCCATGCTGTTTTTGTAGTTGCTGGCAAATTAAACTGATTCCTAAGGCATTAAACACAATAACGACAGCAGGCTACAGACTACAACTTGTCAAAAATAGAATCCATGTGCGAAAAGGAGAAGTGAGAAAATATTTCTATATTAAATTTTTAGTTCAGAAAGATTACTATTTAACTTATTACAAATATTTTTAGTTCAGAAAGATATGACACTTTGGAATAGCGCAGGGGAAAGTCAATATCAGTTTTATAAATTCCACTTACACACCAGAACAGCTGTTTTCGAAAGCCGCTATACTTTCATCAACAGTACTCGTGTGTAATTTTTGTTTACTATCACTTTTTAGATTAAGAATTTCTTTTTCTAGTTTTCGCTTACTTTGGAATAATTGAGAATTATATTCTTCGATTTTTTTTCGATCAGGATATATAACAAACAGTTTAACTGATTTTGACCCGGTTGAAGTTAATTGATGTGGTTTTTAAGAGCTGATGAGTGTGTGGATTCGGTCGGTGAAGCGGTTGAAAAGTTATTCAAAAATAAATTTTTTTGCTTGTTTTCTAAATTGTTTTGGGATAACATGAAATCTACCAGGGGGCTAATTACGGCATTCGAGATCGATCGAAATTTGTACATAAATTGTGTGTATGTAAATTTTTATATTGAAAGCGGTAAGTTGGCCCCGGTTCGGAACGGTTCAAATCAGTTCAAATTAACAGGAAATTTGGATTCAAGAACGCTTTTTAGAACGCTACAATTTTTTTTGCTTTTGGTTCGATTTTCTCAAAAAAGTGCTAAGACAGAACAGTTGTTTTCGAAGGCCGCTGCATCATCAGTACTCATGTTTATTTTCATTTATTATCACTTGTTAGGTAGTCTAATTGAATGTCCCAAGAGCTTCTTTTTGTATAAATTTTATTATGAAAAAGCGTACGAGAAGTGTATCAAGTTAAGTTCCTGTGTTGCTGTTTCACAAGTTTTTTCTTGCACCATTTTTTTCAGCTTTTTTGTTTTTTATTGATTTGAATTTTCTTAAGTACATTTGGCGCGTTTTTGCGTTAGCAAAAGCCATCGCTTTTTAATTTTTTTAGTTGTAAATAATTTTTATAAATTTTTCGTTGGTCTCTAATCATTTTCCTGCGTCCATCAAATTTTATTTTGTCTCTTTTAAAGTAGTCCTTTTCAGATAAAACAGAGCTGTGCTAATGACATGTGCCTATAAAATTAAATTGAATATCAAAATTCAGTTTATTTTTTGAACGACATGGTGACGAGTTCCCAGAATTAGTCGGGGAAGTTTCTTAGGACCTTAAAACGCGGAGATCTGATGAGATTTTGATTTTTATAGCTTCACGATTTTCGACGATTTTCAAATTTCCTAGTGGGATGTTAAATAAATTTTTTCAACCGTTTACTTGGTCAACAACAAATTTAAAATTTTAATTACAATTATTATTTGCACTTTTTTCAAAAATAGCTGGCCTAGATGGCAGCCAAATTATATCTGCACAAAAACTTAAACTTCCCTGTAAACAGAGAACTTTTTTTTTGTAATCTTTCAGCAGAAAATAAATCCACGAAAAACAGCGAAGCAAATAACAGATGTTATGGATGGAAATATTTTACTCGAATCACTGTTTCTTTGCTTGGAATTACTTCAATTTCCCACAAGTATTTTTTTGTTAAAAAAAACTGAACAAGTGGCTGGGCAACAAATTTCTTCTTGGCCAAATATATTTATGTCCTTTCAAATGCTTCCAGTTGGTTATAAATCTTTTAAAACAAATTTTCTATTCTAAAGCTTTTAAAAGGAAATAACTGGTACCACATAAACAAACCATACAAACACATGCATGCCAGTGCATGCAAGAGCATGTGATAGCATGTGTAAGTGTGTTAAGCACACACTACACAAATAACATGTTTGTACGTGCTTTTCACAATTTATTGGTTAAATGTAAAGTGCCGCTACGCCAAGAAAAATCATATCAAAATATTTGGAACAAAATGTTTTTTATAAAAAAAAAAACAGAAGAATTATAAAATTAAATTCAATAAAATAAAATATTTTTAAAAAGGAAATTGATGCGGCCAATTTTTAGCAAAATTGGTTGTGCCAAGTTTATAAGAATATCTTATTTATTATTTAATTAATGATATTAATTGAGTTAATTTGTCTGTAATTGTTTAAAGAGTGCCTATAAGTGAACAACTTCGTGATGATCTGCAGGCCGACAGTAACATACGAAGAGGATTTCAAATAATGAGCACTTCAGTAATTAATTTCAATCTCTTAAATACTTCATTTACTTATAATTAATACAAAACTTATAATTAATCACATGTTCTATTATCTCCGAATTGAGATGATATAAGTATTAATTAAATTAATTAATATTAACAATTTGAATTCAATTAATTAGAAGGTAAAACATAATTCTTGTTAAGCGATACAAAATCGCTGCCTGTAGGCCATCATGTTTTTTCGTGGCATCAGTTTGGACCTCCCAAAAGGGGCCCCACTTTTCAATGGAAAAAATAATTAACACTCAATCGTTCTGTTGGCCCCAAATTAAGACAAAAAAAAGTACATTTTATAAACGAGCGGCGGATAAAGTCGTTAAGGCTCGTTAAAAAACGACAAAATCGAAAAAAATCGTCTAAACTACAAAAACCACCAAAATTGCTAAAAATCGCCAAAATCGCTAAAAGCGTCAAGTTGAGCATTTTAAAGTTTTTGAAAGGAAAATATATTACTTAGCTTTTTAAAAATATGTTCTAAAAATAATAATGATTGCCAATAACCGAGTTCGTCATATACACCAAATAAGAAAAAAGCGATGACATATACGAGACCCGTTCAAAATATTAAGTGAGTTTTCATTCCAAATTTAATATTATAGACTAATTGCTCAAAAAGCGTTTTTTAATCGTTAAAAAACCGAAAAAGTCGAAAAAAATCGTGAAAAGTACAAAAACCACCTAAATTAACAAAAATCGCCGAAATCGCTAAAACCGCCAAGTTGAGTATTTTATAGTGTTTGAAAACAGAATTTACTATTTAACTTATTACAAATATTTTCTACAAATAATACTGATTATCAGTATCGCCTGATACCCGAAATATATAAAATAAAGCGATTACATATACGAGGCCCGTTCAATATGTAAATAATTTATAATCCTTTAGACTAATTGTTCGAGAACTGTTTTTTGTTCAGAAAGATCTGATAAATATTCCAAAGCACAAAGAAAATCCAGTGCCAGTCTCGTATATTCAACTTACAAAGCCGAACAGAGCAGCTGTTTTCGAAGGCCGCTGCATCATTTATTTTTATTTATTATCACCTGTTAGGTGGCCTAACTGAATGTCACAAGAGCTTCTTTTTGTATAAATTTTATTATGAAAAAGCGTACGAGAAGAGTATCAAGAAGTTAAAGCCATCGCTTTTTAAGTTTTTTAATTGTAATAATTTTTATAAAATTTTCTTTGATCTCTAATAATTTTCATACATCCATCAAATATTATTGTGTCTCTTTTAAAATAGTCCTTTTCAGATAAAAAAGAGTTGCGCAAATAATATGAGCCTATAAAATTAAATTGAATATCAAAACTCACTTTATTTTTTGAGCGGGTCTCGTATATGAATTTACTGTTTTATATTTTAGGCGTTTTTGATGCAATCGTATGTTTTTAATCATTATTGTGTATAGAAAATATTTTTAAAAAGTTAAATCTGCATTCTGTTTGTAAAAACTATAAATTACACAACTTGGCGATTTTGTATATATTAGCGATTTTTTATATTTTGGCGATTTCGCTTATAATCTCAATTTTTTTAAATAACTTTGACGAATGTTGTCATAAAATACTCAACTTGGCGATTTTAGAGATTTCGGCGATTTTCACCAACTTTGGTGGTTTTTGTAATTTTGACGATTTTTTTTAGATAATTTCGATTTTTTTAAAAGCTTCAACGATGTTGTCTGCCATCCCTGCCGTTATTTATTTCTCTGAAATTCGACATGTCCTGGACTTCTCTCCCTATGATTTTTCATAGCAATTTCATGGGTTGCTGATATGCTGTTGCATGCAGGACTAGTGCAAAATCGAAGAAGTATTTTTCGCAACTTAAAATTTTTGCCTGCGTTTCGTAGAGGGTTACAAACGCTTCTGCACAACCGAAAGAGAAATATTTTCTTTGTTTTTCAATTTGCAAACGAAAATACAATTACGAAGCACTACAACAAAGAAACCCACCGACTGCACTTGAAGGTTAAAATATTGACTCTGTACTGGCTGGCGTTGCTGTTAAAAATGTGTTTTCGAGTTTATTTTACAAGTGTTTTCCACGTACAACTTCATAAAGACAAGCGATTAAATATTTATAAATCCTTATCTTGTTTGCCATACACGACTGCAGCTCCTAATAGACGATT
The DNA here is from genome assembly GCA_963675445.1 of Linnaemya vulpina. Classification (NCBI taxonomy): domain Eukaryota; kingdom Metazoa; phylum Arthropoda; class Insecta; order Diptera; family Tachinidae; genus Linnaemya; species Linnaemya vulpina. The sequence continues at coordinate 1,575,945 of OY776276.1, read as the reverse complement.
TCGCTTTACAAATGGAAGGCCATAAGAGCAGAAGGATTTGCCAAAAGATAATTTGTATTGGCAGTGTGTGTGTGTGTGTGTGTAAACACGTTGCAGGATGCTAATGTGCAGTAAAAAAACAAGTCAAACATATTTTGTCTGGCACTCTAAATTGAGTGTAAAAAATATGTTGGATATAAAAGCGTTAAAGTGTGTACTCTTGTGTGCTTTAGGGGGAAGCGTTTTTATGTTTTTCAATTCAGGCCACATGGTAGAAGGCTCAGGGCTAATGGGAACCAGAGAGGACCCCAAAGAGATGCCTCTTTTTGTTTCAGTCTTACGGGTTTTGTCGTTGTACTCGCCGTGTTGAAAGAAATCTCCGTTGGCCATTTCCCCATAATCCGTTTAAATAAATCTACATGCTTTGGGCCAGTTTTGTAGACTTCAAGCAGTCTTGTAAGCCGATCTTGAGGTACGGAGTTGCACGCTTCGTTGAAGTCTAAATACGCTGTATAACAATTACATTTTTTTTAGTTACAGGGTTACCAACCACTGAGTCTATAATTATTTGTTTCTTGAGATAATTTTTTAAAAACATTTTACTGTGCAGCCATTATCTTTGTTGTTGTTGCAATGATCGTCATCTTGATCGATTTTTGTATATAATTTAACAAATTTTTGTTTGAGTCTTATTTACTTATTACTTTTTAACGGCAGTGTTGAAATAAAAAAACTTAAAGAGATCATTTCTAAGCTTAGCCGATTTGAACCGGTAGACTTCAATACATCGCAAAAATACTTTGAATACTAAGTATTTTCCAAATAGTTTTTTTTAAATAACTTTTCAACAGCTTTACGGTACGATTCTACACTAATAAACTTTTAATATTTCAATATCACGTCGATTACCTTAAATCGGTTCAAAGTCGGTTAATCCGTTTGTGAGATATCGTTAAGGAATAAATTCGAAATAAAACTTTTTCCGAAATTTGTATATTTGATCAGCCAATAATCGAAAGCAGAGCGTTCCTGAATTTAGATTTCCTGTGAGTTTGAAAGGATTCGAACCGGTAGATTTCAAAATATCTGAAACAAATTTAGAAAACATTTTATATTCAAATCGGGGTTTTTTTGATAATTTTTCCAAAGCTGCAACGATCGAATCCACACGATTCGTATTAATATGTGAAAACCACGTCGAGTACCGCGAACCGGGTCATAATCGGTTAGCGCGCTTATCAGATATTATGAGGAAAAAAATCCGGAAATAGTGATTTTTTTTTAAACTCCGAAATTTACTTGTCAACGGAATCATCAATCAATTTCACAAACTCCGGAATTATATATCTGATCAGTTGTTTATCCCGATTCTCTTATAGTGATCGCAAGAAGAGCGCTCCTGGACTTAAATTTCCTATGAGCTGAAAGCAATTCCAAACAGGAGTTTTTAAAATATATTTAAACAAAAATTAGAAGCATTTTTTAGAATAACCTTTCAACGGAATTATCAATCAGTTCATCAATCTCCGAAATTAAATATCTGATCAGTTTGTATTCTCATTTTTTTTATAAAGGCTGTTTTTTATAGAGTGATACAAGTTTAAATCATAATAAAATATAGTAATAAACTTTTGATATCAATAAAACAATCTTTATGGAATAGAAAATTTTATGACATTAATGTTTAAATATGATTTCGGTTATGTGGCCGCCACGGCTGGCGCGTACAATGCGCAATGTGGAACACCAATTTTCACAAACAGTAACATTCTGACCATCATCGTTTTTGAAGACATATGGGCCAATGACTCCGCCAGCCCATGGTGTTTCGACAAAAGCTTGTGGATTCTCCTCACTTGAAATGCGGCAACTCTGTTTATTTACGTACCCATTCAACCAAAAATGGGCTTCATCGGAAAATAAAATTTTGAATGGACCAAGTGCACGATAAGTTTGACGAACAGAACCATTATTTTGATTAAAAATGTCCACAATTTGCGCTATTTCTTCTGATGTAAGTCGATATGTAATAAAATGTCAAAGCAAATTAAACAAAAAACAGTTATCAGCTGTTAAATGGGTGGTCAAATAAAGCTGTGATGTCAACTCAAAGTTGCATCACTCTATAAAAAACACCCTATATTAAATGAAAACTATATCAAAACCGCTTATCATCTAGGAATCGGTTAATTTGAGAATTAAAAGAAGAGTTTTAGCTCGAAGAACTCAAAAGCATAAAAACCAGGTGACCAGGAGTTTTGCGGTATAAATTAGCGGGAAGTTGCAGGGATGGTGTTTAGGCTCAACCGTTTCCCATATATATTTTCTATAACTCCAATGAAATTAAGAATTATTAAGATTCGGAAGCCCTGATGAGTATTCCCTGGAATTAGGAAAATGACTCGTTATTATGACCCTAAATTTCTGGCTGCCATTAACTCCTCATTCCCGCATTTTTTTTTTGTATTTATATTTTGCTTTTGCCTAAATTTTCTCTTCGGTTTGTTTACATTTTTATCTGTTTGTACAATTTTCCACTTGATTTCCTGCTTCGCTCGCAGTTATCCGGTTGTCAGCGTTGTACCGATACGAGCCAACAAATACATGCGTGCTGACGTGCTTTAACAAATAACAACCTTCTTGGCAGTTGGAGTTTCCTCTTCCTTTCGTATTGAATATAGTAAATGTTAGTAAACAATTTTTCTGTTGACAACCAAAAAAAGGGAAAATGTTTTTTGTTTGTTTTTGTGGCAACATCTTCTGTGGTAGAGTGGAAATTGAAAACGTGGAGGTGAAGTAAATAAATATAAGTAAATAAAATTATTGCTGAAACACGTTCATACAACACTGGGGAATGCTGATTTCGTGGCAGGATGTTTTTATCAATCAATTCTGCTACGTTCACGTATCGAAAATGTTGTGCATGACACATACACTTTTTTTGTTCGAAGAGGTTCCATGCCATCATAGACTTTTCCTGCAGGACTTGTAATTATGGCTGCTCTCATTTCTTTTAATTATTAAACAGACCGTTTTAAAACAATTTTGTATTATTGATTTAAACATGTTTCCATATCAAACAATTCGTACGTTAATTGATGGATCGATTTGACAAAAATATTTTTAATTATGTCCGTACTCTCATTTCTAATCTATTTAAAGTCATAAATAATTAATGTCATTTGTAATTAGATATTCGATTAGATATCTTATGTCATGTTGTGATTGATTTAGTAGTGAATTCCGGATTAAAAATATGGTTTTATGTTGACAAATGTCACGCGTCACTAAAAGCTATTAAATAGTTGTTATAAATTTTTAATGAAAATAGTTTTAAAATTTGTTGAGAAAATTCGTTATAATAAAAAAAAGAACGTGTAGACGCTTATTAAATGCACAGTGGGGACTTGTGAAAAAGTAACGACGACACTGCAAATGAGTGTGGGCAACTTTGAGGTTAGGAAGTAAATTGTCTGTCTTATGATGAAATGTCGAGAATTTAGCTGTGATTTTTTAACTTTTATTTAGTAAAAAGTAGGGAAATTTGAATAATATAATTTTCATATCTTCAACAAAAAATTTTAATTGTAAATTTCGTTCGTGATTTAGCTGTTTGAGAAATTACACAAAAAACACGCGATTTAAAAAAAAAAATCGGATTTTTTGTATAGAGTGATACAAGTTTAAATCGTAATAAAACATAGTAATATATTTTTGATAGCAATAAAATGGTCTTTATTGGATGAAAAATTTTATGACATTAATGTTTAAATATGATTTCGTGCCTGTGGCCGCCACGGCTGACGCGTACAAGGCGCAATCTGGAACACCAATTTTCACAAGCTTTTCGCAGCATTTACGGCCGTCAGCCCATACAGCGCACCACACAGTAATTTTCTGTGTTGTTTCGACAAAAGCTTGTGGATTCTTCTCACTCCAAATGGGACAATTCTTCATATTTACGGACCCATTCAACCAGAAATGGGCTCCATCGGAAAATAAAATATTGAATGGATGAGTTTGACAATTAGAACAATTATTTTGATTAAAAATTTTAACAATATGTAAGCGTTGCTCTGGTGTTAGTTGATCCATAATAAAATGTCAAAGCAATTTCAGCAAAAAACAACTATCAGCTGTTAAATGGAAAGTCAAATAAGGCCGTGATGCCGACTCAAAGTTGTATCACTCTATAAAAAACGCCCTTTACATGAGAAATTTCTTAGTGGCGTTAATATTCGAATTGCCGTTTCCAATTGGACGTCATGTTCTCGTGATTTAACATGACTGGCTTACTTTGCTTGGGGCCATTTGAAAGACCGAAGATACCTGAATAAATCATGTAATAATTGACGCTGTGAGAGATGAAATGCAATGAAACGAGGCTTTGCTGCAAAATGTGTTTCAAAATTTTGAGAAAAGAACGGACGTCTGTCAAAGTGCTGGAGGTAGATATTTGCCCGATGTTATATATTATTAATAATTTTCATATTTCTACTTTGCATTCGCATCATTAAAACTGAGTTCGTCAAGAAAAAGCTTTATTTTTACTTCCTGACCTCAAATTTGCCCACCCTTTACTTGTCAACTAAAAATAATAATTTTTAAATTTTATGCTCCATCATCAATAACCAGTCAATTTGAGACGTTAAATATACAACAATAACAACAACATATTTACATGATACTAAAGCCAGTTTTTCCCCAACATGGATTTGCAAAAAGAAGGCTTGCAAAACAGTACCGCAGGGAATATTGAAGAAACGTCCAACAGATTCATAAATTTGTTCATCCTTTTTACTTGTGTTGAGTGTTCAAATGAATGAAGGAAATATAATTAATGGCCATTAATCATTGCAATAGTGTCATGATTCCTGGGATTTAATTCATCAATAAAACACCTTGAGGAAAAGAATTTCACTTCACATAAATCATTTCCAATAATTCATTTCTGATTGTCGATCTTAAAGTACATTTTCATTTTTATCTCAACACTCAAGTTGTTGAAAAGAAAAATTGCATGGAAGGAGGCTGGCTCTTGGCTGACATTAACACGGCCACTGAACATTCAATAATATATTTAATTTATATTATTTTTGTGGCGTGTAAAAGAAACTTTCCTCTGGGCCCAGGATGTGAAGGAAAATTGGCGAAAAAATTATTTTAAATTTCAAATGAAATGCCAGCAAAAATTATAAAAAATAAGAAGAGCAAAAAAAGGAAGCCGGGCAGATGAAAGTATTATTTTAAGGATAGTATTTACTGCATGTAAAATATAAATAATAATTGGCAGCATGTTTTCCTTAAAACGTTTCCTTTTCAATTAATTGACAATCAAGAAGTAAAGCGTTTTTGATATTCATGAAATAAATTTCAATTGAAATATGGTTTTATAAAAAATTTTTTACAGGCAATTTTTCAGCCAAATAAAGTTTTATATAAATATACGAGGCCTGTTATAACACTAAGGTAAGCTTTCACATTTCGCGGTCGACCACACGATTAATGCTTTTAGAGAATAACACACTCGTGTCATTCCAGTTTCAAGTATTTTCGAAAACACGAAATGGCCCAATTAATTGGCCCCCAAGATCGTGTGATTTAACCCCATTGGATTATTTTCTTTGGGGTAATGTAATGTCACTTGTGTACGTCGATAAACCACAAGCAATTGAACACCTGGAAGTCAACATTCGAAGAGTTATCGGCGAGATACGGCCGCAAATGATGCGAAAAATTTGTGAAAATTGGTGTTCCAGATTGCGCCTTGTACGGGCGAGTCATGGCGGTTTTATGGTCAAAATTATATTTTAACGTAAATGCCATAAACTTTTCTATCTAATAATGATAACTTTATTGATATCAAAGATATATTTCTGTGTTTTCTTATGATTTCAACTTGTATCACTCTATAAAAAACACCAGATATTATTAAAATAAAGTTTTAACCAGCGGTACAGTTTTGGGGGTATTCTTTTTGCTAAGCCAAGTTTGAAACCAGCTAAATGGAATGACTATGTTAACATGTTGTTGTTGTTTTTGTATATTTAATGTTGCAAATTGAATGGTTATTGATTGTGAGTCATACAATTTAAATGTGATCAATATAAGCTGACAAGTAAGAGTTGGGCAAATTTGAGGTTAGAAAGTAAATCGCCTTAAAAATAAAGTTGTTTTATGAAAAAGTCACTTTTATTAAAACCAAAATAAAGTTGAAATGCAGACATTTTTTATAAAAAATAACATCGAGCAATTGTCCACCTCCAAATGCATGTTTTGCCAATAAATGTTTTATTATTTACATAAATTTTTTACTTCAAACAATTTCCTTAAAATTTCAAGCCGTGGTCATGTCCAAGACCATCTCCAGGACAAGGGGAACGCACACATACAACATGTCTGGGCACACGAGACTCCACCATGCCAACAGTGAGGAGCATCACGCTCAAAGCATAAATTGCAATGAATTTCATATTCAATAAAAACATAATTCGAAAATATATTCTACTGATTAACAAGCGATAAGAAGAAATTAATACTCGCTTACACAGGGCAACAGTTATTTTAAAGACTGGAAATAAACTGAAAATAAAACTTGTATTTATAGTTAAAAGTAGTTCTTTTTTCCATAAAATATATTTAAACATGAGAAACCGCAGATGATTATGGGGTATTAATAAAATGTGATATGCAAAAGCTGTGAGTGCAATATTAGCAGGGCAACCAGAAATATAAAATTTTTAGAATTTTTAGAGAGAGGGGTAAAGCCTGGAATAAGTTAATTATCCATTTCAAAAATGTTTAAGTATTTTATTAACAAATAAAATTAATTCTTGCCAGATTAGTTGCCATTAATAATGATTAATAAATTCTGGGGCAACCAGAAATATAACATTGTATTAATAATTTCAGAGAGAGGAAGTCAATTATACATTTCAAAATGAGAGAGGAGTAAAGGCTGAAATAAGTTAATTATACATTTAAAATGTGTTTAAAAATTTAATAAACAAATTCATTACTTATAAATAAATTATTTGATTTTCTTTTTCTTTGTTATAAAAACTTAAATTATTCTATTTCTGCCTTCACTAGTGGGAACTAAAATAACTTGTTGATTCATGCCCAGAGTTATTGAATTGAAACCAACTTCTCTTTCTCTCAGTGCACTTTTTTTCAATCTCTTGAACGCGAATATATAAACGTCTTTTCTAATTAATCAATTGAGTTGTTTCAAAGCTTTTGCCAAAGAAGGTCAATTAAACTATTGATTTAATTTGAAATAAAAATGAACTTAATAAAATTGTCAATATATTTTGTGAGCCTGTTCTGCGTGATCCAAGCGAATGATCTGTATAGACGTGGTAGTATAAAGCGACCAGTACTCTGCTATCATCCACCCTGTCCAGGAGAGGAAGGGGAATGGAATAAAATGCTTGGAACGAAACATTAATTTCTGGATATTTTATAAAATAATTAATTCAATTGTAATTGACACTTAATAAAATTTGAAATAAAAACTTAAATAATATGTAAAATGTTAGTAAATTTAATTCGAAAAGCAGTTAGTTTCAGAAAGATATGATAAATATTACAAGGCACAAGGGAAGGTCAATATCGGTTTTATACATTCAACTTGCACAGCAGAGTACAACTGTTTTCAAAAGCCGCCACACTCATCATCAGTACTCTTGAGTATTATTGTTTATTACCACTTTTTAAGGGCCTGGTTGAAAGTGGTAACAGTTTCCGTTGGTACCAATCAAACCCAATGTAAAATATTATTATGGGGTTACCTTCCCATAAGGAAAACTTTAGGAATAAGTTAGGAATAATTCCTAACCGTTTTTATTTAATTGCATTTTAAAATTTAAAATTTTATTAAGTAAAAAATGTGAACAAAAGCTACTTCGAGAAAATGCATCCTTGAAAAACTTCCACTCATTTTTTTATTTTCATTTAACTAAAAATTAACTTTAATTACATCTGCATTAAAAGAAGAGAAAATAAAAATACATTTCTAAATGAATTATAAAAAATATTGTAATTAAATCTTAATTTCTGTTTACAGATTTAATCAACAAGATTCGCTACAGTTCTGGTTAAAAAGATAATAAAAACTCAATTAAAACTATACAATTGTTGGCTATAAAAGAGGAATTCAAACGGTCCGATGTGATAAACAACAACGAATACACAAACACACAAACACACACACGCAAAAGGAAACTCTATAGAAATACTTATTTGAGCATTAAAAGAGAAGAGATATAAATAATGAAAATATAAATTTAAAAAAGAAAAAAGTTTCCAACAGCTGCAGCAAAAGCTCGAACACATTAAATTCTTGAGTACAAAATTTAACAACTTTTTAATGTGCGATATAAAACCAGTAGCCTGTTAATGATGGCCAAGCTAAAACCAGGCTACGATAAAGCTTTGTTACACACACAACAACAGCAGCCTCTTACAACTACTTATGCAATTGATGTTTGTGAATGTCTAACAACTCGAAATATGTGCAAAACTAAAATTGAGCCCTCAAGTGAAGTGAGTTGTAGACGGAGAAGAACAAGAAAACTTTTATATACGCAAAAGCCCTGCCATTCAATCGACAGTAAAGGCTCTTTTAAAGCCCTCCTGCTACCACGAAACACCTGCTCTTACCCTGCGCTCCATACAAGTTCTCTGGTATCGTTTAGAAATTTATTACAGCATCTCGTTGGCTGGCTGGCCTGGCATGTAACTGCCTCAACAGCGATTTCCATTTTTGCTGTGCTCTACTATTTTATTGCCAATACACGAGGTGCATTAGCCGTTTTTAGTGCAACAACAACAACAACATCATCAACGCCATCAGCATCAGCATCAGCATCAACTTCATTATCATTTTCAGTTTTACATGCCTCTTTAACAACGCCCGTTGCAACAAATTCAAGTATTTTTCAAACGCCTCGTGGCTACAACAGCAACATCAATGGCAACATCCATGGCAACAGTGGCGACAGCAGCATCAACTTTAACAATCACAACAGCAGCATTAACAACATTTATTTTAACCTCTTTTTGGATTTAAATTACAACAATAATGCAACGGAAATTGCTATTGCAAACGCCGTTTCCTCTCTACCAGCAGCTACTCCAGCATCCGGTTTCAGCTTTGACATTAACTACAACAACAGCCTGTACGATTATTACAACAATGTCGTCACAGTCGGCTACAACAATGGGCTGAGTTCTAATGAAACTTTTGATGGAAATAATTCGGAATATATATTCGATCGTACAGATGTACGCGTCATATTTATAACGCTTTACACGCTGGTGTTTTGCTGTTGCTTTTTCGGTAAGTGAACGATTTACAAACTCGTTTCAATATTATGTATATGGTGCAGTTTAGGAAGGTGTACATTTTGAGGGGTTGGAGGGGATGGGGGTACGCTAAGGATATTTTATCATATCTTTTTCTAGTACTGAAATTTATTTCCTTCTTTCGAAGGAAACATATTTTATTTGTATTCCCCTCTATAAGAACACAATTTTAAGCAGATGGCGTATTAATTATTCTGGCTTTGGATAAGGGCCACATTTTATTGCGCCAAAATACAATTTAATAAACATTTCTTTTCATATAAATAATCACTTGTTCCCTTTTTGCTTTTATTATTTGTTTAACTGCCTGTTAAATTGAGAGCCCGTTGGTTCATTATAATAAATCGGCTTGCGTACATTCCATTACGTGCTCATTAATATCGAATCTTCCTAAATGGAAAATTCCTTTTAGCAAAAGTCGTTTACTTAATATAATTTATTTGTTAATGATAAAAACCATTTAGATCTGCCAATGAACTGCAGGCATATGGGCAGACTTAACCGCAAAATTAACAAAACGATTGTATATAAATTATTCTTATTAAAATTATGAATATTATGTCTGGGAGTTTTGCTGAAACATTATTTTACTGCATAATTAGCAACGAATTTAATAGCATAATGTTATAACACTGTGTAACAGGAAATTTATTTTGGAACAATTCGATGCTGTCAAAACAGTTTTCTTTTTATTAAAATATTTTGTTTACAAAGTTGTTGATTTTTGAAGAAACTTGAAATTTGTAAAAATTATATTCTTATGCTAAATTCTTTTCTAGAAAAAAGTGCAAAATTTTTCACACTTTTTAACAGAAAAATGCAATATCTTGTCAGTTGAAAAAAACGTATTTATTAGAAATTAGTTCAACATCATTCACGAAAAATAATTTCTGTTTTAGAACTGTTCCAAACTGCCAGTTTTTGAAAATGAAAATAAATACGTTGCACATTTTCCAGAAAAGAAAACGCCTCTAATTTGTTGATGTTTTTTTCATATATAATTTTATATATATTCCATATTGAATATTAATCTGCAAATTATTATTCGATTTCAGACTCGAATCCGTGAATTTACAGATGATATTTTTTTATAATAAATTTGATTAACTTATATTATTATACCCTTCACAAATAAGTGAAAGGGTGTATTTAGGTTTGCCATTCCGTAAGCAATTCCTTCGATATCAATATGCAACCCCACAAGGGATATATAAATTCTGGATCCTTATGAGTAGCGATGACGATTGGGCGATGTCCGTCTGTCTCTACGTGAAATCGGTTTTCCCAAGCCCCCAGAAGAGCTAGAGACTTCATTCTTGCACTGATGGATTGGAAATGAACCTAAATAGAGTGGTATTCAGAAAAATCGGAAGGACGGTTCCAGAGCTGGGAAGCTTACACCTATTTCTCGACGCAAAATTAACACCAAAAACCAATTATTTTTTTGTTTACTTGTAAATTGAACCTATTTCATGCTTCGGGACTCCTCAATTGTCTATTTAAAAATAAAAAAATAAAAATTTTTCCAGGTATGGGAAATTAAAAGTTTTCTTTTTGGCACATTCGGTATTTTGTGGAACATATAATAACTAACACGTTTAAGAATTTCAAGTTTTTCTTAAATGAAACCGTTTTATACATCGTTAAGATTTTCATTGAAGAAAATAAATTTTCAAAATCAAAAATTCTCATCCAGGGTTAGGAAATTGGAGTTGTTTTTATACATAAAAATAACAAAAAATCAACTAAAGTCGTTTTTTCCTGTTTAAAATTATTTTTCATTCCGGCAAAGCAAAATTGGTATCAAAAATTAAAAAAAATCAAAATTTCGATTCCGGGGTTGGATACTGCAATATTTTGTAGTACATTAAAGAGACAAAAATGGTTACAAATTTTTAGTTTTTCTTATATAAAACCGCTTTATACATCATAAAGACTTCTTCATTAGTGAAAAAATAATTTTGAAAAAATTTAATTTTGCTTCCAGGGAGGGGAAACTGAAATTTTGTATGCATAAAAGTAACAAAAAAGCAACTAACGTCGCTTATTTTTACTAATTAAAACTATTTTTAATTCAGGAAAAACAAAACTGGTATCAAATATTAAAAAAATTCATTTTCCTTTCCAGGGTTGGATAACTGCAATATTTTGTGGTACATGAAAGTGACCAAAATGGCTACAAATATATGGTTTTTCTTAAGTAAAACCGCTTTATACATTAGAAAATTTGCTTTGGTAAAAGAGATTAGAATTTCATTGTCAGAGGTGGAAAATTTACTTTTTCATTCACAAAAGTAACCAAAAAGGCAGTTGACGTTATTATTTTTACTAACTGAAACTATTTTGTAACTCAGAAAGAACAAAATTCGTAATTAAAAATATATGTTACGCCAGACGTGAAGGGTAAATAAGATTCGGCACAGCCGAAATAGCACTTTTACTTGTTTATAATAATTTGTAATAAATTTGATTTTTTATTGTAATTTTAAAATAAATTTGATTATCTTATATAATTTTTATAAAACATTTAATCTTTTTCATAATTTTTATTTATATTTTATTTACTTAGCCATCACACAATCAGAATGTATAAAATTATTTTTTCTTAGATCAATTATTATGATCACAACTACACTGGTGAGACCTAATAAATTAAATGTAGTTATTATTTAAAGAAAGCTGCCAACTCCAATGAAGCATTGGAGGTATAGGATGAAGTAGACTTTTACTAAGAATTGAACTATTATTAAAAGGATACTTTGTTAAGTGTCATAAAAAAAATGTTGCCTGGTGTAAGGTGTTTTTGTTATGAACTCATTCTTATGTTTTGTCTTTACGACTTGGCAATAATAAATATGGCCCCAAAGAAAAGTTATTGATACAAAAAATTTGTTAAAGAAACTCTTTAACAACGGATTTTATCGCCAATAAATAAACGTTATATACATATATCTATAAAGATACATAATGCAGATATATAATAATATAAATATACATGTTCTACATAATGAAATTATTGTAATAAAAAAGTTTCATTAAAATGTATTCAAATTATTGGCGCTGTAGCAGAAGTTTCTGTTCAATTAACATGTTCAATAATAAAAGTTATTGTTACTTACGATGAATAAGGAAAAAGATTGATTTAAATAACGGAAGTCCTTGAAACTCTTTTCATCCTTCAGGATATTGTGTAAAAAAACAATCTTTAGATAAGTTTCTAGGCCAAATAGACCATTTTCGTTTGTGCAGCATGTTTGTAGTTTAATTTTTTGTTACAGTTTAATTTTTAGGGGGAAAAATTTTGAAGGAAATTATTATTTTATGTACAATCTCCGTTATATAACCGTCAAGACTGCAAGCGACTTGGCCCCTTCGACAGCTCCAGTTTTGACCACAGCTGAAGTTGTTGCAGAGTTTTGTGTTCCAGGTCTTTGAAGAGCAACAAAAATATTTAAGGACTGAATGCACTAGTGAATAAGAATTCCCGATCTTAATTCATGTCGCTCCGACAAATAAATAAAATTAAGAAATCGTCAGAAACTGTGCTGAATTGAAGGCATTTTTTAAGACCCTGTCCAGTTAGTTCTGAAATGAAATATGATTCTCTCTTACATGCCTGGGTATATCCACACATACTTATGTATTTATTCACAAGTTTTTCCTGCCTAACAAATACTCAAGCAGCATCCCATTTTTATTGGTAACTTAAAAATTCTTATATATCTGCCGAAAAAAGCTAAAACCTTTTCGTTTGAAACACGAGATGCATTAAAATAAATGGTTGATGCCTTAAAGAGATACACATGAAAGTCAACCCACGAAATAAGAGCCATGAAAACAATCATCTCTTTATGGCTGTTAGACCGTAACATTTTAATAGTCTGCCAGACAGAAGAAGTAAAACGTTTGTAAAATAATACGAAAAAAGTTAAAAGGAAAAACAGTTAATATGAAGAGGACCATTTAACAAGTTGCCAAAAATAATGCATGAGAAGTTACAAGACAATAAAATATTTTAAAAAACTATTTATTGTGACTTGATTTAGAGAAAAAAAAATCTTTGTGAATGATTAATTTATATCATCTGGTCTATTGAATTCACAAGAAAGATGTAGAAAAAAAGGATTTTGTTGCAGGCATTCCATTCGACTTACATTCGCCATTTCAGCCATTCCAATTTAGGAGAGTGACTGCTAATCGCAGTCGATGATGTTCAGTGGCCTTTGACCTTGTAGCCGACCGACTACAGCTGGTATAACCATCCATAATTTCAGATCAGAAAAAGTTTCATATCATTTTCACGAACCGAACCAGTGATCGCTGGCTTCGTAGTTTATTCGTTTCATGCAACAGCAGGCCAAATTCGCTATACACTTTAACTTTCAAAGTTTCTTTTATATATTGTAGCGTGCGTCACACAATTTCTTAAAACAATTGTTCGCAATATATTAACTCTTTAAAAAGTTATGTTCCATACCAATCGAAAGCTTATAGTTTAAGTCCCCTTAAGCTTTAAAGTATCTATTTTGAAACACCAAAACTATTTTTAATGGCCTTTTACATATCAAAATTATTATCAGCGCCTGTCCAAAATAAAAAAAATAAAAATACTGTAATAATACTGAAAAATTCCAATACTATTCGCGTCTGTCGAAAATAAAACAAAATATTGTGGAAACACTTAATAATTCCAATTTTGGGATTTTGAAAAATCTCTCTGGGAATTTCGGGGATACTAAAATAAAATATTGATTAAGAACATATTTTTAAACAACTTTGTGTTCCTAAAAATTATTTTCAGTTAGAAAAAGTTAATATCCCTTAAATATTAACAGCAGGTTATTTAATTAAAATTTTCCTGATATTCACTTTATCCGGACCTTTTTTTTAGAATGTGAATGTGACCTGAACACAAACTCTCATAATATTTTCATTAAAAATGAAAAACAGACCCGCACCTCAATAGTTATGCAAGCCCATGAAATGTTTGCAACTTCCAGGCAAACGATTCTATTGTTATAACACAAACGAACGATAAATCATTTAAGCATCTTAACTATTTGGCCAAAACAACAACAAACTAATTTTTTTACTAACATTTTTCATCAGCAAACTGAAATTGTAAAAAAGAACACAACCTTTTGAGTATTTTCACAACAACCACTAAAAGAGCTTAAAAGCTTATTTTCCCAACATGAACATGTTCGACTGCTCATGCTGTTGGGCGTATCTGCAGTCAGCGTAGTTATCGAAGCTCATAATTAAACTTTGTTTTAGATGATAAGCCCGAATGAATGGAACAAAAATGTTACACTATTTCTTGCTGGTGCCGGAGATTGTAAAACAAAATATTCACAAAATGAAATTGCCGAATCATTAATGGAGCTGCGCTTTGTTGGCACTCTGAACACGTGACGCGATATCGTCAGTAAACTAAAAGTACGTTATAAAATGGGGATTATGTTCATATTGTGTGAGTGGTGCGGAGAAATGATATATTAAAAAAATAAGAGCGTAGAAAAAGGATTGTGATTTTAAAGCAGATATAAAATGGCAAAGAGTCCCATAAACGCACGCAATGCAAAGGATTTAGTTTTATGCTGGCTTAACACTAAAAAACATAATCATGTGAAATATTATAAAAAACAATTTCAGTTGTGATAATTTATATGAATGGCGTAATATACGGGTAGCCCTATGGAGTTGTGATGGAGCCAGACGTTGTCTACTTTATTATTTATTTTTAAAAAGAGTTTATAATTTATTAGAAGTAAAAGAGAATACAAGTAGAAGTTACTTCACAGTTTTTGTTAAATGGAAATAGAGAGAGAGAGAGAGAGAGAGAGAATCCAGTAGGGTACTCGACCTGACAATCCTTGCAAAGTATGGTCTAGAACCCTATTCACTGGGGTACTGAAGGAGTGAGAATTTCTTGTTTTTAATAGTACTTTTTTATTAATACGTTTTTGGTCATGACTTATCAGGGGATAACATGTTTACATAAAGATATACACACACACGAACACATACATACAAATACATTCATGAAGACAAATTGCTACACAGTCAAAGTGACAGCCTCTCCAAAGTAGTCAGGGATTTTTCCTAAGACCTTAAAACGTCGACAACTAATAAAAATTTACTCCTTTCTTTTCGGTGCCACAATTTTGAGTTGGCATCACTGATTTATTTGAGCACCCATTTAACAGCTGATTGTGGCTTTCCGTTTAATTTTCCTTGAAATTTCATTATGAGTTGAATTGTGGAAATTTTTAATCAAAATAGGTTTTACTACTCTATACTCAAAGTTTTACCACTCTATAAATACACCCTATATAAGACTGATAAGCAGGATATAAGAACCAAGTTTGATGAATTATTTCAAATAAATTGTTGTTATTCTACTTCTCTTATTTATTTATTTTTAAATTTTATAGACATGAAACTATAAAATATTAACCCCGACTATTTGTCGTTTTATAGCTACTAATACAAATCAAAAGGTGTTGTGGGTTTCCCCTTTCTGTGCGTTTTGTTTTTATACTCTTTTGTTATTTGTTTTGCACGTGCATGCACACATTAAACGTCAGCCTCTTGTTTTATAACGCTCTTTAGTTTTACGGCCCATAAAACGTCACGTGTTTGCTAGAATCAAGTTTCAGCCTCGAATTTAATAACTTTATTACGTTGATGTTTTTATTTGGGAGCTTCTTCGGGTGCCATAAATTGCCTAAATAATAGTTTATTAAAATACACTGCATCTAATTATGTACGAACAGTTATTTTAATCACGCTGATTCTTTGGCTGTTGGCAGTAAAACTGAAGATTCAAGAGATTTTATTAAAATATTTTATGTTATTTATAATTCTATGGAAATTCTTGGCTGAAATTAGTTTTGGTTTTCGAGGAAGCTTTTCGGCTGCATGATAATTAATTTCCTAATTTTAATACTAATAATTAATTTCGTGGCATTTATATTTTTAATATGACTTTCATCGATGTTAGCTGAGAGGGCTGCTGTTTTATTCAATAAATAAAAAAATGTCATTCTAAAATAGAGTCCTTAATTCCACTCTAACCGAACTCTTGGCAATTGTATCCTTAAAGAGCTTGGCACCTGACCTTAACTTCCAATCTTAATATTTTGTTACAACAACAACACATTAAACTCACACTGTGATATCTTCTCTATGACTGTTTTCACACACAACAACAAAATGTGTCTGCCTACTCCTTCACCGACTTAATCGCTTCATATATCCAGTCAGAGAGAAATTATATTAAAAGCTATTAATGCTGACACCGGTATTGTTCTGATAATAACCCAGCAAACAGTAATAGGTGATATTAAGTCGGGAGGAATTTTATTTATTTAATTTTATTTAAAAGTCTTGAGATTTCTATGTTTTCATATATATTGAGAGAGAAATATTACAGCAAAATGGTTTCAAAATCGGACTCAAGCTGTATAAAGTCGGAATAGAAGATTTTATTAGAGGTATTTTATTTCTCATAGAGAACGTGGACAAACATTTAACCAGCTTTCCTGGGAAAAGTACTAACAAATTCAACTGATCGAATGAACCATGAAACTGGAAAGTGCGATGGCCATATGACGGAAACCGTTTTGAAAAAACAAATGCTACGAAATTATCTACCAGATCAATATTAACATATACCAAGCAGGTAAAATAAGCCCGTTCGTTGTTGCTCTTAAATTGCAACTTCAATAATGAAATATTTATTGATAAGAATTGAAAAGAGATAATATGTATATTAATTATTTGTTTTAATATGAGAAGCACATAGAATATCAAACCATCGACAGTGTGTTAACTGGGATACTGCCGATGTGTGTGTGTGTGTGTTGTGTTCTAAAGTAAACACAGGCTAGAATCAAAAGCTCAGTCAGGTGTCATACAATCGAATGGAATAACACATCATTTGATTGCTTTGGATGAAATATTAAGTGGCTGGTAATGAAATTTCTAATGGCAGGTGTTAGAATGTGTTCGATAACGACAGTTATTGGCGAACACGTTTAATTATTTAAGCAGTCCACTTATGGAATAGTTTAAGAATTAATAAAAAAAACAAGTAAAAGTGCAGTATTAGGCTGTGCCGAATCTTATATACCCTACACCAACGTACGTCTGGTGTTACATATATTTTTAAGTAGCAATTTTGTTCTTTCTAAGTTATAAAATAGTTTTAGCCAGAAGAAATATATAATGTCAAATGCCTTTTTGGTTACTTTTATGAATAAAAAAAAATTATTTTCCATCCCTGAAAACGAAATCTTGATTTTTTTAAATATTTTAAAAATAATTTTAAATAGTAACAATAAACGACGTTAGTTGCTTTTTTGTTACTTTTATGTATAAAAAATTTCAGTTTCCCATTCCTGGAAGCGAAAATTTATTTACATTTGTTTTCTTACCAACATATTTAAAAAAACAATTTGTAACCATTTTGGTCACGTTCAGGTATCACAAAATATTGCTGTTATCCAACCTTGCAATCAAAATTTATATTTCTTTTTTAAATTTTGAAACCAAATTTTTGTTTTTTAAATTAAAAAATGGTTTTTGTTAGGAAATAAACGACGTTAGTTGTTTTTTTGGTTACTTTTATGTATAAAAAATTTCAATTTCCGATCCCTAGAAGCGAAAATTAATATTTTTTGTTTTTTTTTAACAAGTCAACTCTTAATGAGGCATAAAATAGTTTTATTTAAGAAAAACTACAAATTTGTAACCACTTTTGTCACTTTCATGTACTACAAAATATTTCACTTATCCAAACCTGGAATCAAAATTTTGATTTTTTTAAGTTTTTGATACCAATTTTGTTTTGCCAAAATAAAAAATAATTTTAACCGGAATTAAGCGACGTTAGTTAATTTTCTGATATTTTAATGTATAAAAAAAATTTAAATTTCCTAGCCCTGGATGAGAATTTTTAGTTAAAAATTTTTTTTTTCATCAATGGAAATCTTCATGATGTATGAAACGGTGTTAATTAAGAAAAACTTAAAATTTTTAAACATTTTTTTTATTATATGTACCACAAAATACCGAATGTGCAAAAAAAAAAACTTTTAATATCCCATCCCTGAAAGATTTTTTTTAGTTTTAAATAGACAATTGAGGAGTCCTAAAGTATGAAATAGGTTCAATATACAAATAAACAATATATAATTGTTTTTTGGTGTTAATTTTGCGTCGAGAAATAGGTGTAACCTTTCCATCTCTGGATCCGTATTTCAGATTTTTCTGAATACTACTCTATTTAAGTGCATTTGCAATCCTTCAGTCCAAAAACGAAGTCTCTAGCTGTTCTGGGGCTTGGGAAAGTTGACAGACGGACAGACAGACAGACGGACATCGCTTAATCCTCATCGCTATTCATAAGACTCCTGAATATATATATACTCTATGGTGCCCCATATTAATATCGAAGAAATTACACATGGAATGACAAACCTAAATATACACTTTCATTTTTTTGTGAAGGGTATAAAAATATTAAATAAGATAATAACATTCAGAAATCACGACATGCAAAAAATAATAAAATGGCAACACTTAAAGAATCTTCCCATCGGTATGATATAACTCTCGGATTGTATTTAATAATTAAATTTGTATGAATAATAATTGTTGTCACATTAAACTAAGTCCAGTAATAATTAGCGGTAAGCGAAAACACCCGTAACGAATTTGTAGCGGCTTTCGAAAACACCTGTTCTGCTTTGCTAGGCAAATTAAATAAATAAATTGAAGCGAACTTTCCCCTGAATCTTGGAATATTTATCATGTCTTTCTGAATTAAAAATACGTTACGAAAGCAAACCTCCCGGTCTTATTTATAAATAATACAATTATTATTATAATTTTTTCATTAATTTGGACCGATTTCCAATATTTTTCCTTAACAAGAATATATTTTTACCCTGAAAACTATTGAAATTAATATATATATATATATATATATATATATATATATATAATATATATAATATATATATATATATATATATATATATATATATATAATTTTCTTTGGAAAGGCAATAATTTATATCTAACCAGCGGCCCATAACAGAAAATGTTATTATTTTACCGACCACAAAATATATACCCTATAGCGTCCCATTTTTGTCATAAAAAATTTTAGACCATCGGAAAAAATTCCATTATTCGCTGTTATTTGTTATCAGCGGTTGTTTGTTATCAGCGAATGAAAACCCATTTCTTTTGCCTGCCAATAAAAAGGTCTCATTCGTAAAACCGTTAATAAAATTTTATGTTCCAAAACTCAAAGAAATAAAGTCAATTTAATTTAAATTTCAATAAACATCAATTTAGTTTTTCTAAAAATATAAAATAATTAAAATTAGTTACATCTAAATTTCCATTAATTAACTTTCCTGCACAGACATGCTTTAATGGCTCGTCGTTGTTAACGTTTTTAAAGTCTTCCACATCATTCCCGCTGCATCTCTTTCATTCTGTTAGACGAGTCATTACAAATGTCTGCGACGTTGTCATTAAAACTGTTTGTCTTCTTCGCTTTCTGTTTATTGATCTCTTAATGACTTGAAAAACACATTAATTTTCATTCTCTTAATCGTTTCTTTTTTATTCATTTTCATTTGCAGGCAATTTGCTGGTGATGCTGGTGGTGACATTATCCCGTCGTCTACGTTCCATAACCAACTTCTTTTTAGCCAATTTGGCATTGGCCGATTTTTGTGTTGGTCTCTTTTGTGTCATGCAAAATCTTTCAATCTATTTGATAGAGAGGTGAGTAACACATAAATAGCAAGAAGATAGAGAGGGGGAGAGAGAGAGAGAGACAGAGTGCCTTTGGCTTGATTATATATCCACAAGAGCCGCTGGGAAAGTCTACATTTTTCCTTTTGTTTTTGTGTTTTGAAATCTTTTCTCTTTGTATTAGTAATATTACACTGTGTAACACGGAAAGTACACCATAAAAAATTTAGAACAGGTTGACTATGAAGGCCATCGCGGTAACTTGCAGCTAATCGTAACCAGTTTTTTTGCTATTTTAATTTTTTCAGCTCTTCTAGCTAAAACGCTACTATTTTTAATTTCAAATCAACCGATTCGATTCCTACATCATAACTTTAAAAAGTCTTAAGAAATATTTTATTTTTATATTTTGTAATTTGTCTGCTCGAATCGGTTCAAATTTACAAAAAAGCTAAAATCGAGAACGCTGCTTTGTTTTTACTATGAAAGAATTAAGGACACTAACTGATCATATACTTTAACTCCATATAAAAAAAAACACTTTTACTAAATATTTTCGTTTACTTTATCTCACGAAAGGATTAGCCGATTTTGAATCGGTTCGTGGTAATCAAAGTGGCTTTTTATTGTTAAGAGTTGACTGGCTTGTGGAATCGGTCAATGAAACCGCTGAAAAGTTATTAAAGGACCACTTTGGAAAATTCTTTTTTCTAAGCATTTTGTGACATCATGAAATCTACCGGTTAGAATCGGTTCAAATTCACAGAAACGCCCCTTTTTTGATATCTATAAAAGAATCGAGAACACTAACTTAGAAATATATAATTTCGGAGTTTTTGAAAGAAGTCACTTCTTGAGGAATTTTTTCGTTCACGACACCGCACGAGCTGAATAACCGATTCCGACCCGGTTTGCGGTAAACGACATGGAAATTTATTTTAAGGGTTGCCGCCGAGGTTATTCTGAAAAAATCATTAAAAAAAGTTTCTATTATTTTAATTTTTTTTCGGATATTTTGAAATTTGTCTGCTGGAATCGGTTCAAGTTTACAGGGAACATGAGTTTTGAAAGGCATTTCTTTCTACTTTTGTAAAAGAATCGAAAACACTAATTGATCAGATATATAATATCGGAGCTTTTGAAAGAAATCACTTCTTGGGGAATAAATAACCGATTTTGACCCGGTTCGCGTTAAACGACTTGGAAATTTATTGCTAAGAGTTAATTAGTTCTTGCAATCGTTCGCCAAAGACGCTGAAAAGTCATTCTAAAAAAACTACTTGGAAAAATTGATGAACTGATTTGATGGTTTTTAAATATGGAAATCTGATTCTTTTCTGAAATTACTCAGTTGAAGCCGCTGAAATATTTTCTTTAAACTTTTTTTTTTTAATATTTTGAATCTAAGTTCGGAAATGCTTTTCAGAAATCTTCTTCAGAAATCCAATTCAGCCTTTAAAAAGTTATAAGATTTCTCTATTTAAAAAAATTTATATTTTACTAACGAGAAGTTAAAAATAAAATATATCAGCTGTTTTGGCATTTCGCAAAAACGAATCGGTTAGAATTTCCCTCTCTTGCTTATCTGTTCCTACAGCAGATCAGCAGATGATTTTTTCTACACTTTTGCAAATTTCTTTCTATATCGTATATATAGTCTTATTCGATTTCTATCTCATAAAACCGCATAATTAACTTCTTCTTAAAACCAAATTTGTCTTCGTTTGAAGGCAAGCTGTTCGCCCACATCATTTACCAAACATTAAAAGAAATTAAATAACTTTTCCAAAGAGACAATATTTTCCCCTTTGGAAGGAAACTTTTGAAATTCGAGCTAAAACCAATAATAAGGGTTTTATTAATTTTTTGTTTGTTGGTTGTTTGTGTTCTGTGCACGAGTCAGCCGGACTCTTCAATGGGGTTTTTCACATTTCATTTTCTGTTTTAATAACTTTCAACTAAATCAAAACATGTGCTTGGCAAAAATAACTAGAAATTGAATGGAAACATGTTCCAGGATTTAATAGGTTTTCTTGTGAAATGTATTCGTGTCTCATTTTAATGGAAAGTTTGCAGAAAATGCACACAAATTTTGTTCATTCATAATGGAGAGAACGCGTCTGGTAAATAAGAAACTAAATTGATGTTAGAAATGTCTTGGCCAAGGGGACATGTGAGTTTGCAAAAAATTTTAAAGAAAAATAGCTTGAAACTTACAAAAACAAACAAAACTATCGCATGTGAAAATGGAAAAAGCCCTGACGTGTTTGTAAAAAAAGCTTTTTAGTCTGGAAGATTATAATGTTGGGTCTTATTATGACCTGGAGGCATAATTTTCGAATATAACTCTAGATGAACTGTTACCTTTAAAATTATTCCTTCTTTGGTAATAACGCAATGCACTGCTTATTTAGCGATTGACTCCCTCTAGTCTTATTCATAAAAAAAAAATTCTATCCGTATGAAGAAGAATTTTTCTTATCTCTTTCCGCTAAATAAATTTTTGAATATCAAGCTCTCATCAGAGTCTTCCCCGACTAATCATGGAGCCTGTGCTTACATCTGTATATCACGTATTAGTGTGGGTGTTGGTGTAGGTGTGTGTGTGTGAATATAAGACCCGCTTATAATTTTTGAGCAGTTTGACTGAATCGAAACAAATGACAAGTTCTAACGAACTAAGACTTTCATGAGTTGAAAAAAAAGGAAATTCTAACCGGTACGATCGTGTGACTTGCCAAAACAGCTGATACTTTTTTATATTCCCACTAGGAAAATTTTAATATATTAAAAAAACTGAGTTCTCATCATATCTGCGCTTTTTGAGGTCAAAAGAAACTTCACTGACTAGTTTTGAGAGCTCGTCACTATGCCTGCTTGAAGAAATGATCACCAACTTTGCTTGAAAGTAATCAATATGGCAACACTAGTAGCATAAGCAGCTCTTTTGTATGGATAAGTGATCCAGAAAGCCCACAATTTTTGTAAATAGGAATTGAATCCGAGCAATAAATTGCAAGAAGTCCAAAAGCAACTTAAAAATTAAAATTTTTCAATTCTTCTTCGTTCGATTCTACAAATTATTTAAGGCTTAACATTGAAAAATTACGTCAATGGCCACAAACTGGGTCAAAATCGATCAATCCTTTCTGGAGATATCGAAAAAGAGTTCGAAGAAAGTGATTTGAAAAAAGATCCGAAATTATATATCTGATCAGCGAAAGTTCTCGATTCTTTGATCTCGAACGAAAACTAAATCAATCAACGTTTCTCACTTGGGAATCGGTTTACTCTTTCAGAAGTTGTAGAATTTTGAAGATTAAAGTAATAGTGCTCTAACTCGAAGAGCTTTCGAAAGCTTTGCGGTTAATATTAGACTCAACCATTTTCCATATATTTTTCTTTAATTGTTAGAATAAAAAGCAATCGCTACTGCAGCGATAACTACTGCCGTGGCTTTTTAAAGATATTAATTTTTTTTGTGTAATAAATAAGTTGTGTCTCCAAGGGCTTTTGAGGTTACGAAAGCTTTGCGGTTAAAATTAAACTCAACCATTTTCCATATTTTTCTTTTCAAAATTCTTGGAATCAAGAAATTAATTTTTTTGTGTGATAAATAAGTTGTGTCTCTAAGAGCTTTTGAGGTTACGAAAGCTTTGCTCAGCCGTCTTCCCTATTATCCGTTTCACAATTCGTCGAATCAAAAGCATTCGGTAAAGCTGTTTAATCCATGTATTATTTTTTTCTCGTGCGATAAACTAAATAATTTCTATCTCGAAGAGCTATTGAGGTTACGAAAGCTTTGCGGTTAATATTAGACACAACCGTTTGCCATATTTTTTTTTTGCAGTTCATGGAATCAAAATCATTCGGTACTGCTGTTTAATCCAGGAAATCCCGGATATATTCTTAGTAGAAATTAATTTTCTTTTGTGAGAAAAAACCACATATTTTGTGTCCTCCATTTTCTCAAATGAACGTGTCGCGTAACTCTATTTGATTTGCTTTCACAAAGACATTGAAAATGTTGACCAGTTTTCTGCTAAAATATTTAAATTTTTCTTTGTTTATTTACTCTCCTTGTATATTTATTTTGCTGTAAATATTGTCGATGTTCACGCTGAGATTTATGTGTTGAGGAAAGCTGATTCCTGCTGCAGGCTTTCATTTAAATTCTTTTAAAATTTTAACAAAAGCCGTGCACCATTTTTGTTTGAAATTCATTAATTAACAAAAGAAATTTTCTCGGACCAGAATTATAAATTGTCGTCCTTTTGTGCATTTAAGCAAATATGAGGAACAAAAGAAACGTGTTTATGTACTTCAAAAATTTGCTCGGCGTGTTTCAATAACGAACAAAAGTTAACAATGAAACGAACAGAATGTGACTGCCAGCGAACAGCGGCAAGTAACAAAGCAGAAGTACATAATTGATGTTAATTAAATATTTACCAGCAAATTCCATTTATCAATTGTATACATTCGCTTTTAGCCCGAAACAAATGTGAGCCAAGTGTCAACAACAACATTAATGCAGAACAAAGAAATTTTTATATTTAAGCATTTTTATTACAGAGAGGCAGCATGTGAAATATATTTAGGAAAATTATTTCACATTCACAAATTAAAAGTATTAAAAGTATGGCTTCGTTTCCTGCCCTTGTTCATCATATATTTTGCTAAGGAAGCTTACGATGGATCTGAGAAGAAAACTGTTCAAAGTGCTATCCATTAAAATTCTCGTATTTAGGATTATTTCATTTTAAAATATTTGAAAAATTTTGAAAATATTAAAATTATGAAAATTTGTTAGGCTCCATTTTCCACTCGTATTAATCAAATATTTTTTTAGAAAAGTTTTTATGTTCAATATACGAAGAAAAGTGGTTTCAATTAAAATTCTCGTATTTAGGAAATATTTTTCAAATTAAAATATTTGAATAATTTCGAAAATATTAAAATTATGATAATTTGCTGTGCTCCATTTCCACTCGTGCTCATCATATATTTTTGTAAGAAATCATACAATGGGTCTCCGAAGAAAATAACTCAAAGTGGTGTTCATTAAAATTCTCGTATTTAGGAAATTTTTCCACATTGAAAAATTTTGAATTTATAAAAGTTTTCATAGTTTATCAACTCTGTTTTCCATTCGAGTTAATACATATTTTGAAAAAGTGTTTATGATGAATATACAAAGAAAAGTGGTTTAAATTAAAATTCTCGTATTGAGAAAATTTGTTTTCAAATTGCTCATCATATATATTTTTCAAAACTATCTTATGATGGATCTGAGAAGAAAGTAACTCAAAGTGGTGTCCATTAAAATTTTCGTATTCATAAAATTTTTTCATATTGAAAAATTAAAACTATATTAAAATTTTGATTATTTGTTGTCTCTGTCTTCCATTCGAGTTGTTTATATATCTTTTTAAAGAAAGTCTGTGATGGAATATACGAAGAAAACAATTCAAAGTGGTTTGAATTAAAATTCTCGTATTTAGGAAATTTTTTTTCATATAAAAACTTCTAAAATTTTGTAAGTATTAACATTAAGCTAATTTTTTGGGCTTAATTTGCCGCTCGTGTTCATGATATATAATTTTAAGAAAGCTTACAATAGATCTACGAAGGTCCATTGAAATTTTCGATTTTTCGAAATTTGTAAGAATTTTAAACTTATTGTCAAATTTGCTGGGTTCGTTTTTGCTCACATTTTTGTTGTAAAAAAGCTCGTATTTTAATATCATTTAAAGTCTTGTGAAATATTTATATTTATATTCCCCTTTCAATTGTTATTAAACCCTGTTTTTATAAAAGTACAAAAGTATTAAATTGGCAACACTTTTTTAACTGGCCACCATTCATGTTTCATGTTCATGTTTAACTTGGCCTTTCAATATGAATATATTGCCGCCTAAATAAAGCTCCCGAACTATGAAAATTTACTTTGAAAATTATTGTTCTCCTGAAAATATTTAACACGCGAGACATGTTTAGCGCTGGATCTTTCGTTTATTTGAATCGGTACGTCAATAACAACTGTCGGATTTCGTATCGAAGCAGGTTTGATCCGTAATTTTGTCAACCAAATATTTTCATATTCCACTAAGTCGCCTAACAAGTGGTTGAAAATAAATACGTGTGAGAAAGTGTGGTGGCCTTCGAAAACAGCACTAGTTCACTCTGCCGTTTGACTTGAAAAATAAATTTTGTTATGATTTCTATATATAATCTTTGCGTTATTTATCATATCTTACAATCAGTTGCTATTCAAAGACAACTGAATTTAATATAGACTAACGTCGGCGAAATTGTTTCAGCCAAAGTGTGACACTACGCGCTGGCACCTTGTCATGTTATTAAGCTAAAACTGGTGGTACGGTATGGGTCCTGGCTTTCACATATCGTCTAGCTTATAATTCTACAATTGCAGGCCAAAAACAGGCCGATCATTACCTTAATAACGCGTTATCACATTTTTTTTAGTAGTCGGTCAGTTATTTAGTGGAAACTTTGTTATTTTTTAAAATTATAAATACTCAAGCCGTGAACACACTGTGGCATATTGTTATTTTCGTCTATATCGTTGTGTGGCGTTACTTTGGAAACTTGTAAATTTTTTCAAACGATGCCACTATTTGGAAGTCACAGAGTGTGTCCTCGGCTTTCAACTCTTGGAAACCAAAAGCTTTTATAGTTCAAAATCATTTGCTTGCTAAAGTGCAACATATTTGAAGGAAAATAATATTAAAAAAAATTAAAATTGTTGCCCAGTGTAAGACTCTTTTATTTTTCTATATTTTCAGTTGGGTTTTTGGCGAATTCCTTTGTCGCATGTATCAGTTTGTGCACTCTTTAAGTTATGCTGCTTCCATATTTATTCTGGTGGTGATTTGCGTAGAGCGATACTGTGCCATTGTGCATCCCATTACATGCAAGCAAATGCTAACCGCGTCCAGATTACGGGTAAGTTAAATAAAATTAATTTTTATGGATGCAAAAGAGTTGAATATTTCTATTTCCGATGGATGAATTCATAATCAGAACACCATCCCAACCTTTCTAGTTACGGTACAGTGCACCGCAAATGTAGGGGTCTTCCCCAGAGTGCAAAAAAAAAGAGAATAATAAATTAATTTTGCAGTTTCTTAAATTAATTCTTTAACAAATTTAAGTGCTGTTCACTGGTCTTAAGGAAACCTTAACCGTTTATAAAAAAATAGAGTCGAGTGACTGAGAACTTGAAAAAATATTTAAGTTTAAGTTTTTCTTAGCAATTTTTCCTTTGAAAATTTAAATCACACCACAACAATCAATTCGCAATTTTAATTTTCTTATTGACGAAATGAAAAGTTCAAAAGCCATTATGCCGAATTATTGTAATAAGCAGTTCTTCCTTAATTGGCTTAATTAGTAAAATTGGCATAAAATAAATTGAACAAAATGCAGCAGCACTTCAACCGTTCCGTGGAAACAAACGCGCGCTGAATCAATAAAACTATTTGAGAAAAATGAATTTTTAAATCGTTAATTTAATGTGAAATTAATGTGAAGTGATAGAAGTGCGCGAAATCGTTTGAATGAAATATCACGTTTAATTTGTTTTTGACTGCCGCTTATTTTTGTTTTTGAAAAATTTTCCATGTGGCACATGTTTGGCCAATAATATTCGTACTACGTGTTGCACAAGAGAACACAAACAATGAAAAGCACTCACTCACTGTGCCTTCAGTTTTGTTAGTTGTGTTGTTGCTTTTAAAAACTATAGTTTCCCTGGCTGTTGCACAATGGCGCTGGAATTCCTTTTTTTTGGAATTTTTATTGTTGTGCCGTACGAGAGAAGTAAATATTATTGATACGCCTTTTTTTGTGGCGTGTTAAATTGATGAAAGACATCTTATATATTCTGAGGTGCAAGGGCCAGTTAATATAAATTCAATTAATCAATTCCAACCACAGAGAAGAGCAGCTGTTTTCGAAGGCCTATGCCAGTTTATTACCAGTGATCAGGTGTGTCTTTCTTTGTGTTTTTTTTAATTCAGAAGGACTTGATATATATTCCAAGGCGCTAGGAAAGTCACCATTAATTTAATTATTCAACTTATGCAGCAGAGCAGAGTAGCTGTTTTCGAAGGCCGCTGCTATTTTACTACCAGTGCTCAGGTGTTTCTTTCTTTGTTTTTTTTTAATTCAGAAGGACTTGAAGTCTCATTCAATTTAATTATTCAACTTATACAGCAGAACAGAGTAGCTGTTTTCGAAGGCCGCTGCACTTTCATTATCAGAATTTTTGTCTATTTCTTTTCTTATCACTATTTTTTCGGAGACTTGGCTAAATGTGTTAAATAACTGTATTTAATTACACAGATTTTATTACTAAATAGAATCCGAGAATTGTACCGAACTGATGATGGCACTCTTTAAGTCCCTGCTTTTTTTCCTTTATTTTTTAATACCAAACTAATTAGTGAATTAATTGGACTAAAAATTTTAGTTCTAAAAAGGCTGATCTGCAGATTTTATCATGCTGTTAAAAGCTGGAGTTAAAATGTCTTAATATGCCAAGAATACATAATTTTTGTTGCCCAGTGTTAATATCAAAATAACACTCATTTACGCTAAGTGCGTGTGTATGTATGTGTGTCACTTTTTATGAAAATATTTGATTTTTTTAATTTACACGAATATAATTAAAGCTCGCACAATTGCATTAACCCAAAATAAAGGGTGTTTTTTTAAGGGGCATACAATGTTGTTTAATTGAAATACAACAAATTCAATCGAATATTAACCTTTTGACTTAATTGGTTGTGGTCCACACTGCGGAACTTTGGCTCCAGCTGTTTTTTTTACCAAAAAAGAGCGAGAAAGGCATACGAACTGTTTGTATCTCTATTTCACTCATACAGTGAATGGAAACTGCTGAAACAAAACGTTCACAAAGCGGACCACGTTTTGATTTATATTTAGATGCAACATTATAAATTTTATACGACATCTGTTCAAAATGCGAGGTTAGCTTATGTGCAACGTCATTTTGATTCATTTTATTTTTAAGATGGCACACTCGTCTTGCATTAATTTTCACAGTTTCACTTATTTGGCATGTCTAGTTTCTCTGTGCACGTCATGAGTTAGTTTGGCGATTTTTCGACGTCAAAAGAAAATGGTGGATCAAAGAATTTCGATAAAATGTCATGTAAAATATAGAATGAAATTCTCAAAGACTCTAGAAATGCTGACAGTGTCACATTGCGATTGTACTCTGCGTCACAAAAGTCTTTTGAAGTGGCACACACTTTTCAAGGAATTTCTAGAAGATGGGAATGATGATGCCCGCCTTCGACACCCCGGCATATCAAAAACCATTAAAATTATTGAAAAAAATTAAGAATCACCCTTTACAAAATATATAAACTTCACCTGATTTCGCTATTAATACGACGCTAGTCTATGGAGCATGTCTGTAAGTGTGGGTGTATTTATTTGTGGGTGGTTTTATGAACACCTGAAAAAGCGAATCCTTTTTAAAGTAAAACTGAGATATTTCATGCAAAATGTTAATGCATCTGAGTTGCTAGTGATTGCAATCAAGGAATATAAATGAGATTTAACGTTAATTGCAGGAAAGTGATTAAAATGTGGACGAATGCAAATTATCGAATTGGAATTGAACATTAAGAAAAATATTTATATTTTCAGTTCGTTAAAAGTTACAAAATAAATTAATTAATTTTTTTGTGGTTTAATGCAATTTTTATTTTGCAGTTCGATGACGAGTATGGCGCAGATTGGTTGTGGGTGTTCAGTTTGTGAACACTTGCTTTCGGTGTTGTTGTGGTGGGGGCGTCATTATTCAGGTCTTTTTTGTCGTTCTTTTTGAGAAGTGGGCAACAGTTCTCAATGTTTGTCCAGAGCTTTTAATTCCTCCATTAATACTTTAATCATTTATCAAGTCTTCACGAGTCTTAAGTGAAATTATAAACACACACTCATGAGTGTCTATTGTATTGCATCTGTGCGCGTGTTCCTTTCTGGAAAAATATGTAACATATTTTCACTTCTTTTCTAAAAAGTGGCAGTAGGAGATGCTAAACAATCTTTTAATATAGTATTAATTTTTAATTGACAGAATATTGCCCTTTTCCGTAAAAACAGATGTGAAAAATATTGCATTCTGTTCTAGAAAAGAAATCAATGATATCATCTAAAACAAGAGTTTTATTTTTTTTTATTAGAATCCTTAAAAAGAAAGTAAATGTTTGTTATTTAATTAACAACAACTAATAAAATCAACAAAGAAATATAACAAAAAAAAAAAAAGCACCAACTGAAACGCTTATTTAACATGGCGTTGGTATTGATAAAGTTTAAAATAAGTGTAGTATTCTATGGTTAAAAAAACTTGCATTTAAACAATTTTTTAAGATTAATATTCCAGGGTTATAGAACTTGCATTAAAAAAATTTCTTAAGATTAATATCCAAAGGTTAAAGAACTTACATTTAAATAATTTTTTAAGGTTAATATTCCAGGGTTGAAGCAGTTGCATATAAATAATTTTCTTAAGGTTAATATTCCAGTGTTAAAGAACTTGTATTTAAATAACTTTTTTAAGGTTAGTATTCCAGGGTTAAAAAACTTGCGTTTATGTATACCTATAATTTTCTTAAGATTAATATTCTAGGGTTAAAGAGCTTGCATTTAAGTAATTTTTTTAAATTAATTGTTTTAAGGTTAATATTCTAGGGTTAAAGAACTTGCATTTGAGTGATATTTTGAGATGAATATTCCAGGGTTAAAGAACTCGCATTTAATTAATTTTTTAAGGTTGATATTCCAGAGTTAAAAAACTTGCATGTAAATAATTTTCTTGAGATTAATTTTCTAGGGTTAAAGAACTTGTATTTAAATAATTTTTTTAAGATGAATTTCTTAGGGTTAAAGAAGTTGCACTTAAATAATTTTTTCACGGTTAATATTCCAGGGTTAAGGAACATGCAATTAAATAATTATTTTTTTATATTAAGTAGTTTTAAATGAGCTGCTGCTCAAAAATACACTGAATGACTTAAAACAACAAATTATAATTTACTTTTAAATAAAATCAAAATAGTCTGCTGCATAAAAGGCGGCCAAAATAAAACTGACTTGTGCTACATCAAGCCATAAAATTGTTTGATGCAAATAATTCAGTGATTCGCTTGTTGTTGTTGTTGTAGTGCTACTGCACGCAAAGAGTTCAATTTAAAATATTTGCTGCATCCAAATAAATCAAAAGTGTTGCAGTTGTTTACAAGTGATGGACAAATTTCCATTTTTATTAAATTATTTTTTGCCACGTTTTTTCTTTTTTTCTTTGGGTAAACAAATTCTTTAGGGAGTTTCGCCAATTTTTGTTGTAATTTTAGTGCGATTTTAGTTATTTTAGTTATATAAATTTGGTTTTTTTCTTGCATAAATATTTAGATATGAAAGCAAATATCATAAAATATTCACCTATTGAGTGAGCAAATTTATATCAGTTTGAGTTTTGATTGCCAACTTTATTTTAATTGGTTTTTGCGGCAGTGCACAGTGGCACTGTGGTGATAAATAATAAAAAAGACAATTAAAGTTTAATTTATTTCCATTAAAATGTTATCTAATAAATCCTTGTTGTTTGAAACACAATTTTGATGTAACAATTTATGGCGTGTTCTTTTCTAGAAAAGTTGTAAAATTTGGTCACGTCTTTTGTAAAAAGAAAATTTGTTGTTCGTAATGATTTTGAATTGCTTGCCAAAGAATTTTTTATTTTCAAATATGATAACAGTTTCTATTTGTATAAATTTTATTAAGAAAAACAATACGAGAATTGTATCAATGACAAACTTTTTTTAAACTCTTGTGTTGCCATTTGTTTATTTTCTGTATTTTATATGGGCTTAAGAAAATTCGAATTAAAAAAGTTTGGCTTAATAAACAGGCAAATAAATATTCAGACAACAACACTCGAGAGAATATATAATCAGGCCACGTGTGCTACCATCGATTTCATATAACTCCCGTATTACAAATTTTTTTAAAATGGGAACTGTTATCTCACTCAACTGGGTCACCTAACAAGTGGCAACTAACAACAACTCAGGCGACTACTGATGATGAAAGTGTAGCGACCTGTGAAAACAGTTGATCTGCTGTATGGAATATTCAAAACCGATTTTGACTTCTTGTGGTGCTTCATGAATTTAAAACACATTCGAGCATCATATATATAAATTAATAAATTTTTATATTGAAAATGGTAAAAAATAATCTAACGCTTTGGGAAACAACGTACCAACTGCTGTGAATTCCTGCCTAGTATTTTACATATTTTAAATAAAATGGTTTTAAATATTGTGGGTTAGGAAACTCATTTTAATATATAAATTACAACACAAATTGAAATACTTCATTTCAATATCTCACGCCAGACAATTGTTTGCAATAAATTTCTAAATAAATTCAGGGATTTGTATGAGAGAAATAAATTTTGCATATAAATGAAACATCCACCGAGTTCGCTACCACCTCTTGCTTCATTTACATAATCGCATGCAATTTCGTTGTGACTCTGCATTAAACTAACACGATATGTTTTCCTCCAACTCGTTCCTTGTATTTGCAGATCGTTATTTCAAGCGTTTGGATATTGTCCGCTTTGTATTCTACACCGAAATTTCTTTTTAGCACGACCATTAAGAATGTGCATACGGCCAGTGGCCGTGAGGAGGTGATTTGTGTGTTGGATCGCAAAATGTTTAATTCAAAAATACTCGACATGATAAACTTTGTCTTCCTGTACGCCGTACCGTTGCTGGTAATGACGGTAAGTTTGCTTGCAGATGTGTTTTCTAATTTATCATGTTTAGTTTAACGTATAATAAATATGTGTGTGTGTGTGTTTGGCTGTGTGCTAGTTGTTGTTTATTAGCGAGAATAATTTCTTAATTTATTTCCTGCAGATATTGTATAGCAAAATAGCTATAGCCTTGTGGCGTTCATCGCGCGGTTTGCAACATCATTTGGCGCAACAGGAGAATAGCATGGGATTGCATAACAGCATGTATCACAATCATAATCATCGTCCAAATAACAACCACAATAGTCAACCACAACAAAATCATCATAATCATCACCATCAGCATCATCATCATCATAATTTACACAACCATCATCAGCAACTGTCGCAACAGGAACTAAATCAACAACAACATCAGCATCAGCAGCAGCAACATCAACCATCGACATCCGGTCCTGTGGGTAATTCGATTGCGGTGAACAGTTCAGTTGTAAGTGGTGCATCACTGTCACGTAAACAGAGTTGCAAATATGATGGCAGACATGGAGTCGATATCTCCGAAAGTCAGGTAAATTTATGAACACTCATGGTGCCATTTGCCATATAATATTCTGTCGCATGAGAACTCAACTAAAAAGCTTTTAAATAATAAAAAAAAGAAAATTAAACATATAAAAATAAAAATTTCTTACAACTTTGAACACATTCGCTGCAGCAGGCTACCAGCCACAGTGACCACACATGCTAAAGCACCAATTGCCGCTGTGTAGTGGCCTTCTTAACTATTTTGAAAGCGAAACCATGATATTAAATAAGTAGCTGTCCATAGTAGAAATCTTTATATAAGTCAAAGTAGGAAGTAGGGTGCACTATTCCGTTGTTTAATACCTCAGCCGGTATCACCTTTAACAGCACTCCCTTTATGACTTTCATTTATCTTATGACGTTTTCTTTTATAAAAAACATGCAACATTTTTTTACTTATTTACTAAAAACTGGCCGTTTGAAAGATTTTTTAAATATAAATTATGTGTCGTGAATGATGTTGGATTAATTTCCAATAAATTTCTTATTTCAAAGTGACAGAATTCGGCAATTTTCTGTTAAGAAGTATGAAAAATTTTGCATTCTTTGTAGAAAAGAAGAAGAAAGTAAATTTAATTAACAACAACTAATAAAATGAACAAAGAAAAATAACAGAAAAAAACCCCAACAATTGCTTATTTAACATGGCGTTGGTATTGATAAAGTTTAAAACAAGTGTAGAATTTTATGGTTATAGAACTTGCATTGAAATAATTTTTTGAAGATTAATTTTCTAGGGTTAAAGAACTTGCATTTAAATAATTTTTTAAGGATAATAATCTAGGGTTAAAGAACTTACATTTAAATAATTTTTTTAAGGTTAACATTCCAGGGTTAAGGAATTTGCATTTAAATAATATTTTTAAAGTTAATATTCCAGGGTTAAATAACTAGTATTTAAATAATATTTTTAAAGTTAATATTCCAGGGTGGAGGCATTTGCATTTAAATAATTATCTTAAGGTTAATATTCCAAGGTTAAAGAATATTAGTAAGATTAATATTTTAATGCATTCAAATAATATATTTAATATTAAAGTAATAATACACAAAATGTATTTGCCCATTAAGTTCCGCAAAGTACTCCACCTGTTTTAATACGGTTTAAGACAATTCATGAATTAGAAACCGAAACACTAAGAGAATTCAAGGACACGCCACTTTGAATGGGAGAAAATAGAAATTGATGATAAAATAAATACTTTTTGAGAACTTAATTTATGTTATATTTTGAAAAGACCCCGTATTTATTTATTTATTTACTTGTCATGGATGAGTGGCAATAAATCTCTTTAGTTTATATCTTTATAATGTTTTTAAAATAGTTTTATATATATTTATGTACTATATAAAATGATATGATGGAATATCAAATTCAATATATTTTTTACTGTCGCCTGCTGCTTAAAGGATATATGAAAGTGTATATTTTGAGAAAAATTCAATAAAATAATATGCACATGAATGTGAACCATGAATAAACTTGTCATGGTTGGTAGCAAAATACTGGAGGAAATAAAATTTTATTATTTGTTTTTTTTCGCACACATATAAAAAATAATACATCAATAACAATAACAATAAAGTGCAACTTTTGCTTGCAAACTCACACTAACACATTTACACTAGTTTACGAACTTCCAATTGAATTCTTAATAACGAAATCATTTCTCTCTCTCTCTCCCTCTCTCTCTATGCTCGTTTTCTCTATTATATTCTTGATTTTATTTCTTTTTCTTTTGCCTCTAAACATTAAACACTCACCATTCTCTACTGCCACCAACAAATACAACATGAAATACTAACAAAAAATACCTGAACACATGCTGTAACTTGTGCTACAACAAACAACACAACAACTGCAACTCACCAAATGCCTCATGTGCAATAACAAATTCTGCTATCCTGCTCCCAATTTCCAATTATGTAACATATCAAAACAACAATACCAACAACTACAACTACAACATCTCTAACTCAATAAAATACAATAAGAACGATTGTGCCGAGGTGGGTTCTCTTTTAATCTTTTTATTCATTTTTGTTTGCTTTAAAGTGCGGTCACACTTGGGCAAATATTTGATAGAATCTTTCGTAACGTAACCACTAAACATAATGTGTTTTTTATAGAGTGATACAACTTTAAGTTGGAATCACAGATTTTTTTGACCACCCATTTAACAGCTGATAACTGTTTTTTGTTTAGTTGGCTTTGACATTTTATTATAGATCGACTTGCACCAGAGCAACGCGTGCAAATTGTGGAAATTTTTAATCAAAATTATGATTTTGTTCGTGAAACTTATCGTGCACTTCGTCTATTCAAAATTGTATTTTCCGGTGAAGCCCATTTTTGGTTGAATGGGTAAGTAAATAAACAGAATTATCGCATTCGGAGTGAGGAGAGTCCACAAGCTTTTGTCGAAACACCATGGCCTGACGGAGTCATTAACCCATAAGTCCTCAAAAACGATGATGGTCAGAATGTTACTATTTGTGAAAATTGGTGTTCCAGATTGCGCTTTGTCCGCGCCACATGGCCGAAATCATATTTAAACATTAAAGTCAAAAAAATTTTCTATCCAAAAAGATGGTTTCATTGATATTAAAAATATATTTTTATGTTTTATTATGATTTAAACTTGTATCAGTCTATAAAAAACACCCTTTATTAGTGACAAACATATTAATTCAGACAAATGTTTATTGAGTTAAACAGTTTTCAATAATATTTAATTCTACACCACTGGCTAGCAGTTCTTTATGAAACTGTTGTACTTAAGAAACGCATATCAAAATTAAAATATTTCTTTACTGGTCAAATATTTGACAAGTGTGCCCCTACGAGTACATCCCACTTGACCAGATCTTCTAGGGCATTTGTCTTCATTGAATTTAAGACTTTTTGCTGCAAGTTGTTGATATATTTTTTAGAATCAAATTGTACGGAAATTTATTCTCTATTCCTATTATATTTTCTATACAAATTATTTGTATTTGATCAGGTGCTTTATGAAGAAAATTTAATTATTTTTAGGATTTTATTTTGAGAAAATATTAAGACCAACAGACAGAAGAGTTGGAAGAGAAAAATTGCTAATAATTATGATGAAAGAATTTGCTCGCAAATTGAAAGTATTAAAACATCAGGGGCCGAATTGCCGTTTTGGATAACTATTCAATACATGTAAAAATTTCGATCCATATCGAATGGAATAAATTTGCTTCCAGGTTTTGTTATACATAATTTCGGTCAGTTCGGAGTAGCCAGCAGGCCTTTAGAGCCTCATGTATTTGCCCCGGGTCTGCTTATCCAGCCAAATTTTAGTTTCGTTTCGTTACATTGTGAAAGGGTGGCACCTTGACAACATTTGCCTGAACATGAAACACAATTTAATTAAACGCACTTTTTTTGCTAAATTTTTATATAAATTTCACACACACGCATCATCGTAATCCTTTCTGAGCTGGTCGTAGTATTTTTTTTTATAAAAAAACTTTCCAAGAGAATAAAATAGTTTTAAAAGTTGCAACAAAAATTATAAAACAAATTGCACGATTTTGAAATTATTAAATATTTTTCTTATAGAAACAGAAAATAAATAAAAGTATTTTTGTTTTGTTTTATTATTTTCCCACAAGATCCCTGTTTTTTGCCGCTTATCAAGCAAATGGCTCATAAGTCGTTGAAGAAGGCAGCAACAAGACAAAGAAAATCCTCGATGTTTTGAAAGTTTAGCATGATTGTGCATGTTTTCTACGAAGCAGATCAACAAAAACATGGGATCGTTTGTTTGTGATCAGCCGTAAATGTGTGCTTGTATTAACTGCTGTCGGTCTAAGTGAAAGAAGAAATCAAAGCGCTACTTAGAGCTCAATACCAACAGTGAATTGTTGCAATATTTTATATAAACACGACACACATATTTTTGTGATACATATTTAGTAAAATAATTTTCCGATAATTATAAATAAAAAACACATTTAAAAGTTAATTTTGTATAGTCTTGCACAGTGCAATTATTGTGTCATTTTGTTAAAATATTGAATGTAGTGATTTTCTTACACATCTATGTGGCAACACTGTTTATGGAAAAATCAGCTGTTTTCGTGTATCGTAAAAAGCAAAAATCAAAGGAAAAAAGGCAAACATACAATAAGTGATTTTTAGAAAGCTTTTGGATTTTATTGAAAAAAATTATAAAATTTGAAGCACTCGTTTCTCTCTCTATATGAGACGATAGATCACTTCGCTGTACAACGTAACCACTGGTATCTTAAGAATCAATTAACTTATGGAGTTTCTTTTCTAGAACAGGTAACATTTTTTCACTTATTTTCAAAAAAGTGGCGTTTTGAAAAAGTTTCGTAACAGAAATTATTTTTCCTGACCGATGTTGCATTCATTTCTAATTAATTCCTCATTTTCAAATGGAAAATGTTGCCATTTTCTGTTAAAAACTGTAGAAAATATTGCATTTTTTTCTAGAAAAGAAATCGATATTAAATTTTTTTATTCCAATTGTGTGAAAATTGATATTGAATTTAAAAAAAGAAGAGTTTTTTATATATAATTTTTATAAGTTAATTGTTCGAAAAATATATATATTTTTTTTCAGAAAGACATAATAAATAGTCGAAAACACTAGGAAAATTGGACATCCGTTTTTAAATATTCAACTTACACTGGAGAGCAGTATAGTTGTTTTCGAAAGCCGCTACAGTTTCTTCACCTTGTATTCTTATTTATTAACTCCTTGTGTATTCTCATTTATTAACTTTTGTTAGTTGGATTAGTTGCATGTGATAACAGTTTCCATTTTTACTAATTTTATTAGGAAAAACAATACGAGAATTGTTACAAACTGAAGGCTACATACTTTTCTTAGGTATCTGAGTTTCATATGTATTTAAAAGTCTTGTAACCAAAAAGTTTTTATTAAGAAAAATGTAACAAAAATGAAAAATACATGAAAAAAATATAATCGAACGACACTGTTTTACCACCCTGTTGGTTACACTTCTCGTATACTTTTTTCTAATCAAATTGGTACATATAGAAACTGTTACCTGTTCTGAGCAATATTTTTTTTTATTAAAAAATAGGAAACAACTGAATCCTTAACTTCAAATATAGAATAAATAATAAGACCCGTTTTATTTAAAAAAAGTTGGTTCAACTTCAAAAGAATTTACAAGTCATGACTTTTGATGTGCCCCAAAAATTTTGAAAAATAATTTTGCATAATGCGAATTTAAATTAAAATGATTCTAAATTATCAAAAGAACTGAATTAAATTTGAGTTTTCTTTTATGCATAAATTCCTAGCAAATTCGCTAGCCTTTATCTTGCAAATATATTTTACAAGATCTGCTATTCAATTAGAGATTCACACACATGAAAATATGTCAGAGAGAATTATATCCTTTTTTAAGCCGACCAAGAAGTTTAAGCACACACCCACACACACTCCATTCAATGGGTTAACAAAACGAAACTTTCATTCTTAAAATATTGCAAATGATATCAAAAGAATATTTTACATACTTTTTCGTGTTCAACTTTAATAATTTATTTGCTTAACTGGCTAAATTGATATGCAAATAAATTCATGTGATGTAAAACTGGTAGGACATACTTCCAGATGTACGTGATACTAAAACGAATATTTGCTTTCCAGTTGCTTAAAAAAATAACACTTATTTGAAATCTATTTTAAGAAATTTTTGCTTAAAAACATTTGAATAAAATTCACTTCATGATATTATGAATACGAGGGTTGTTGTTTTCCTTACAAAGATATCATATTCATGTTGGATTTTTGTTTGTTTAAATTTCTTGTCAAATTTAATTTATTTGCTGCTGATATAGACTTAATTGTTTGTCTAGTGGCTGGTGGCAATTTTCATAATATCATTTCATTTCTTTTTCTTTGTTTGTCTGAAGGTCTGCTTGGATGACGACCGTCCTGTGGTATCAACATGCCGTAAGACCAGCTTCTACAAACATTCTCACA
Source organism: Linnaemya vulpina (assembly GCA_963675445.1). Lineage (NCBI taxonomy): Eukaryota > Metazoa > Arthropoda > Insecta > Diptera > Tachinidae > Linnaemya > Linnaemya vulpina. The sequence continues at coordinate 1,536,387 of OY776276.1, read as the reverse complement.
ATCATTTGTCGCACCAGCAACAGCAACAGCAGACACAGCCGCCAGCAGCCACTACTAATCATCAACGTACTCATGCCCAACACCACAGTCTACATGGCAGCCAGCGTGTCTCGCACAACATTTCCCATTCATCGAATAATGTCTTAAGGGCCAGAAGGGGTGTTGTACGGATGCTGATTATATTCGTATTAACATTTGCTCTGTGTAATCTGCCGTATCATGCCAGAAAAATGTGGCAGTATTGGTGAGTATTTGTAAGAATTATGGAAAAAAGCAACAACAACAAAAATAAAAAATATATTAAACAAATGAAATGACACATGAAATGGGGGAGGAGGGGGGTCGGCAAAATAATGTAACAATGAAATTAGAATTTCACTTAATGAAATTGTAATACAATAATATGTAGCATAGTTTTGGGCAGCACACTGGGGCTTATGATGTTATTTGACATGCATCAATAATCGTCATACGCCACAGTGGCGGCGCACTGTGTAACACATGCCGTTAATGTCAGTTGATTAATTTCAATTTGCCACGCCGTTAAAGATCTGAAAAAACAATTTGTGCTGCTTCATGATTCGTACATTTCGTAGGAGCTGAAATATATTTCAAAGCGCTTTAAAATATTTCAGTGTCCTTCAATAGAAGATGTTTAATATATTAAAAATTTTTTTTAAATTAAATTAATTTTTTTCCAAACATTTTTGGAGGCTCAAATTTGTCATCAATAATAAAGTGAATAAAAAATGGATTCAAACAAAATATATTTTTTTTAATATTAACCATTAAAGTGAGTGTAAAGTTAATTGAAAATATATTAAGAAATTAAAGCGCTGATTGATGAGCGTGTGGTGAAATCAAAAACTCACTCACACACACACACACACAAATAAAAGTAATCAGCGGCTGCATGTGCCAGCAGTGTTTGTCTATGGCTCTCTTTCCAGCTGGCATATCGAAGATTACCTTTTGACTTCTCTTTTTAACCCTGCATGGTTACTCTTCATTTTTGTATATTTGGGTTGCTCTTCGTTGAAGCAACGAACAATTCTTGAAAACAATTTTTGAAATTAAAAATAAATAAAAATATTAAATCGAATTCAGATTCATATTGTTCGTTTTAAGTAGGACTTGAAGACGTTTATTTTAAAGTAACTCATGATTTCAGGAGGAGCACAAAAATTTGTTGTCATAAAAGAAATTAATTTTTAAAATAAATCTTCGTTTTCTACGGATACAAAAGGTTGGTAAATTTAAGTTTAGGAAGTAAATTGGTTTGAGAGGACCCTTTTCTATTCCCAAATTTATTTTTGTTGCCACTAATTTAAAGTAAAAATATGGGCATTAATAATAAAACAAAATTTGAGCAAATTTATACTTCCACCAGGTTTCCAGACATCCGCTAATTTCACAGAAGTATTAGACACCTTTTTAGCGACATCCTGCAGCAGAGCTTCGCTTACTTACTGTCATTGCAGAGTCGCATTTTAGTAAAAAAACCACAATATTTTTTAACAATTTTTTTTTTAAATTTAACCTGAATTCGTAAATTCGATAGTCATGATTTTATAGAGCAGAATTAGGTCAAGTGTATTTACAATATTTCCTTTTTGTCGCTTAAGCTTTTTTTTTAATTTTGGCAATTATGGGACTCTATAAATTTATCAAAATGTTGGAGCCTGAGCCAAGAACGATATAAGCCCCGTGATTGATGTTTAATATTCTGAAATTTAAATAGATAATGTTCAAAATTTAAATAGATACTAATCAAAGCACGGTTGCACTTATCTCTCCTTTGTAACCGTTTCAGATTCCGAAGTCATTTTATTTAAGCAAATAATAAATGTTTTAGCTGCCCAGTGTTAGTATCGAATTGTTTTCTTTTGTTGCGTTCATCAACTGTGACAATTCCCATTGTAATTTTGCTATCATGCCTCATGGCAATCTACAGGATTTATTACATATTTTTCCTCTTCTAATTACTTTCTGAAGGGGCATTTTCTTTGTTATTGAAAATATTATTTTCCCTACCAACACATTCATTGTCATTCCAAATGGCAGCATATAAAAGGAAATGTTTTAGTTTCCCTACAAACAAACATCATGCCAACACTTGTGGCATTTTTGTTACAAATCAGCTTTTCATAATAAAAATATTATGAAAATCTGCACAAATTTCCATGGCAAGAATAAAATAGGAAACTGCCAAATATTAATAAAATGGTTTGTCACTCTTTTGCAAAAATATTTGACTGACTTGAGGCTTAAGGCGGGCATGATGTGCATGCTGCAGACTTAAGCCTTCATCACAGTGGAAATTTATTAACAGACGTTTTATTTTATTTACAAAAAAATTCAATATATTTTATTTCCTTTTCTTTGCTCTTTCAGGTCACGTTCATATCGCGGTGATTCGAACTTTAATGCTTTATTGACACCCTTAACGTTTCTGGTGACGTATTTCAATTCCGGCATAAATCCATTGTTATACGCCTTCTTGAGCCGCAACTTTCGCAAGGGCATGAAGGAGCTGTTGATGTGCTCGTGGCGTAAAAGCAAAACCAAATCCTCGACTAACTCGTCCAGGCATCATAAACGCATGACGATGCAGGTAATTTTAACAATAAAAAAATAAAATTCTATTCTTCTCACACAAAAACACACACACACACACACACTCATCCCCATACGTTTGCCAAAAGAAAAGCATGATTTAAATCCTTTTGTTTTAACCAACAGACCAACTCCTTGCCCACGGATATAACACACATTGGCAACGAACAACTATGATGGCCTTTTCTGCGTCTGCAGTGGCGGCTGTTTGGCAAATCTTTAACAGCCGCAAAACGAAATAAATAAAAAAAACAGCAACAACAACTACTTGTGATTCCTTAAACACTCCTTGGCAACTCAATTATATTTAAATATTTAGCAGCAGCAACTAAATAAAAAAAATATAATATAAAAATTCAACGAATAATCAATTGAACTAAAAGATCAAAAAACCAAAATATGTAACAGTCAGTCAGTCAGTCATTTCTACGGTTGGTTGAACTCAATCAATAATTAAATTGCGTTAAAATTCGGTGCCAGCATTTTTTTGTATTTAAAATTAAATTACACAATTTACAACTGACTTGGGGATTGAAATAATTGTGTCATTTCAAATGTAATTAAACGCAAATTAAGTTTACAGAAATAATTTAATTTGTTTTCAATATACCATCAAACAATGCACAGTGGGACGGCTGAAAAGGAAACCTAAAATCGAAATTACTTCAAGCGATTTTTTATAGAAATTTCGAGCGTTATTGTGAACTTCAATTTCGCCCCCAGATTCAATATAAAATTAAAAAGTTTACAAAATAAACCAACATCTTAAATATGTGCCAATTCCGTAAGTCAATAGCAATTGCGATTTGGAAAGTTTGTCAGTTTTTTATTTTCCATTATCAGTTATTTTTTATCATATAATATGCGTTCATAAAAAATTAACCATAGCAACGGTCCCATTGTGTTTAGGTCTCGTACTGTGCTTGTGTAAATATTGTATAATATATTATTATGAATTATATATTTTTGAAATTGTTATAAATAAATAATTGTATGCTCGTCATAAATAAAAATGTAAATTGTTAAAAATTTTATTATAAACATGTCAAAGGCAAATTTTAATTAAAATTAAATATAATTATAAAAAATTAAATATAAAATATATTAAAAATATCAGCACTAATTTTATGAATTATTGGAGAGAAAAAGGTGAGTAGTAACTCTCAGGGATATCATAAAGCCTAAAGCGATGGCAAGAGTCAGTGCCTATTTGTAGGACCATAGAATGTTGCCCACGCAACATTAAGAAGGCAGGATACTAATTTGTATCAGACTATTAAATTTAATTTTATAGGCCAATTGCTCGAGGAGGGTTTTTTAATTCAAAAATACAGGATAAATATTCTACAACATAAGGCAAAGTCAACCCCAGTATTATATATTCAACTTAAACAGCAGAGCAGAACAGCTGTTTTGGAAAGCCGCCACACTTTCATCATCAATACTCAAGTGTTTGGTGGCCTAGTTGAATGGCGATACCAGGTTCTTTTTGTAAAAATGATGTTATTAAGAAAAAGCCTACGAGAACTGAAACAAAGCGATGGCAACCCTATTTTGTTAAGTTTCGGTGTTGCCGTTTGTTTATTTTTTTTAATGTCCTATTATTTCAGAATTTTTTGTTGCATATTTCTTAAGACGAACTTTTTGAATTTTGTCAAAAACATTGTTCTTGTCTTTTATTTTTACCCGTTAGCAGTCATATTTGGGTCGGCAAATTTGAGGCTAGGAAACAGATTACCTGCCAAATAAATGAAATGTCAAGAATTGAACTGTCACTCTGTATTATTTATTTGAAAAAAATTGGCAAGTTTTATAGTTGAAACGTTTTACTATTGAGCAAAAAAATTTTAATATTGAAAATTAAAAATAAAATAGAGAAAATTTGACTGTATCACTTCAAGCGGTTTTTCCTTCTGAAAACGTTTTGCGTGGTGTGGTTTAACCCCGTTAGATTATTTACTTTGAGGTTATGTTAAGTGACTTGCCGACGTCGATAAACCATAAGGAATTGAGCACTTCAAAACCAACACGCGAAGAGTTATCGGAGTAATACGGTCTTAAATGCTGCGAAAAGCTGTTGAAAGTGGGTGTAGCAGATTGCGCCTTCTACGTGCCAGCCATGACGATCACTTGGCAAAAAACGTATCTAAATATTAATTTCATAAAATTTTCTTTCAAATGAAGCGCATTTCTTTGATATGAAAAATATATATATCCTAGATTTATTATGATTTAAACCTGTATCACTTTATAAAAAACACCCGTTATAAAAACCTAAAAGGACTTCAAAGTATAGAAAAGAGAACCTTTCAGATTCGATCCCAATTCCCTCAATATAATATTTTTTTAAATATTTTCAATTGAACTCTCGAAGTTATTCTCGGCCCGGGGGCAGAAATTTCTATACAAGTAAAATAGTATTTTCGATCGATTTCGAATGCCGTATTTTGTTCCCTGGTTTACCATGACGAAAGAAAATTTCGTTTTAATTTTTTGGTTTAAAAAGAAACAATTTAAGTAAATTTTATTTCAAATAGGAATAGTAAAACGAATTTTTTTAGGTGCCACGATTTTAATCATAAGATAGTGGCTTAATAGCAGCAAATTAATGTCGATTTCTTTTCTACAAAATAATGCAGCATTTCTCACACTTTTTAACAGAAAGTGGCAACATTGTGCCATTTCAAAATACGGAATTTATTAGAAATGAATGCAACATCCCTCACGAAAAAGAATTTCTGTTTTTAAGATTGTCCAAACCGCCACTTTTTAGAAAACAAAAGAAAAAATGTTACATGTTTTCTAGGAAAGAAAACGACACAAGTATCGTTGCCCCGGGAGGGAAGAGCTCTTGAGTGAATTGTTGCCCGGTGGCCTGCATAAATCCGATTAATAATTGTGTTGGCCAAATTTTGAGTGTTTTTGGGAAATATTCCAACACTAAATCGAATTATGCGACACATTTTGATGCAACTCCCACTGTCAACTGTCAAGTTAATCCTTTTTTGTGTCCAACGAATTAAGTTGAAATTAGATTTTTTGCTTTTATTTCTTCTCACTGTTTTCATACTACACCTCTTTTTTAGCATTAACTTTGCCAATTTTATGGAAGCATTTCACATTAATTCGCTTGGATTATTTATCATTCGGCATTTTTATGTGTAACAAGTTGTTAAGTGAAATGAAAATGTACATTTCAGGCCATTAAACATGACATATGAGTTGCTTATTACACAACAAAATCTCAAATGTAACGAATAGGATTTTATATTCAGATTTAAATGGCAATCGGTGCTCAGCTACACATAATGAAACGGATAGATTTACTTCCTTATAAACATTAAACATCGCACACTTGCTGGCAATTGGAATTGAACACGTTTAATGGTTAATCGATACGAGATAAATACGTTCTGTGGAACTCTCTCGTTTGTGTGTAGAACGTCATAAAACATTTTCTGTTTTTGTAGCGGCAAATGTATAAATGAATGTGTGTGAGTGTATGTGAATGAGAATGTATATGCGAGAGTAATTGTATTTTTGTTATAACATGCAACGGGTGTTCTTTTAGCTGCTAGAGAAGGTGAATTATTATGAAACAAAATTATGTGAGATTGTAAAGTTGTATTTTTTGATCTGGTGTCATATCTTTTTTAGATATGATATCTGGCATATGTCCGCCGCGGTTACGTGGTACATGGTCAATCTGTGCAGTTCATGTTTTCTCTCCAGTCTCATCGTAAAGCGGCAACAGTGGCTTGAATATTGAATAAGTGACTAACAAATAATCGCAGTTCAATATCCCATAGTGACCGTGCGAATAGGGTTAATTTTAACCCTTCGCAAGATACAGAGTGTCTTATACTCATTCATAAGCGGCTGGTGAATAGTGCGTGCTGTCCCATCCGTATTTATGGATGGTAAAAGTTATTGAAGCATCAAAAGCTCTTGGTGTTCCTGGCATGCAGATAAAATGTCCTTTTCGAAGGACCCAACAGGTTTTTTTGTGTGCCAAAAAAGCACTTAAAAGCTACAGCTGTTTAAGAAGGTGCGTAACTGTTGTCCTATCCGTATCTATGGTTGGTAAAAGTTATTGAAGAATCAAAAGATCTGGATGTTATTGTCACGGAAATAAAGTGTCCTTTTCGAAGAACGCAACATAAAGAAAAAATACTTAAAAGCTTCGGCTGTTTAAGAAGGTGCGTAACACACTCCGCTTCATCTGATCTTCTCACCATTGTTATTTTCTAAGATCGAATGAAAATGAAATCAAACTATCACATTTGGGCCGCTACTTCAAAGTCTATTTTGAAGTTACGCGTCGGCTCAGAGAAGGGAGCGAAGAAGCTTTTCCATGACAGTAGGGTAGCCAGTTTTATTGGCTCATTAGGCCATTGACACAAAGAAGGGTGTATTTATTTAAGTGTATCGTTGACATGAAGAAACTTGTGGCCGCAAGTCTTGGGGTTTTGCCATCTACACGCTTTTGACAAGGACCAGCATAACAGAGACGACTTTTTCTTTGTCCTAACAGTTCGTAAACACTTTTTTCCGAAGTCTTTTCTGCCAAGCTTATAACTGGGAAAAGTTCAAATCGAATGACCGTAAGCACTACTTCCCTCCATCCTTCTTTAAAACACCAATTTTCCTAGTTCTGGCGCACTGCATCAGGGGTCATTGGCTGAATGCTGTTCCAGGAAAAAAAGTTCACGAAGCGCTTTAGGAGCTTTCAAACAGACTTATTTTTTTAAAGTAAAATTTTCACAATAAAGAAACGTTGCCTTAGCATTCGAATCTTATGGTATGAAAAGGTCGACGTGGTTTAAGATTCTCGGCCTTCAAATCATAGTCCTCGATATTGCCAGTTTTCATGCCGCTGAAAAAGCACCCGGTATCTGTTTTAATGCAGCAGCAATTTTTTTTCATTAAATTTTTCGTAGCTAATTTAAAAAAATTTATTTTATAAAAGACTGAAGCAACTACGCACTTTTCCCCCACACTCTAATCGCAGTTCCTATTCAATTACAAGCGATTTGATAGCATTTTGCAGCCATAAAGAAGATCTTCCAGATTTGAAACTACAGGCAATTTTAGCAATTGCTGCTGCAAAAATACTGTTGAGCATTTTTATGCAAATTTAATTGATTTCTTACAAGCAAAAAAGTCTTCTTTTTAAAAAAGTGTTCTCTGTTTTATTCAAATATAATTTTCATCAACTTGTCTTTGGCAAATGTTGTATCTTTAATGTTTGGCTGGTGTGTTTCGGAAATGTGGCCGGAATAATAAAATTCTAACGACGACGATGATGAAAATGATGACGATGATGAAAGTGACGTGGCTGACGACTTTAAGTGTTTGTTGAGGTTTGAACTGAAACGATTGCTGATGAAATTTATTGTTATTGAATATTTTCGTTTTCTTCTGTTTTGCAAATGCCACTACAGATAAGGAAAATGAATTGAATTTTCTGTAATTTGTTTACCAGACAAGCAAACAAATATTGTGTGTGTGTGCCTGTCTTTTCTTCTCATACAGGCAAATGGAACTTTAATGAAAACATCGATATGAAAACTCTTTGAAATAGTTAATTTCCATTTAAAGATGATTAACTTATAAAACGGCAAATTGGAAAGCAGCAAATCGTTGTAATAAATTATTTTCAAATCCCACAAAATATTAATGATTGTTTTACTTAATTACACGCTCCTTTGTGGTAGGCCAATATTATCTCCCTCTACATCAGCAGTCAAAGTCTTGGTATTCACATCTGGAAGAAGGCCTCTTTTATGGAAGTGATTTATTGATTCATTGCGCCAAGAAGGAAAAAGACTGTTTCGTTTGGATTTAAAACAAATCTTGGAAGCGAGACCTCTCCAAAACGATTGAAACGCAATTTATATAACGCAAAGCTTATCTAGATTTAATAAAGTTTTTTTCAAGTTTCAACAACTACAACAGGGTAACGGGTAATTTTCCCATGTCTCCACATTTATAACAGCTAAGCTTGATGAGAATAATCTGACAAAAAAGTGGATTTCTTAGCAAAATCTTGGAGATTAACAACTTCGACAAACTAATTAATAATTTCTTTGCTATTTCACAGCTAAAATAGTAAGACTTTTTGGGAACAGGCCTTTAAAACCCTTTAATTTTAAACATCGTGCTAATAATTTATTTCCCAAAAATTTATTAAAATATGAGGTTTAATTGTTGGGTGGTTAAACAATGTCTATATGCATTTCATTGGCGCTTTTACCAAATCCACAGTAGACTTCAACCACAGTTTTGAAAACAGTTTCAAACCGCTCATCTTATCAGAAATCTTTTAGAAACCATTTGAGAGTTTTATTGAAAAGTTTCTAAAAAATCCCATTATAATAAGTGTAGTAGGCTATGAAACTTATACTACATTTTTTAACTATATCGTATTTTATCGATTACTTTCCTTTTAGAGACTGTAATCGGAACTCTAAAAATGACGAAATGATCTGGTCAACACGTTCTAATACTTTATATGGTTTGTGTTGCTTTAGAATTTTCTAGAGAAAATATTATAACTACAACAGTTTTTGTCCGATTAAAGCCTTTAAGACCTCAATTAATCAGGTTTTAGTGCAATTGAATATAAATTTAAGAAAAAATAGGTTTCCAAATATGTTGTGGAAATAAAATGGAAAGAAATTAAAAAAATATAAGCAAACAAATTTTTTTCATGTTTGAAAGTTCTTCGCTTTTTTATAAGCTTATTTTTAGCTTCATTTGAACAGGGTGTTTTTTATAGAGTGATACAACTTTAAATCATAAGAAAACGTAATAATATGTTTTTGATATCAATAAGACTTTGTTTGATAGAAAATTTTATGACATTAATGTTTAAATATAATTTCGGTCATGTGGCCGCCACGGCTGGCGCGTACAAGGCGCAATCTGGAACACCAATTTTCACTAACAGTAACATTCTGACCATCATCGTTTTTGAAGACTTATGGGCCAAAGACTCCGCCAGCACATAAAGCGCATCAAACAGTAATTTTCTGCGGATGAGATGGTGTTTCGACAAAAGCTTGCGGATTCTTCCCACTCCAAATGCGGCAACTCTGTTTGTTTACGTATCCATTCAACCAAGAATGGGCTTCATCGGAAAACAAAATTTTGAATGCACGATTAGTTTGACTAACAGAACCATTATTTGGATTAAAATTGTCCACAATTTGCACGCGTAGCTCTGATAAAAGTCGATTTATAATAAAATCTCTAAGCAAATTAAACAAAAAGAAACTGCCAGTTGTTAAATTAGTGGTCAAATAAAGCAGTGATGTCAACTCAAAGTTGTTTCACCCTATAAAAAACACCAACTCTCCATTTGTGTTGTGCTTCCAAGCGTATACTTAATATTATTAATGATATAACTCTTAGTTCATGTTCTTATCTAGTTAATGTCCTTACCGTTCGCTTAAGGCTTAAGTGAAATTGCAATAACGGAGAAGTTTCTATTTCAAACTCAAAAGAAGTTTTATTAACAACTCTCAGACTTCGATCAGATTATTGAAGTTGAAGGTGCTGGAACTCAGTGTTATAATTATTTTTAAAAAGCACCAAACTGAAGCCATATTTAATTTTTTTTAATATATTTCCTATATTTTGGGTCACACAAAATGAACTTATTAAAAGCCCTTTTATGGCTGTTCATTTTTACTTAATATAAATAAAATATAATTATTAAATTCCTAAATTAATACAACCGTTATAATGAATAGGAAATTTATTTCCTACATAAAAATATATTTGCCCATATACTGCTTGCCAAGTATGAATAAGAGCATATCGTCACTGAAAATACAAAAAGGCCGCTACAACTTTTCAAAAGTTTTATAGAAGAAACACGAAGTTTCAGTTAAGTAGCAAAAAAGTGTATTGGCCATGAGAGCAAAGCACTGCAATATAAGTTAGAAGGTAGGGAAAACGGTTGACCCTAAAGGTCATTTCAGTAACTTTCCACTAATTTTAAATGCTTTTCAAGTTAAAACGCTCCCATTTTATTTCAAAGTTGCTATAAATATCAAATAAATCAAACAAATCTCACGTGGTTACGGAGGTTGAGGAAGTTTTCGATTCTTGTTAAAGAATCGAAGTCACTGAAATTCCGTTATAATGGGTGTTTTTTATAGAGCGACACAAGTTTAAGTTATAATAAAACCAGGAAATATATTTTTAATATCAATGAGACGGGCTTCATTTGAAAGAAAATTTAATTAAAATAATTTTTTAAATCTGATTTCTGCCATGTGGCCGCCACGACTGGCGCGTAGAAGGCGCAATCTGGAACACCCATTTTCATTTACTTTTCGCAGAATTTAAGGTCCTACTTTGCCGATAACTCAACGTTTGTTGATTTCCAAGTGTTTAATTGTTTGTGGTTTATTGACGTAAACAAATGACGTAACATAACCCCTGAGAAACTAATCCAACGGGGCTAAGTCCCACGATTTTGGTGGCCAGTTAAATGGGCCTTTAAGTAAAATAATTTTTTCATCAAAAGTTTCGTTGAGTAAATCAATTGCAGCGCCTGCTTTATGCCATGGGACTTCGTCCTGTTGGAACCATCCATGTCGGTACGAAAACATGTCGAATCATGTTCCTCTACCGTTCACCATTGACAATGTGGATTTAATTGTGTTTCGACAAAAACTTGTGCATTCTTCTCACTCCGAATGCCACAATTCTGCTTCTTTAGGCAGCCATGGAAAAAAAAAAAATTTTGAATGGATGAGTTTGACGAATAGAACTATTATTTTCAACAAGTTGCACGGGTTGTTCTGTTGTAAGTCGATTCATAATGAACTTTGAAGGCGAACTAAAGGAAAAGCAACCATCAGCTGTTAAATGGCTGCGCAACCAAAGCAGTGATGCCAACTCAAAGTAGTGAAAAAACACGCTGTATTAATGCAGCTTTTTTTCAATAATTACTTATTTAAAATATTTCCATTTAAGGCATATCCATGCCAAGTGCTGATATCATTCGCTCAAAGTTAATATTCTATCTTTTTGAAATTTACTAGTCTTAGAGAGCTTTTTGGAACGCGATCAGTCTGGTTTGATTCAGTTCAGCTGCTAAATAGTTATAAGCGGCTCAAAGCCAATAACTTCATGGTGTTTGAAATTTTTTATTTTCCAAACAAGAAGTTAAAAAGAAATTTATATATCTAATTATTAAGCTTGCAGTCTCTCAGTATATTTTTTTAATTTAAACAAGTTTTCTGCTTCACCAGTTAAATTTTTTCAAATGTTACACATGACCTTATGCATTTCATGTGGCGATATTATTTGCTGCTTAAGCCAAATATTCGTACAACACATGTAACAGCATTTTACTTCATTATCTTTCCAATATAATTTTTTTTTCTAACTAAATGACCGCAATTTCGTTTCAGTAGCAACACACGCCAGGGTTGATGCAACATCAAACATTCGTGTTTGTATTACATGAGAGAATGAATATGTTAATTATTTCAATGGACACGTGTGTTCACTACAGTCTCTAATGACAGTCATTTTGATTATTCAAAACAGATTATGTGGCCAGAGGAGTTATTCGAAGGCAAGTGATTCGTGTTTGTATGCTGATTGTGGGTCTTGGTTACGAACTATTTTCTCTTCATGTTATTTGTGAGCAAAATGTGGGCCAAAGATTCTCAAGGATTTATTGATGTCTTTCCTTGGGCGCTCTGTGAGAGCCTAATTGTGAGCACCACATGAAAATTAAAGTTTTATTTATTTATTGAAGCATTTGCTTTTTAATAGAAAGAAAAATTTGTGTCAAACATTCCAAAAACAAATTTTATTTCTTTCATACAAATCCTGTACATTTTGTAGGACAAGTAAAGAAATAAAAAATTATATTGGGGGGAGGAAACAGAAGGAAGAAATGAAAAATTTGTTTGAAAAATGTTTTTTAAGTTCACAAATACCTGATAAATATTCAAAAGCACAAGAAGAAGTCTATATCAGTTTTATAAATTCAACTTATACAGTACAGCGGAACAGCTGTTTTCGAAAGCCGCTGCACTTTTATCATCAATATATAAGAGAATTTTTTTAAGTTATTATTTGTTACCTGGCTAAGTTGAATGTGACGGCAGTGCCTATTTATAATAATTTCATTATGAAAAAGAATACGAGAGTTGTACCAAATCAATGGCAACATTGTTGGCGTTGCCCTTTGATAATTTTTTTCACACTGTTTGAGCAATTATCTTATCAAAATCTTTCTTTTTATCACAATATATATGTAGTTCAATATAAAGTTTTTAAAATTCAAATAAATATTTTTTTGGGAATTATGAGAATTTACCTAATTTTCTCAACAGGTCTCGCATATATTTAATATTAAATCTATTTCCATAAACAAAAACTAGTGGAATAAAATAATCTGTGAACTGTTTAGCGAAAATAGAACAAACAGACTTTTAAGAGAATTAAAGGAAACTAATAGGGGTCGCAAGATCCTTCAATATTAAAAACAGGAGTGAATAATTCAGGGATCAAAAGGGGGAAAGGCGCTCAATATTGAATACTGTTAGAGTGGAAACCTGTTGCGTTATTTTTTTGAGCCTGTTTAAAAGGCAAAGGCAATAGAACTGGCTGCTGCATTTTGTTGACAACAATCGGCACAATCATGCACAAGCATGCGCGATCATGCATTGCTTTGTCGATTATGTAGCAAATTTGCGGGCGAAGTAAAAGAAATAAATCAAATCGGTAGCAAAAATACCATCTTCCACTTTACATTTTCTAAACGACCGCTCAACACTGTATCTTCTCTTTCATAGATTCACGAGATGGCAAAGCGAGACACTGGATTTATAAAAAGTTTCTGTACCTTAAAAAGAATGTACGTAAAATCGATGTTGTAATTTATAAATCAACGTCAACTCGTAATACGGATGTGACAGAGAAATATGGAGAGGTTTGCTGCCTCCAACAAGTGACAAATTTCATTCTTCTGACATCATTATCTGCACTTCCCTGATCAAACAATTTTCCTATTGATTTCAGAAAACCAGGACATCAACTAAAAGGATGCTAAAGCAAATCTGGTTCGAATTCCTGTTTATATCTTTTTTCTTGTGTGAATATATTGAAGCTTGTAAATCCTAAATTTGTCCTTTTTTGGTATTCAGCTTTTGTTCAATTTGATGTAAAAAAAAGAAAAATTATTGGCTGCTCCTTTTATTTTACGAAACGTTACAGTGAAGAAGAAAAAGGTACCAAACAAAAAAAAATTATTTAATAAACCTTTTCTAACCGCGTTAATACAAGACCGTAATCTTTTATGGATTTTGAATTCATAAAGTTCTGTGGCTTGTAACAATTAATTAATAAAATTTTTCAAGAAAAAGTATTGTTTCTTAAAATATTTTTCCAGAAGTCGTAAAATATAATCAGAATTTTAATTGTATTAATTTAATGTTATAAAATTTTTGTTATAACACTGAAAACTTTCGGAACTGATAATATTAGAATATTAAATTAAAATAGAATTTATTTTAAAATTCCTTTATATTAGGAAATATTTTTAGCATTATTTTTGCGCAACTACACCACAGTGCCACTTCCTGCATCAAGTCAATAGTCTGTATATATTTAAAAGTAAGTGTACGTATATTTTTACTATTCACTGTATGTGCTGAAATATCCCAAAAACTTGAACAATTGATTATTATTTTTTTGTTGTTGCTGCTGCCTGTTTCCTTATAAAAATACAACAATAGAGATTAAAGATAAACTCTTTTACAACTTTGCATGGATATAAGGAAATTGGAAATATTGGAAACTTTTAAGCATATCTTTTATATGGTAGTAAGTCCAATCACACACACACACACACACACATTTACACATATAACATACACACACGTCTTATCCACCAAATCATAACGAAATGCTTTTGACTACTACAACGTATTTTTTTAGAGTGTCACAACTTTGAGTTGGCATCACTGCTGTATTTGAGCAGCCATTTAACAGCTGATAGTTGTTTTTTGTTTAATTTGCTTTGACATTTTATTATGGATCGACTTATACCAGAGCAACGCGTGCAAATTCTGGAAATTTTTAATAAAACTAATAGTTCTGTTCGTCAAGCTTATCGTGCACTTCTTCCATTCAAAATTTTATTTCCGATGAAGCCCATTTTTGGTTGAATGGGTGCGTAAGTAAACAGAATTGTCGCTTTTGGAATGCAAAGAATCCGCAGGCTTTTGTCAATAACCTTCATAACATGTTTATGGGCTGGCGGAGTCATTGACCCATGTGTCTTCCAAAACGATGATGGTCAGAATTTTACTGTTTGTGAAAATTGGTGTTCCAGATTGCGCCTTGTACGCGCCGGCCGTGGCGGCCACATGGCTGAAATTATATTTAAACGTTAATGTCATAAAATTTTCTATTCAATAAAGACCGCTTCATTGATATGAAAAATATATTACTATGTTTTATTAGGATGTAAGCTTGTATCACTCTATAAAAAACACCCTTTATACACAAACAAAATATTTTCAGAATTTTAGTTTTGATTTAATTCGTTCATATTAAAAGTTTTCATTGGCAGTATGTGCACACAGTGGGTGTGTATGCGTGTGGCTGTGTGCCCATTCAGATTGATATCGTTGTGCAGAAGTTGTAAGCACAGGATGTTTTCTACCTTCTTCGTCTTCGTGCACTGATGCGTATACGTGCGATTGATGTTTGTTCAACAAATAAAATATCACGCATACGCAGGGATGTACTCTTCGTATACAAACGTTATGAAACACACTTAAAAACAGTCTTTTATTATTTTGTTATTAATAACTTTTTATTTGGTTGTCAAATATCCTTCTGCGTTAAGGATATTGAATTCATTTTATTTCTATTTAATTAAACACTCGAAAAGAAACGTGCATTAATTTTGCATATAAATAAATTTATGCAAAATCAGTTTTAAAGCTGCTGGCACAGAAATGCAAATCATTCGTTGTATTTAAGCCATGTGTTGTGGCACTATTATGCCAATCAAATATGTTGCAAATAAAGTCAATTGAGTTTTTGAATGATTTAATAATTTGATTATTTTTGTATAAATAATATCTATTCATTACAAAATATCTCACCAAACGTCAGCACTTGTATTGTAATTTATATCAAA
Source organism: Linnaemya vulpina (assembly GCA_963675445.1). Classification (NCBI taxonomy): domain Eukaryota; kingdom Metazoa; phylum Arthropoda; class Insecta; order Diptera; family Tachinidae; genus Linnaemya; species Linnaemya vulpina. The sequence goes on along the minus strand of OY776276.1, from coordinate 1,520,585 downwards.
CATGTGGCTACAAAGTAATTTCCTGGAACCGAAAATAATTCTTTGTAAAATATTATATATTAAGAAGTTTCCTTAACGCAATAAATTCCTAAAAAAATTATTAGTTTTACTAAAACAAAATCAACGAATGAAACACTATATTGACATGCGAATGGTGTAACTTTACGTTAGAATTTAATAAGACTCTAATAAAAGCAAAACTTTTTGAATTAAATTAGTGGCTTCGGTTTATTGTGCCATGAGCATATAAAATTTTTTTTTGTTGGTTAAAAATAAATCCTGTACAAATGCTACCACAATTTATGGTAACTTTTTCTCGCTACGAAGTGTGGGAGCGACAGTAACTAAATTTGCAGGTGTAACAATAATACCGGCCAATATGAAACGAAACTTTGTGGAGAAACAAAAGTGTCACTGCCATAAGACTTATAAATATTAATAACATGCAAAGAAACTAACAGCCAACACAGTTGGGAGCTGTAGAAATACAGTGGCAGTGGAAATAATAGCAGCAATTTTACATCTACTCTTTGAACAGGCATGCGAAGGAATTAAATGGGCTTATTGATTTTATAAAGATTGAAAATAATGGTGGAGTCGTCTTGTGGCGATGTTGTTTGGCATAAATTTGTACTTGTATTTGTACTTGGAATTGCATTTGTGATTGCATATGTATTTGTATTTGTATTCGTATTTGTATTTATATTTGCATTTGTATTTGTATTTTTATTTGTACTCGTATTTATACTTGTATTCGTACTTGTATTTGCATTTGCATTTGTATTTGTATTTGTATTTATATTTGCATTTGTATTTGTACTTTTATTTGTATTCGTATTTATACTTGTATTCGTACTTGTATTTGCATTTGCATTTGTATTTGTATTTGTGTTTGTATATGTATTTTTATTTGTATTTGTATTTGTATTTGTATTTGTATTTGTATTTGAATCTGTATTGGTATTTGTATCTAGTTTTGTATTTGCATTTGCATTGAAAAATAATTTTCAAATAAAGTTACAAAATATCGGTGCACAGATGCCGGCAGGTGACTGTGGTCATATGTCGGCGATATAATTAATCTACATTTTTACCCGTTTCATAAATTAAATTATATATAATTTTGAGAGGCTGATTGTTCGCAAAGCATTTATTAATTCAGAAAGACAAAATAAATATTCCAGATCAAGAGGGAAAATCGACAAACGCTTTGATTTTTCATCTGGGACAACTGAGCACAACAGATGTTTTCGAAGGCCGCTACACTGTCATCATTAGTACTCATGAGTATTCTTGTTTATTATTAATATTTAATAATTAATAATATATAACAATTTTAATATATTCTATTTGCACCAATTTTGTTATGAAAACAGAATACGAGAACTGTTTCAAATAGCAACTTTCTTTCAAATTGGCGACAAACAAGTTTTCATATAATTTAATTTTCATAACTGGCGTTAATAAAAAATATGTTGCTAAATAATTTTTTTTAGTTTTTATATTTGTTGCCGGTGCTATTAATTTGACCACAGTGTTTAACAACCACATATCAACACTTGAACAGTTATTTGAGCACTTTTTGCTTGCAGGTGGAAACAAAGTGAACAACACGGCCAACGCAAATAAATTTATAATATACATTTTTTTTTGTAATCGAACACAACAGCGCTTTAAGGCTGTACGAAAGGTGAACAAGAAATATAAATTATCGAAAAGCTTAAAGTCTTGCATGCGGAAGCATGTCAATAAATTTTTACAAAAAACTTTTAATTCCCATTTTTAAATTGTTTCTAGGAAATGGTTGTATTTCGAAGGCATTTAATTGAAAATTGCTAAATGATATCGAACGTTTTTCTGATCTTTAGTGTCTGATGGTATTCCTTTTTATCGGCCAGTTCCAATTCCTAATCGATATATGATTTTCACATGTTACTAAACAATAACAATCCAACTTCATCATCAGCTAATGCTGCAGCTGCTTTAAATACGCAACGAAAAACTTTTAAGAGGCGCAAATTGCTGGAAAATATTGTGAAACTCTTATAATATTTCCAGGATTACAATAGGAAGCAGGAAACAAAACCACTTAATGTCCTGGCCATTTCCCAGGATGTGACATTTGAAACAAAAAAAAAGCCCAATTGTTTGTGTTTTAGATGATATTAAAAGTCCCCTGGGAAAGGAAAAACATCACTTTTCTTTTAAGGAACACAATTAACTCTCAAGGTTTTCAAGGACGATATTAACACAAACATGGAACATAAATAGATTCATAAAGTTTTTGTTACAATAAGTCAAGTTATATTTTGGCTAAAAGCAAGCGCAGCTGTTATTTTCTTCTGTAATTTTTAAATATTTTCACTCCGATAAACTTTACCTTTTCAGCTCGTAAATAAGTTTCCATGTTCATTTATTGTTTATGTATTTTTTTTATTGATTTAATAAATTTTTTTAAAATTCAACTATTGAGAATTTCATTTGTAGCAAAAGCTTTTTATAAATTGCAAACGTGCAGATATCTCTCTATCCAAATATTTATTGGTCACTAGCAAATACGAAACTAAAAAGTTGTTTGAGGAAAACAACTTTATAAATTAAACATGAGCCATAAATTTAAATCTCAAATTATATGAAATACTATTTCGGAATCGTGCACTCAAAATGAAAATAAAAAGTTTAAAGAAATCTAAAGCAATAAACTTAATAAATAAAAATTTATTAAGTCTGCCAAATTGTTGCACACTGGGCTCAATTGTGGCATATATTTTTGTACGAAAATATGAGCTGGAACTATAAAGAATTTATTATCAAAGATATTATATAGGGAATACGATTTGGATTTTTATATTCTGCCAGAATTATCGCAGAGTACAATTTCGTTCGGAATCGGATTTCATGCGAAAAAAGTTCGAAAAATGTATTTTTAAATTATATCATTTTTAATATCATTATTGGAATAGTTTGGCGTTTTTTTTTAGATTGTTAAAACTATAAATTGGCATCACTGCTTTAGTTGAGCAGCCATTTCACAGCTGATGGCGGCTTTTTGTTTAGTTCGCCTTGAAATTTCATCATAAATCGCGTCACACCAGAGCAACTCGTGCAAATTGTTGAAATCTTTAATCAAAATAATTTTTTTATTTCTCAAACTCATCCATTAAAAAATTTATATTCCCATTCTGGTGGAATGGGTACGTAAATAAGAAGAAGCGAAGAGAATCCACAAAAAATTAACTTCACAAAATTTTCTTTCATATAAATCCCGTTCCATTGATAATAAAAATATATATTTTCTTGTTTTATTATGATTTAAACTAATGTCACCCTATAAAAAACACCCATTATATCCTTTTTGATATATGGAGAGAGAAGAATCTCCTAGCTTTTATCGGAACACCATGACATCCACAGAAATTATTTGTTCGGAGCGCTCAAGTCACTGGCCGACATGTTTTCAAAAAGGATAATGGTCAGAATGTTACTGTTAATGGTGAAGGGTATAGGAACATGATTCGACATGTTTTCGTACCTCAATTACATGGTATTAATATGGCTGATATGTGGTTCCAACAGGACGGAGCTACATGCCATACAGCGGCCGTTACAATTGATTTACTCAAAGAAACTTTTGATGAGAAAATAATTCACTTAAAGGCCCAATTAAGTGGCCACCAAGACCATGTGACTTAACCCCGTTGGCTTATTTTCTTTAAGGTTATGTTAAATCACTTGTCTACGTCGATAAACCACAAACAATTGGACACTTGGAAATCAACATTCCAAGAGTTATCGGCGATAAATTCGATCTTGCATCCTTCAATATTAATTTTACCAAAATAAACACTCAAAATATAACTCTTATTTTTCTGATGAATAAATGAAAATCAAGAATTAATCTTAATATTCTGATCGAAAAATAAAAGTCAAGACATAATTTTTATTTTCTGCTCGATATATAAAAATCAATAAGCAACTTTGATTTTCTCTTTAAATAATCCGTATAGTTGAGTGCTTTAATAAAACTCAAAGAAATAAAAGTTTTCTGCTTTTATTTTGTTTGAAACAAATACGCTTTCTTCAGTGTATCTCTTGCGAATAGTATTTTCTTCAAAAGTAACCAGTTTCATCTGCAAAATTTCGTATTAATGCCAACGTTCAGGGATATATATTTAATCAGGGACACTGTAAAACGCATCTGCACTCACGTGAGTGTTATAGAAATACGCACATAAATTTCACTTTAATAAATTAAAACTATTGTTGGCACTGTGTACCAGGCGCTTATATAACAAAAAATGAAGAGATATATTTTCCTTTTGCAAACAGAAAGAAACTATAGTCTATTTTTCTTTCTCCAGAATTTGTGTTACAAAAGCCGTCTTTAAAAGAGGCATATAAAAGCCGTATTCACGACTACTGCTCTTTTTTTCAAATCAATACGAAATATATAAACCAAAAAATTTCTTTCCTTGAATACTTTTCTTTATTTGTTTGTTGTTGGTGTTAACCACGTGCCATCTGAACTTTCAGTCTTGCAAGGAATGTCGGCATGTCGGAATGTGGCAGCAACACATGTTTAATGTTCCCAAGAACGTTTAAACAACGTATTTGTGTACCAGGAAATGTATATATTGAAAGTCATTAGGAATACCACGTTGTTGTTGTTGTTGCTGTTTGTGATTACTATTTTCCTTTCTTTTATTACATTTTCTTTTGTTAATATTCCAAAAGAGGTTGCAAAGAAATGTCTTTCGCTTTCAGACTTTAACAAAAACTTTGAAAAGGCACGTCTGACTTTAAATAAATTTATGGTAGACGGTTTTTTGTAAAACATTTTTCTTGTTTTCTCTTCACCCGAATACACACACACACACAAACACGCATTGACACACACACACACACAATTATATACGTTTAACTGTAGATGCGGAAGGAAATGTGATTTGCATTTTGGAATAGAAATGCCTGGTGTTTCCTTTTTATTATACCATTCCCACACTTTATCTTTATGTTTGTTTTTCCTGTGAATTTTATTTGCGAAATTCTCTAACGAAATATTATCAGACTCGTGATTTATAAGAATCAAATGAGCAAATGCTTGAAATATTTTTTTCTTTTCTAATTTAGGTTTTCTTAATGTTCGAACATAAAACAGAAACATTTGTAAGAACTATTCCTTCAAAAAGGAATTATATACAACAAAAATTGCAATTTATTGTTGTGGGTTTTCAGGTTGGCTTCTAATAAATATTTGCTATTTATGACGGGAAGCGAACACGCTACGCTGCCCACGTTTTTATACTACTAGAAAGTTTCTCATGTTTTTTATTATATATAGTTTATAAGTCGTATGGAAATATAATCAATATTTTATTTATACTTCTTTTATATTGTTCAAAGGTTAACAGGACAGTTTAGAATTAACACATATCGAATATATTTTTAATCGAACGCTTTTTTGTTGCATCAAATCCCTGCAATTAATTTGAAAGATTAATATATATCTCGCCGAATGCAGCAGCACTCGATATCGATAGAAATATCATTATAGAATTGAAATATCATTCGCTATCGGATGCAGCAACTCAAACCAAGAGCCCATGTTCTGAAACTTTAGTAAGAAATTTTCGAGACAAAAAACTTGTGTTCAGTGTGGAAAACAAAGCAAATCAACATGTAATTCTATGGATTGCCCTACAACAAGTAGCATGAGAAGCATAATTAATGGGTGTTTTTTATAGAGTGACTCAAGTTTAAATCAAAATAAAACAAGAATAAATATTTTTAATATCAAAGAAAAATTATGCTTTTTTACGCACCCGTTCAACCAGAAATGGGCTCAATTAGAAAATTAAATCAACTATTTTGATTACAAATTTCAACAATTTTCACCCGCTGCTACCACCAGCTGTTAAATGGGTGCTAAAATAACGCAGTGATGCCAACTCAAAGTTGTAACACTCTAAAAAACAACATGTTGTTCTAATTTTTTCGATACGAGAAGTCTTCATTAAATTTACAGAACATGGGTATGCAGCGATTTGGACCCTGAGATTGGAATCCCTCTATATCCTTGTCTTGTGTTCATATATAATATGTCTTATTGATTTATCACGTATTTGTTATCATTATTTTCTTAATAATTTACAACATTCCATGAACTGTCAACCATCCCTTCGCATCACATTCTTTCAAATAACCAACTCTTATATCAATTTCGTTTTATTTTATGGGCATTAATACAGCAGCCTTTTGCCAAATGCGACATAATAATATTAAATACTGATTTATTTTATATTTTCTTGAAAAAGTTATTCTGTAAAATCTAAATTTTCTTTTTAGCAAATAATGGTTATTGTGTGCCAGCATTGTCCTGGACATTTATATTTTGCGCTAGCAAAAATCAAAAGAAACATGAAAAAGCAATTTTCTTATATTCACACAATGACCGGAAAATATCTACTCAGACAGTTTTCAAATACATGCCTGGAGGACGGTCCCAGAAGCATCAAAATAGTTATGATGAGGGTTTCGAGTAAACAGAAATAGTTTCTGTAGAATATACTTGCTTGTCATATACATATATACTCGTTTATATGTATAAGAAAATGGTCATGGTCAGACGAAGCAAAAATATGTAGCAGCAGGTTCTCAGCAATATAAATTATTTATTTCTTTGATTCGTTTTGCTTATCTTAAAAAGAATTATATGTAGTTTTATTACAATTTATTTTATTGCTTATATTAATATTATTTTAATTATATTATTTTAATATTAATTATATTAATAATTGTATTAATTATTGTCTAAAAGCGTATCTGCGCTTAATTCGAGCTGGAACCGCAGGAGATGAACTTTATAAAACAGAGATAAAATGATAAATTAAATCTGAAATTAGACGTGACATATTTAACATCGTAACCAGCAATGGGAATGTAGTTTCAACCAGAGTTAAATGTTCAATTAGTCGCGACTTATCCATAACACCAGAACCATAATGCTGTAACCTACAACCAAAACTCATTTGATTTCTATGGTTCTGGTTGGAACTGCATTATCGTTTAGGGTTACCGTGTATGGTTATGTCACGTCTAATTTAAACTTAAATCACCTCCAATTTAAGATTAAGAACGAGTTCACTTGCAATCAAAGAACTGCCATTGCAGGAAGTCGTACTCTGAGCTGTCTCTTCAACCCTTTAGCAACAAATTTCGTCTGTCTGATCTAACATCACTCGATCGAATATATCTTAAATAGATTGTTGGGTTATGTAGACAGAGTTGCCAGATCTAGCAAGATTGTCTGTAAAATGAGGCCAGAAATATTTTACAACTGCGTGAACTGTATTACCACGCAGCCACAAGAACTACTGCTGGTACCATAGCAAGGTAATAATAACTATTCTTGGACAGTTGTTTTTAATTGTTTTTAAGCCCATTTGACGGCGTTGTTGTTAAACCATATTTCTATCTATCTCTGCTGCTGGAGTGTACACGTCTTATGCCCCATAGAAGAAGTAGCGACACAGGAAATACAGTGCACCTCAGGTGATGAAGTTAAAAAACTTTGCCTGAAAATATTGCCGGACATCTGAAAATCGCCAGAATGCTCTTTGTGGACAGTTTTATATGTTGCCAGATGTTTTAAGCACATTTTGCTTGTATATAAACTATTTTTGCCACCAACTATTAGCACAATTGTATGTTGTATTTATATTTAGGGGATTCAACCTGTAGTCATGGAGTCGTAAAGTCATAACTCATAAAACAATGCCACGAAAAGTACTACTAGTGTGAACAACTTGTCACAACTCAGTCTGTAAATGGAGGGTTTTTTTTATAAAATACAACAACCGTGACTTTGTTATGAGTTGAATAAATTTTTTGGCTGGTGGCAAACGGAAAAACTTTCAGTGGTTGCCAGTTAAATGAGAAACCATATTTCATTTTAGTATATGTTTTTGGGAATTGTCGTTTTAAACTTTTTAATTTTATTAAAAATATTTCATTTTTATAGATTTTAATTCTGCGATTTAATTATTAGTTTTTTTTATTCATGCATCATATAGAAGTAACGGCGGCTAGCATTTACTCTGGCCGTCCCGCCTAAAGAGTTACAATTTGGCAACTCAGATTTAGAAAGATATTTTACAGATAAACAAATCTTATATAAAAGACAACTATGATTTCATGACAATTTCTTAAACTAGTCTAACATATTGTGAATAAATACAACACAGAGTGAATACCCTTATTATAAAATATGATTGGATTGCTAAAATATCGCCGAGACTTGACAAAGAACTGGATATTTGACATTTTTGTAAACAGTTTGTGTTTACAACAGTTGTGTTTGTAAACAGTTTGGGTTGTTTATATAGGTTTTGTTTAAGTGCGCTTATAATTTAAAAAAAATTTATTATCTGGCTGATATATTTTGAGTGTTTATTAAACTGTTGGTAGCATCCAGGGAAAAAATTTGATATATTACTGAAAATGTTTGCAGCGGCCATGTCACTTCTTATTTGCCACGTCTGACCCCGTTCTAAATATTCTTCTGGTCGGAAACAATGTCTTGAACAGAAAAGATATTTCAACAATGAAAAGCTGTTGTGTGCAGTTAAAGACAATTGAAGCCATTGAATATCGCCGGATTAGAGTCTTTTACATCAAGTATATGTGCGTCTGTGTGAACAAATGAGTGCATGTGGGCGGGGGATTGTGTGTCTTTCTCCTTATTGGCCTGGCATTGCTTTCGCTTAATGCTTACGAATGTTATGAAATAAAAAAAAACCAAATTTTGTCTGTCTGCACACTGTTCTATAATAGATTTAAATATAAATCCATGTTAATATTTTATTCAACTCATAAGCTTGATGTGAAATATGATGAACGCCAAGGGAAATGACATTGATTTGCATTTAATTGCAAAACATGTCTAAAATGTTTCCAGTGCCCACACATGCATTTGCAAACCAACATTTGAAAACAATAACAAAACTAATTTGAATGGATGAATTTTAAAAGGAATTTTTTTCTTGCGAGATTCTCAATATTTTTATAATCGAAAGTCTCTCAAGGAGCCACGATGTCCTTGAAGAAGTAGAGAGGAATTTAATAACGCATTTTCTGGTAAAACCAGCTTTTTCGTAGATGAATAAATTATTTGTGTTGGATGTTGTCGAATAAAATTTTCATAAGACTACATTTAGATAAGAAAGAGCTTCCCAGAGGCCTCCAAGTTGATGACTTTTAAGAAAACCACCGCAACTGAATGAAAATGTTGTGAGAAAATTGTTATTTTAATATCTTCTCGGGCTCTTTTAGCGAAACCAAACGGTGATTGATGTAGTTTTCGATTGCTATACAAGAATCGAGATCACTAACTTCGAAGTTGAAAAAAATTTATATATTTTCGAATACTTTCATTCACGATGTGATGAGAACGAATTCACCGAATTTTAAGTCAAGCTCTTGTCTATGTCGACAAATCACAAACAATTGAATACCTGGAGAGTTGTTGGAAATGGGTGTTCCAGATCAAGCCTTCTAGGCACCAGCAATGGCGACCACTTGGCAGAAATCATATATAAAAATTTATTTCATAAAATTTTCTTCCAAATGAAACGCACTTTTCATTGATATTGAAAATGTATTTCCTTGTTTTATTATGTTTAAAACTTGTGTCGCTCCATAAAAAAACACCATTTTTCATTAATTCATTCCGTTCGGTAACGTTTTAAAATTATTTTAAAATTTATTTTGCACGTTTTAGTTAGATTTACTTAAAAAAATTTTTATTAGTTTCTTTTGAAATTTATTTATTTACTTTTCAGTTTATGTACCTCAAAAAAGTGTAAAATTACTTGCATTTTTAAAGAAGATAAGAACATGAACCACAGCAAAAACCCCGTACGAGTACAGTGTAACATATGAGTAACATTATTATAAATATTAAAGATGCTCTGGAAGCACAAAAAACTACTGAAAAATATTATAATTTAAAAACCTTTGTATCGAATTGCACAGTTTCCAATGATATATGATTTCACGCCCCAGGCAATTTATTATATATGAAACTTTTTTAGTTAAGAAACTTGTATCAAAATCAATATATTTTTCGTTTGTGTTTAGCGGTTACGCTTCCTTGGGCAAATATTTGATAAGTGGGAGTGTACTTTTAGATAAAAACAAACAAACAAACAAACATCAAAGTGAAACTAACAAAAAGCTTATAAAAGTTGATACAACAAAGGCAACGGTGCTCGCAAAAATGTTTTACCTTCCCAAAAGAAAAAAAACCAGCAGCCACTTGTTGCCCACTTGTATTCAATTTCTCCGAACAGCACCACACTTTGATGAACGGCATCATCATAACAACAACAACAACAACAACAACAACAACAACAACAACAACAACAACAATTTGAATGTGTATTTTAATACTTTTGTTTTGTTTGTATTATGAGTTTTGCAGGGAAATTAATTAAAATCGACTTATTCTCATTAAACTTGTTATGGCTTGAACTTCCTGTTTTATATCCTGCCAGCAGTTCTTATTTATCTTTTTCATTAATATAATTAATTATTTCATTATTTCGAGATAAGAGCAACAGGCTGCGGCTTGCAAAAGAGGGAAGGGAAGGGTTTTACAGTTAATTTCATAATAAAAAATAAATAATTCGCTTGAATTCGGCAAGAGGAAAGTGTTTTGTCAGGATGGCCACACCGTTAAACATGAAACTATTATTACACGAGATCCAGGATTCTTTTTTGTTGCATTAATAAATTTAATATTTTGCTAACAGATTTGCTGGATGGCAAGTTTCAGTGTATAAAATAGTTACTAAGGCAACTGTGCAGGATTGTGATTAAGTCTTTCAGAAAGTAAGTCATTAACATGCTCTTCTTCTACCGCACTTTGAAGTGAATTTCTTTTCTAGAAAAGAGGGCAACATTCTTCACACTTTTTAATAGAAAATGGCAACAATCTTTTGTTTGAAAATAAAGATTTTATTAGAAATTAATATAACATCTTCTGCAAAAAATAATATATAATTTAAAACACCGCCAAACTGTCACCTTTCAAAAAAGAAGGGTAAATATGTTACACGTTTTCCAGAAAAGAAAACGGCTTAAGATGAACGATGAATACTTTTTACCAACTGCATTAAATAGCATGAACTGGGACAATGTGGAAGTTGAAAACAGCGATAGCATTTGCTTTATGGCTCCATAAATATTAATGCCTTGTATTAATATAAAAATAGTATCTGCAAACCATCGGAATTTTTATTATGTATTTGATTGTCATGATGTCATGTCATCTATTGAATTGAAATACTCTTCGGGAACTACGCAAATTGGAACACGTTTAAAATACGTAAAAACGTTCAAGGCGCCATTAAATATTTTATAAATAAAAGAATTTCAATATTAAATGAAATGCGTTTCATTGAATTCCATTAACAAATTTATTACAGCGTGAAACAAGTTTGTGTCTCTGTTTTTGTGTTTTTTAATTAATTTTTGACCAGATGTATGGAGCGATCCTTTGGCGTACGAATACAATTACCGTTATGACGTAATACATTGTAAATATATTAACATAAAGATAATTAAAAATATTTTCATACCAAATGCGTGTAAACACATACACGCACACACACAAACTCAAACAAACAACATAAAACTCACCTTCTGTAATTTCAGCAGGATGAAGTTTTTGAGTGAACATGTTTCGGCAGGCAGAAAATGAAATTATTCAAAATAACTCAACTTAATACTAATTCAGTAAAAGTTTCCTAGAAAAAATTATAATTATTGCCAAAATTCTAAGCAAATTCAATATGCAAAAGTGTTGGAGAAATAAATATTCATGAATTTGTTTGCTAAAAAATAGTGGTAGAATTCTAAAATCACTTATTTAATTTATATAAATAATATTAATATTTAAATAAGTTGTAACCCTTTTGGGAGTGCGCTCTCAATTAAGAGAGGGCTTTTTTAACAAAACCAAACCAACTATTTATCTGTTTTCTAACCTAAAAAAGTATTAAACTCTAATAAGTATTTTACTTAAAACAAGTCTGCTGCTTCTATGTGCTAAATGAATATTTAAGTTGCCCAGCCAGTAATAGGACACTATATAATTTAATTAAGTTTAATTTTTAATGTTAATAAATCTTTTCCTGAAGTATAAAATAGGTTTAATAATATATATAGGGTGTTATTTATAGAGTGATACAACTTTGAGTTGGCATCACTGCTTTATTTGACTACCCATTTAACAGCTGATAGTGGCTTTTTGTTTAATTTGCTTTGACGTTTTATTATGAATCGACCCACACCAAAACAACGCGTCATAATAATGGTTCTGTTCGTCAAACTTATCGTGCACTTCGTCCATTCAAAATTTTACTTTCCGATGAAGCCCATTTTTTGTTGAACGGGTAAGTAAATAAACAGAATTTTCGCTTTTGGAATGAAAAGAATCCACAAGCTTTTGTCGAAACACACAATTACATCCACAGAAACTTACTGTTTGGTGCGCTTTAGGGGCTGGTGGAGTCATTGGCCCATATGTCTTAAAAAACGATGCCTTGTATGCGCCAGCCGTGGCGGCCACAAGGCCGAAATCATATTTAAACATTAATGTCATGAAATTTTCTATATAAAGACCGCTTCATTGATATCAGATATATATTACTATGTTTTCTTATGATTTAAACTTGTATCACTCTATAAAAAACACCCGATATAACAAAAATTAGTTTAAGGTGGTTATTTTTATATGCAAAAAAAAATTAGTTTACATTTTCCAGCTCTGGGATCGTAGTTTGCATTGTAGGGACTATGTATTTGCAGAACCTTAATAAAGCAAAAAATTAGTTGATTTATCCAACCCTGGAATCATGTTCTCGACTTCTTTTGATTTTCTAATAATTACCAACAACAAAAATAAAATATTTTTTTCAGTTATTTTCATATTAAATAATTCTAACTCTGAAGATTTATATTTTCAATTAAGAGTCAATGAAGTGTTTTTAATATATTATTAATATACCAAAAATAAATCAGTTGTCCAACCCTGCAATCATCCTCTCGATTTATTTTTAATTTTTAGCACAATGAGCTCCTTTCTAATATATAAAATAGATTTGATTTAAAAAAATATTAATTATAATTTGTTTCGTTCAATTATTTTAATATTAAAAGAGGCGATTTCCAGCTCTGAATCTATATATTTGTCTCTTCTGACAATTATAAATTTTTTAATATATATAAAATATATTAATATTATAAAGAGAACGAAAATATTTTCTTAAGTTGCTTAGTTTTATGCAGCAAAAAATATAGCACATGTCCAACCCTGGAAACAAATTTGGCTTTTGGGGGATTTTCGATACCACTTTAAATAAATTTTTAGTATTTAAAAGTTGATCCCTTAGTCCCTTAGTTAGTTGATCCCCGAGGTCATTCCTGTAACTGCCCGCTAATATTGATATTAATTTTCAAGCCGCACATGGGAAGCGGTGGTTGCTGAAGTTTTCGATTTTTATAAAACCGTCGAAAATAGTAAAAAGTAATCAGATTTTAAAAATATCATTCACAATATCTCAAGAACTTTTAAATCGATTTGCGGTGACCGATAGCTGATTAATTTCTGCAATCGATCTGTAGTGATCTGTTGAAAAGTTACGAAAAAAAAGCACTTAAACGGGGACTGTTTTCCACTAGAATTCACGAATTTTGGAGGCTGGAATTGGTTCAAATTCACAGGTTTGGGAGAAGTTTTTTTAATGGTGCCAGTTCACTCACACACACATACACCCCTACACACATACACACACACATACATATAGAATTATTCATGGAAACTGAATTAGTGAGGCAGATCTGCTGGGTAGAAACTGACAATCCTTGAAACTTTTCAAATTTCCTAGCGGGAAGTTAAAAAACTGTAGCCACCGATACTGGTGGAGTTTTCATTTCGCTAAAACAACATCCGATATTTATGTGCAACCAATTGAGTACGCCGATTTGAAAGCATGTGCACATACACGCACACACACACACATTTCCATATAACATTTTACCTACGATGACCAACAGTTCCCTTCCATGGTTGACAGCACACTGTTTCCCTCAGTTTTTTTACAATATTTTTTGTATACGTTTTGCATCAAGTGTTTTATCATCTCTGCCGCCTTCTAAACGTTCTATTCCCACAATTATTCACTTTGGCCATTAAAGCATCAATAGTCGAGCAAACAATCTATATCCAAAAAAAATATCTGCCACATGAAAGCAAATTTCAATAAAAACTACCAAAAAATCTGCATCTCTAAGGACACTCATATTTATTTACTACACATTTTGCTATTCATTTAACCAGAATAGGAAGAAGACATAAAGCAAGTGGAAACAAAATTGACTAACAACTTTACCTGCAGCTCCAATAAAAACATAAATTGCTGATTCCTTTTTATGCTTCAATTAAATGGATATTGAGGCTTTACAAATTGTCGAATATGGAAGTTGAATAGTTTGCTTTGATCTGAAATGAAAACAATAGGGACTTGAATTTTAATGGGCTGGAAGTGGAAACAGTAAATTCACAGGGACATGATAAATATTGCAAAGGATAAGGGAAAATATCTGCATCAATTTAGTTTTCAATTTGTCATCAGTACTCATTTGTGTTTGTGTGTGTTTGTTAATCCCTACATGTTACTTGGCTTTCTTCCGTCATAGTGGATCTGTATGTATTGAAGGAATTGGGCCCAAGTCTGAAAGGCTGTGGTCCTTGTAGTTCTTCATAATGGGTGTTTTTTATAGCGCGACACAAGTTTAAATCACAATAAAATATGGAAATATATTTTTAATATAGAAGAAACTGGCTTCATTTGAAAGAAAATTTAAAGAAATTAATTTTTAAATTTGATAAACTTTCGAATGTTGACGTAGAGAACTGACTCAAGATAAACCCAAAGAAAATAATCCGATGGGGTTAAATCACACGATCTTGGTAGGCATTTCGTGAAATTATTTTTTCATCAAAAGTTTCTTTAAGTAAATCAGTTATAGCGCCGGCTGTATGGCAAGTGGCTCCGTCCTGTTGGAACCACATACCAGGAAGATTAATGTCACATAATTGAGGTACGAAAACATGTCGAATCATGTTCCTATACCCTTCACCATTGACAGTAACATTCCGACCGTCATCGTTTTTGAAGACACATGGGCCAATGACTCTGCCATCTCATAAGGCTCACCAAACAAACATTTTCTGTGGCGTTTTGACAAAAGCTGGTGGATTCTCTTCACTCCAAATGCGGCAATTTCGCTTCATCAGGAACTAAAATTTTGAATGCATGAGTTTGACGAATAGAACAATTATTTTGATTAAAAATTTCAAAAATTTGCAAGCGTTGCTCTGGTGCAAGCCGATTTATAATGAAAAAAAAAAAAAAACTAAACAAAAAGCCACAATTAGCTGTTAAATTGGTGCTCAAATACAGCAGTGATGCCAACTCAAAGTTGTGATACTCCAAATACAAGTGGAACGTTTCATAATTTTGAGACTCTCTATTATAATATTATTATTATCGTTGTTATTATTATTAATATTATTATTATTATTGCTATTATTATTATTAATATAGTTATTACTAAAATAATACTTTTAATAAAATCTCTTGCATTTTATAAAACAATAGTGTAAAACCAACTCTTTCCAATTTAAGACATTTTTATACAGCATATTTTTCTTAGGTGTCAGCTTTAATCTCTGCATTATGTTCTCGATTCAAAACAGTCTAGTGAATATTAAAAGCAGCAATCAAATCCACCCTGAATACAAAAGAAGTCATCAAATCAGTCTAAAAATAGATAATAAAACCAACAATTATTTCTTATAAACAAAAAGGGAAATTATTTTATTGTGAAGAGCAGAATATAAAAAAAGTTATATAAAAAAGTGAATACTTGGGTTTAGATTACAAGAGTTCAAATATTGTTCTGAGCAGATTTGCTAACTTAATATTTTTCTCTTCTCCTTCTCTTTGTTCTTCTTTATATGTTAAGGACTTGACAACGTAAGAGGATTTAGTTTCTAAACAAAAATGCAATTCGAGAATTTAAAGAAAAATAAATTATTGAAATCTTTTATTTCATGGTTTATGAAACCCTTTGAATTGTATATTTTCGTCTATCGGAAGGATCAATTTTCTAGAAATTATATTGCACTCCTTTTAATGTTTAATGTAAGTAAAGGGTGATTTAAGAGATATAAAATTTAAATTTAGTAAAAGTATTTTCACAACTGGCGGCTATTTTATCAACTGCCAATTGGTTTGTGTGTTTAGTTTGATTTGGCTTTTGAATATGAACGTCCTGACGACTGCACAACGCTTTCAAATTGAGCACTTTTTTTAAATCATGCAAAGTCATGCCAAGTCATGTAAAATCATGCAATGAAAATCGAAATACGTAATGCGCGAATTTTGTTTAGCCATGACGCCCACTTTTTTATGTGAATTGATGCGTCACAAAACTGCTGTATTTGGAGTGATAATCATTCTCAATAGGACCTTTAGGTGTTTTATGGAAGGGTGGCAACATGTTGGCGTTGTTCTGTAAAAACGATGCTGGCCAGAAGGTTACAGTCAATGGTGACTACTACTAAGCCAAGATTAGAGACTGTTTCATTTATCAATTGGACCAACACGATGCGCAGGAGATGTTGTTGCACCAAGGCGGCTCATCATGTTGCACAGTTCGTGCCACAATTTATTAATTGAAGAAAATGACCGCTTAATTCAACGTTTCGAACAAGTAAAATGATCGTGCGATATAAAGTCGTTAGACTATTTTCTCTGGGAATATGTTGAGTCACTTGTGTACACCGATGAGCCCGAAACGATTAACTACTTGGAGGCCAACATTTGGCACGCTATTTGCAATGGACCCCTATATTGATAAAAGTCTTTGAAAATCGGATTCTTCAGATTAGACTGCATCCGAGCCAGCCGTGGCACTATAATATAATTAAAGTGCCAGAAAGTTATCTCTCGCTTGTTGAGCATTTAAAATTATTCCATTTTAAAGTTCTATAACCCCTATAAAAAACAAAATCTTGCATTTGTTGTTAAGAATTTCCAGCTCTGCAATGGTATTTTATGTGTTTTCTAATTTTCAATAACCATTTATTTCGGACTATTTCCAATACATCAATTCCAGACTGAAATCTCAGCTGTCCGATACTGCGTAGAGACAGACGGACATGACTTATTTGATCCATAAAAATCCAGAACATATAAATTGTGGTCCCAAAATAAACTAACTTGTTTGCAGAGAATTATTACCTTCATATTTTTATTATGATAGAAGGATCTCTGAAAATTATGTATGAATTAAAATATCGGCCAAATGCTCGGCTTGGCTGTTGAGGAAATCCTCTATCCGCAATAACTCTGAGGCATAATTGAGGTTCAAGGTCGCTGATGTGCGGTATTATCGCAGCCATTAACTGTTGAATTGCTTAAATTATTACTAAAGTAAGAAGTCCAGCGTTGTCAAATCACATGATCATGGGGGCCAATAAGCATCGCCACGACTTGAGGTAACAGGGCTATTCAGTTTCCCGCTAAAAGAGGCCATTCTTTCGTTGGGTGTGTGATAAGTAGCACCCTCGTTGAAGAGCTACATGCTGTTCAGGTCCATTTCCTAAATTTTTGGCCCCAAGAACTCTGAAATGCTTATCAGTCATGATCAACTGCTGGGAACAAGTTGAAGTTGAGTGTGCCAGAACTACGAAAGCAGGGACTGTTGAAAGTACAGATAAAAAAAACATATACGAGAATTCAAATCAGCCGGCGAATGTTGGTTACAGTACCGGCTAAGATATATAAAAAAAAAATTTTCCTTTTTGTCTAGAAATTTATTACAAGTTTTATTTCAAAATTCATATTTAAAAAAATTAGTTACACACAAGGAATACTACCAACTAATTTGTGTTAAAGGTTTTCTTTGGTTTAGGATTACAAACTACTTGCTAAGAGACAGAGACAGAGACAGAGACAGAGACAGAGACACAGAGAATATCTTAATTAAAATTGTTAACAATTAATAAAATAATATAATAAAGGAAAAAGAAATCAAACAGGCATGTCACAGAATACCATTCTAAAATTTCAAAATTATTAATTCTATCCGCTGCCATCATTTTTTGACGGCGCACGATTTAATATACTTTAAAAGAGTGCATTCACGGTAACGGTTTGAATTCAAAAACAAAATTAAAACACAAATTCCTTCAGAATGTGTGACTTGGCCTGCTGTTTCAATTAAATAAAATTATATGTACAACATGACGCTTAACTTAATTTAATGCGCTACAAAAGAATTGCAATCATAAAGGCCACTTGGTATAATATTTTACATATTTTGGTAATAAAAAATATCATTTTTACAAATTATTTGGTTTGCAATTAAGACTAAAACTTAAACTAAAACATGCCTCTGGGTAACGTATAATGTTTTATGACTTTTAACAAATTAAAATTTAAGAAAATTAACTTAACACAATGAATACAAATTCAGGGCATTTAATGATAAATAAAATTTTATATAAATATTTTTAGTATATATTTTTATAACTCAAATATTTTGCCACGCCTCTGGATGGCTTCTCCAAAAAAACCATTGTTTAGCTAAATACCAGTACATCTATTTGAATATAATTATTAATTGAAAATTTGTAATCAATTTTATTAAAAATTTTCGAAATTTCTGGGAAAAACGTTTGGCATCAGAGAACGTCAGGGTTATAATTTCTACGACTTGCAATTCTTCTATCTCTTGTTATCAAAAACAATTCTTTTCTCAATTATCAGAGAGACCTTTTTTGTAAAATTCATTGTAAACTAGACAACACAGTTTCTGCAAATAATTTTCTAATATTATATTCGGGCACAATCACTTTTTACCTTTGACAAAATTTCTTGCATTTTTATGAAACTTTATTTTATAATTTAAATTGTTGCTTTTGAAATATTTCTTTTATATAATATGAAATTTATTTGTTGGGTGGTTAAGCAATGTCTATATGCATTTCATTGGCGCTTCTTACCAAATCGTCAGTAGACTTCAACCACAGTTTTGCAAAGTTTCAAACTTCTCAACCTATTAAAAGACTTCCAAAAACCATCTGAGAATTATGTTAAATAAATTAACTATAAAAATTCACAAACGATTTCAAAAAATCACATTATAATAAGTGTAGCAGGCTATGAATCTTATACAAACCAAACCCAACAAACAACTTTTATTCGATATGACTCTATTTTACTTTTCTATACCTTTTTATATTACGATTTGGTAAGAAGCGCCAATGAAATGCATATAGACATTGCTTAACCACCCAACAAATAAATTTCATATTATAACAGTACAATGACAATATGTCAAAAAAAAAATTAGTTTATTAATATTTCTTTTATATTAAAATATTTTTTTAAATAATTTTTTTTCACTTTTGCAAAATCAAGTTTCATAATGTCTTGTAGTAATTTAATCATATTTTTTTAGGTTAAATAATTTGTTTTTACTCAAATTTTTTCAATATATATTTTATTAAATAGCTGATCCTTAATTTGCAATATAATTTCTTGTTTTATAATTTAAAAGCATGAGTGAACAGCATGACAGGGGGTTTTTTAAAAGGCGGCGGGTGTAGAGAAGAGAGGTGTTAAAATTTATTTTCTAGGTTTCGGATGGATATATTCCTTAGTTTCAGACAAACCTTCGCTACCGAAAAAAATTTTATTTCAATGATCGATTTACATGATGATTTAAGAGCGTGAGTGAATATCATGACGGGGGGTTTTTTCAAGCGATTAGTTTAGAGAATAACGACTGCGATTTTTATTTGCTGGGTATTTTTTGCAATAGAAAGAATGAGCAAAAATTGTTCTTTCTATTTTTTTTTACGATTTTCAGTGAATGTTGGCTAATCACGAGCAAAAAACTCGAGTCTACCAAACGCATGAATTAAAATCACGGTAGAAGAATTTTCAAAATCCTTTTGAAGAAAAGTGGAAAAACACCATGATTTTAATATCACTTTTGTCCCGACAAAATTTTTATATGCAATTATTGTTTCGGACAAAAATGTTTGTCCGAACAATGTTCTTTTTTGCTGAGAGTTTTTCTTACACGAATAAGCATTTTTAAAAATTTAGTTAGTTGGTTTACAAAGAGGCAGTAAAACAGCAGATAATTCCTGTTTGCTGTATTCACACACACTTACAATTGATTTTTTATAAATAAATTCATATTAAGGGATGTAGTAGAATTATTATAGTTGACAAAATATAAAATTTCAAGAATTCACACTTACGATATTTCCAACAAAATTATTTCATTTAAAGTTTTATAAATTAAACACTTTGATTTCGATGGTGCTGATTCTCTTTTGCTAAATTTTCTTTCTTTATCTCTTAAGGAAAGAAACAAGTCAAAATGCATGTGGGAAATATTTGGTTCGGACAATGATTTTGTTCCGAAATGATAAGTATATCTAGCCTATTAGACATCAGATAATATCTCTTACGATTAAGGGAATATATTTGAATGCAAATAAAAGAGAATATTAACACAAACACTTGATGTAACACAACGAGTGGGTGTACGAAAATACTCAAGACGGTCATATGGGGGTATGAGTATCTACAAGTAGTTATTGGACGTGCTCTGTATGAGTTGGAATATCGAAATTAGGGTCCATCAAAATACAGCACATGTGCGAATGCTCTCACAGCGCTGCAGACCACAAGAATTATGAAATAATCGAATTTTGTGACTAAATAAATATATAAAGATTTTGAATGGAGATTTAAAATATTTAATTATATATTTTTTTTTTGACAAAATGTTTCTAGATAAATACTTGATGAAAACAATAACTCTGTTGTATTTTAAAGTTCAAAATATGTTCCCACTGGTGCAACGAGAGTAAAATTATTACGCTCATTAATAACGAGCAACCAAAACAACCAAAAAATATGATGATCTTTGATTTAATTGCCGTTCTCTGATCGCTATAAATTTAAAATTTTTAATATTTGTAAAATTGATTTTTGTGGAATTACTTACGTCGTAAAATTTGTTTTTGCTTTAAATATAATATTTTTCCTTTACACGAAATATTAAAAATTATTCCTAAGACTTCCAGATTGTTACTGAATTATAAATTTTATAATTATAAACACTGACCCACCATATTCATAAATATTCAAAATAAGTTTGATATGTATTTTAGGGAAAATTTTTCATAAAAAACTTTCTCAAAATAGATTTCAAACACATTTAATTTTTTTATGAATACGACGGTGATAGTTTTACAAGCACTTGACTAAAAACATACGCCCTACCGAAAATTGGTTACCGCTTTGCAGCGCTCTTTTTTTCTCTGCCTTCCAAATATTTATATATACACAAAATGTCCCAAGCCCTTGGCGGGATTATTATTAACCGCCTCGCCAGCAATGTTTGCACTATCGGCCGTAACTCTGACCTTGTTATTACCGTTAATATCTTGAGCCAGTAATTCATCGGCCGAAGTGGTTTCGTACGTGCTGGTAGCATCCAAAATCATACGGGGCAAAGTACGGCCCATATAAACACTTTGCGGCCTTAAGCGACAGCCGGTAGTGTCGAAACGACTATTCAATTCAATGTCCAACAACTTTTTATCGTTGCCTAAAAATGAAAAGGAATGGGAGGCTGTTCTTATTTCGCGGATATTATAAACTGGGCTGTAAGTGGGTAGAGTAGGAGTGGCATTGAGGTTACTATTTTGGGACTGATTAGAGGAGCTTCGCAGTAACACTTCCGCATGGGAATTTTTCTCACAAAAATCGCAGTTCTTGTAATTGTTTTGACAGTGAATGCAGACATCTGTCGGCTGTTTGACAATTGTTAGCGTCAACGAAGTTCTTCTAATACTGCTGGAGCCTTCCGATGAAGTATCCGACGAACCGGATGTTGAGGAGGCACACTCATCATCGCTGGTCATTAAACTTTGCAAATCATCCGATAGTGAATCCATGGAAACATCCAACAAACTTGAGTTCTCATCTAAACAGCAAATACTGGCATCAGCACCATACGACTTATTAAGAAGATTAGAGTTGGTGGAAGCCGGACCATAGGGAGTAACCACTTCGTCTAAGGCACTCAAGATTTGGCGACGTCGAGCATAATTGGGATTACGTCTTACCAGAAAATGGCAAGTCTCACCACGTTTGACACGTTCGGTCTGGGCTCGCAGAGGTATATCGTCGGGATGCAACTTACGTTGATATTCCTGGCCAGGGCAAACCTTTTGACAAGAAAAAATTATGTCAGTTAGATGTATTCAGATTTGGAATATTGACTTTCCAAACTTACCTCGTATATGGAAAACTGCTCTACGGGCTCCATGGAACTGTAACAGGATAACAACAGTTGCAACAATTCATCTGACGTTGTTTCTTCGGATATTACCAACGACTTGTATTGCGAGGAAGGTTGCAATGCCGAAGTGTGTACTCGTATCAAACCTCCTGGCTTGAGTTGTAGGCAAAATCTTGACTCTCCTTTAGGATGACAAGCCTGCAATATGGCCGGCCGTGTGTCCTCGTCTAAAACCAAAATCGTTTTCACTCCAGCACGTCTCACTGATACTTCCATGGATAAGTAAAAGAGACGGGGATCGCGATGGCGCATTTTAAGGCTTAGGAAGAGTACAAGAAAAAGACAAAATTAAATTTGCAAAATCTTAATAAAAATAATTTATTTTTTCTACTTTAAATAACGTGAAGGACATTTCTTGAGCCACATACAAATTTTCATTAAAAAAACTATTTTATAGCGTTTTCTTTTCTGGAAAACATGTAACATATTTTCACTTGTTTTGCAAATAGTGGAAGTTTGAAGGAGTTTTAAAGCAGAAATTACATTTCGTAAGAGATGTTGGATTAATTTCTAATGAATTCCTTAATGAATATGTTTTGTTGTAGACCTTTTTGAATAAATTTGTTTTGTTTGTGATGTCCTTTTCGACCTCAAGCCGAAAAGGACATCACAAACAAAACAAATGAATTCCTTAATTAAAAAAATCCGATTGTTGCCATTTTCTGCTAAAAAGTGTAAAAAATGTTGCACTCTTTTCTAGAAAAGAAATCAGCTTTAATGAAGAGATCAATACATGAAAATGCTTTCGGGCCACCCACTACTGTTCCTAACGAATTGCATTGTGGCCGTATAATCCCGGGAAAAGTGTTTTTGCAATGCTGCCCGTATATCCTGAATAGCACAAACTCATGCAGAAAATTTCATGAAAACACTCAAGACATGTTCGCAACATAAAAAATAAAAAATCTCTTGTAACCAAACAAAAAAGGATGTCAACTTACCGCCTGAGCAGCTGCATGATGACCTCTTTACTGGTGGTGTCCCACTGTATGCCCAAAGTTTTGTATTCAATATCTATTTTCAAGCAACTGGTAAAGACTTTAATCGTAGTCTGAAATAAAAAGAAATTCGTAATATTTTCTTTTATTTAAAAAAATTAAATCTCTTTCAAAACTCACCTGAGGCAGTTGTTCATTTAGGCTGGAGTAGCTGGAGGCTCTCGAGGGTGTTCTTTGCAAATCGCTGGGTGGTTCTGGACTGCCACACATTGAGGAGGCACAAGAGGTACTTGAACGCATTGAAACCGAATCCGAACGGTTGCGTAGGGGTGATATTTGTACGTGTTTTAGCATCTGTGGAATATAAAAAAGGGATACAAATTGTTTAAAAGAATTCTAAGAAAAAAATTTCAGAAGAATTTAAATTATAATTCAATGTCTTTTATTGTTATCAAGTATTTATCAGAAACAGTCTTTATTGCCACATATTATTGGTTATATATATGCGTGTGTATGTGTATGTGTATTTGTAAGTAATACCCCACATGGCCAAGTGCTTAAGACATCAAGATAATGGCATTTCTTAGAAGACATGGCGAAGACAAAACTTTCGTACAAAACGCTTCGAAGTGTTACAGGACAAGATGAACGACAGTGATCGTGCATCATTAACCATGCACATCCACTGATCTATAAGGCCAATCTGGCCATCTATATCCTGCACCCTAAAGTCGTCAATTGGCACGGCCAAGGCAGCCGCCCTAATCCTATTCCCATAATACAACCAGTCCGCCCCACCCAGTCGCCTCCCCTTGGTGGCACTGTTCGCCCCGTCTGTTCGCGATAAGTAACCGCAATCTTTAAGAGATTATGATCACTTATACCCCAAGTGCCATTTACCCTCCACATAAAGTTAAGTTCAGTCATTGCCGCTCCGTTTGCAGCCATCACGTCAATGTCACTGACACCCATGGGACCATCAATGGTATACAGATCACTCGGCTCATTCACAACACCGAGGCTCATCGTAACCATCGTAATCATTAAACCACAAATTGTACGAAGTTGTCAGATTTCCTTTTTATTATCAATTAGAAAAAATCATCGAGCGATGATGCCATGTCGTACGTTGAATATCGGGTCGTTGACGACGACTTGGTCAATTGGGACACAGTAAGTACAGTAGTATTAGGAATTTTATTTTTGTTTTTATTATTTGCTAAAGTTTAAAACAACCACGTTCGCTATTGTTCCAAACAATTGATCATGATATAATACGGAAAAAAATTAAATAATAAAAAAAATATAAAATGAACTTAAGAACATGTTTCCGGTTCATTCAAGCAGAACGCACAGATACGCAAACACAAGATTTGTTCGACTACATTTCAACTCAAACCTTTTTTGTCTGAAAACAAATTTGACCTTTATTTAAAGATTTAAATTTGAAATTAAGAAAAAAGAAAAAACTTTAGAAAAACTTTTTTATTTGGGCTTGTTGTTCCATTAATTTCAACATGTTTGATGACAACAAAAAATGTGGGGAAATGTAAAACTTTTTTTTTTCTATTTTTATATAAAACAGGGTCACAGGGAACAATCACACCCATATTCAAAAACTTCTTAATACCTCAACCAAACAAAACTTTCCAGCAGTAAAATTACTTTTTAATAAGAAAAATTTATAGCAAAAGAAAAGGTTGCGTTTCATTTCAAAATGATTTATCGGTTAAAAGCTTTGTCAGCCAGTAAAAGTAGTGGGACAGAAGCTTAAATAAATCTTCAAGACAAAACTTTTCCCACCTTCTACCAGCGCAGCTTTTTAAATTGTTAAGACTTCTACTCACATTTTGTTAAAAGAATACAAAATTTACTTAAAATTAATCGATACTTTTAACAGAAATTTATTTCTTTATTTATTTCACGCCCTTCGTTTGTTTCTTTTTTTCTTTTTCGTGAAAAGCTATTTCTTTGCCACAATATTAAATTCATAAATTCTTTCTTTTCTTCATTCACACGCAACGCGTTGCAGTGCAAACCGTTCGTACGTGTTTCCACATACCAGCATGTCTCTACGGAATTGTACAAAAGAACTGAATGCATAAAGAAACATATTTCAGCTTTACAATTATGCATAAATATGGTTATAATCGCACCATCATCATCATCATCGTCATCATCATCACCATCATCATTATCATTGTCATCATAATAATAAAGCAAAAGGAAGTAAATACTTCATATTAAATCATAGTTTAAGTGGCGGAGCGAAAAATTAATAGCAGCCATAAAATAAAACAAACGAAAAAGAATAGAAGAGAAATCAAAAGAACAGCATTAAATCTAGTGATAGCAAATGCTCACAAATTAATTATTGTAAAAATTTACAACTTCGTAGAGGGTGTTTTTTTTTAGCAGCTTTAGAGCTTAATAGGACAATACAAAACTATTATAGTGTTGAAATGATATATTTTTCTCACAATCTAACAAATAATTGCATGATAATTATTTTTTTATGTTCGCCATGGCCACCAACACATTAACCCTGGCCGCCTGGCATCAACAGACGTCTTGAATATTCGTTTCCTAGAATTCAAGAGCTCCTGAGTTGTCACCGTAAGCCAATAACTTAATATAGACGGAGAAGAAGTGGTAGTGGATTTTAAATACTCGGCAAACGATTACCCATTTTTGCTTTAATCGATTAAATTTAAGCCATAATCGACTAATTTTTGACAAAGAATCGATTAATTTTGAGCCATTAATATGTCAAACAATATTAAATGGCTTACAGTCGACTAAAAAATAAATCGAATAATTTATTTTGATTAATCGATTAATGTATATGTTCACTTTTCACAGTATTTTTTTATTTCTTCTTTTATGCACGAAAACTGGAACTTATTGAAGGTAGGTCTCCTAGAATATTTTCCGAGAGTTTTGAGAGGACGATCAAGAAAAAATATACATCTTTATAAAGGGTGTTTTTTTGCAGCAGTTTGAGAACTAAAATACAATCAGACAAGACTGTTATATTGTTGTAATGTTATGATTTTATTATGATCTAAAAAATAATATCATTAAATTTATTATTTTTTATTAACCCCGGCAATAGAGATCTTGAATATTCGGTTCCCAGACTTCAAGAGCTCCTGAGTTGTCGTCGAGGGCCAGCGGCTTAATATACTTGGGGAATATGTGGACAGATTTTGAACCAATTAATTTTAAGGGATTAATCGTTTATCTTTTAACGACTGATGGATTAATTTTTGGCTATTTATCGATTAATTTAAATCTTCATATTTCCCAGTATTTAATTTTTATTTCTTTCAAGCACTAGATAAATGCCTCCTGGAGCATCTCCCTGATAGTTTTGAAAGGTCGGCCAAAAAATAAAAAGGTTGCCTAAAAATATATGTAACCAGAGATGTAAAGGAAGGCAATAACAAAAAAATTTAAAAATTTTCCCTTCCCTAATTGGTTCGCGATAATTATGCAAGAACTCATTATAGAATAGGCCCATCCTACATGCTAGTCGGTGGATCGTGGGGTGTCACGTCGCTACTGTGGCGGGTCTTCATAAGCCCCTAGGGCTTCTGTGCGCCTTTGTTTTTATGATTATGACTTTTCTAACGCCATCTGTCTTCCGAATTTTTCATATACTCTTTGAGGATAGAGGTCTTCATAGCTCGCAAAGGGATCGTTTGCGATTGAGTATTAGTGGTGTTCGAATTAGAGCCAGCCCTAGGCAGCTAGTCTACCCATATATGATATGGGAAGTAACTGTGTACTGCAACCCGGATGATGGTAAGGTCAACTTGAGCACTCAATCTGCCCAACTGGAATAAGGAAGGTTATGTGATCTGAGGGACAAAAGTGCTGCCTGACTGTCGACACAGACACCAACTTTTCCTCATACCCTTTTGTCAAACGAAACTTTTCCCTAACAGTCAAGATTTTCACCTGAAAGAAAATGGTTTTATTAGGGAGACGTAGAGAGCTCTGTGGACCCAGATCATTTAAGAGGACTTCGGAACCAACACGAGAACAATCTAAATTCTTGATCCGTCAGTGTATATCTGGACATCATGTTCCCCTTCTATTTTGCCTCATTTCAATTTCCACTTAGAGCTTCAAACACTTTGTTGAAATCTGTTTGAGGCACCATGTGGTCAGAATATCTTCTTAGAGCGGGGGTAGTTAATCAGGCATCCTGCCGGTTTTAGTTACAAAATATTTTTAAAAAAGTTTTTACACTCTGTGAAATATATTTAACGGAAAAGAATGCAGTTCAAGATGACTGTATTGAAACTTATTTAAATGTTACTATCAAACTTAATTTTGCTACCAGCCTCGTAGTGCAATATTGAATGTATTCACAGCACCTAAAAATATGTTTTATTCATAATATTTCCAAGCATTTCCGTTAACTTTTTAGTATTTTTTTTTATTTTATTTTATTTCTTTTCTTTTTCATTCTTTATATTTTTTCCTTTTATTTGCTCAAAGAAACACTAACAGTTTGTAGGTGCTGCTACAAAGTTACTTAAAACTTTTTAAGGCCTGACAGAAAAGACGTATACAACAGCATGAAAAGCTGCAGTAGAATATAAATACGCCAGTGATTATCATTAACAAAATATTGAATAAATAATTTCTTTTGATATCTTATGAAATTCCTACTTCAGTCTACAAAGTTTCAAGGGAGTTTCTGTTTTTATTATAAATTTTTTCAAATCATAATTTTTTATGTGCCAGTTGCCAGGTTTATGGTGATTTGCCTATAACCCAAACAATTTATTTTAGTACGTGTTAAAAGTACATAAAAAAACAAAAAAAATTTACAACATTAAGTGCGAAATAATAGAGAGAATATCACTTGAAACTTAAGTCGTTGAAAATAAAATGGCAATAAAATGGCTTATGAAAAGTTTTGCTTTTCGTTTAAGGCCAACAAAAACAACAACAACAAAAAACATGTTACAAAATATTTATGGAAAAAAGTTACACAATTGCAAACTCATTTCAATTATTTGCAAGGAAATACTAAACTTCTGGGGGGAAGCGGGAAAATATTATAGAATTTTGTATGAAATTTAATACTGCACAGTGGGCAATAAATATTATCAATTATTCTCAAATTATTCAAGCTACTGGTTGCTTAAACCGCAATATTTGTTAGCCAAACCTGCAGTATATTTTAAGTTTTTTTTGTAGTTTCTTTTAAGCTCAGAAGTAAGTTAAACTTCTATGTTGGGGAAGCACTGAAAAGTTGCAAAAATCTAATTTGAAATTCATGTTACTCTCATCCAGCAAATGTCTTGTGGCAAGACAAAGGCCTGATTTGTTTTTTCTGTATGGTAGGCAGCCCTACTGCCACGAGCAATGAACTTCTATCAACCCAACGAAGGAGTTGTCAAAAAATCGCTCCCTCAATTTAAAGCATCAAATAAAGTTATTAAGAAAAACTCTATTATTTAAACTCGATGAAGATTTATAAGGGTATTTTTGATTCAGCAAGATGTGATAAATATTCCAAGATACAAAGGAAAGTTACAGAAGAGCAGTTCAGCTGTTTTCGAAAGCCGCTGCACTTCCATCATGATTGACTTTAGCTTATAGCTACTTATTAGGCGGCAAAGCTGATTATTTAAATATATTTTTTATAAAATAGAATCCCAGAACTGTAACGAACCGATGGTAACACGCTATAATATCCTGTGTTACCATTTCATTATATTCTCCATGTCAAAACAAAATCGTTTGGTTTGAAATCTTTAAGCTTAAATGCACCTGAACGTTTATTTTAACTTTTAGTTTAAGTCGGTTTCTGAATTTTTTGCCAGTGTATTTGTTTCTTTTACAATTGATAAAAGTATTTACAGTGTGACCATAGTAAAAAATATAATAATATAGATAAATTTAATATAGATAAGTTACAATAACTAAGAATTATTTTTAAAGTTAAATAGTTTAATTATTAATTGCAAAGTCTATAAGAACAGTTATTAAAGCAACATTATTTGTTAAAGTATTTTAAAACTAAAACATGGTCACACGGCAGGCATTGGGTTATACACTTCTTGCCAGCTGGAGATATAAAAATAAATAAACATATTAAATCACTCACTAGAAATAAAAAATTTTGTCGACACCATAATTTCTTTTACTCAACACTGGCCAGTGGCTAGTCGCAGGACAATTCGACGCGAAAAATATATATTTTGGTTATCAAAATTGGAAAAATAAATAATTAAACATTTAATCAACTGAATAAATATCAAATACAAATCAAATAATAAATAAATTTGCCTTCATACACGAATAAATTTTATTTTCCCCAGCGAATATTCGCTCAGCAAAAAAATCGCCGTTCGTTCCAATTGTGTCTGCAGCGTCATTTAACAATCAAACTGAGATAAATTATTTCCAACATAAAATTTACTTTATCGGTCTCAATTTTTTCACATAATTTTCCATTGAATTCATTTAAACAATTTATTATGGCTGTTTCATATTTCAGCCAAGTTTTTCTTTTACATCATCACCATCTTCATTAATTATGGCAGTCATATGAAAACAATATGAAATTGTTTTTTTTTAAATTAAAAAAATATATAAAACAATTCTTCACACGCCAAACTACAGCGATGCGAATTATGTTCAGCAAACAACAACAACTACATGCGAGTACATAAATAAAACAAATGAAAATAACAATTAAATTAAAAAACATCAAATAAAAACAACCACAATTCCCCACAATTAAAATTAAGCAAAAGAAAAAAAGAGAACAACAACAAATTTATATAAATTGTTTAATTGTAAATATTTCTGAGCCGTGAAGACTTTTCAGATGTTGCATGTGACACAGACGGGCAACAAGTTGTGTAGGAACTAATAATCTAACGATAAGTTCACACGTTGCATTAGAAACGCTCTGGGGGTGTACAGACACACACACACACACCAACCCATTACTCACTACATGTGCATACTTGTTGGTATATTCAATACGTGACCGAGCGTAACGGCCTGCATTGACATGTTAAGACTTGCATGAAAGGGTTTCTCTAGTCGATGTTTGAAATGCAACAGTCTTTATGAAATAATAATTATGCATGAAATGATTTTTGGTGGAAACATTAATTTCAAATAATAGAATTAGCGGAAGTTTTCAAACCCTTTTGAATTAAAGCTGGTTAAGCTGCGCTTGAAGAGGAAACAATATAAATAAAACACAAAAAAATTATAATTTTATTAATAACAACAACAAGTTTTGATTTTATAATATAAAAAACAAAATAAATTGCTTGTTTTTATGCAATTCCTGCCCACTTTTGTTGTAAAAAATGCTACGGCGTTGCCAGAAAACTGTAACAATAAACTGCAGGGAAGTAACAAAATGCGCGGGAATCATGCACAATTTCTTATTTCAGTTTTAAAAATTAATAACGACGAGAGAAAATTCCAATAAAATAAAAAAAAATATATATATACATATATACACACACAGGGACACAGTGTTGGGCTTACAGAATTAGGCCTTCAAAACATTGAGATCTGATGAGAACTCCATTTTTTTCTAAACGAGGTAAGACCAATAACTTTCAGATTTTCTTAAATTTTCGGATTCCCTAGCGGGAAGTTAAAAAAGATTATATATCATGGAATACTGATTGCATCCGACAGATATTTTATATTGCGATATAACGAAATATATTTTTTCAATAAATAACCAATTCATTTCACTGATTTCATAATGACTTAAACTTTATTTTGCGCATTGAATGTCGAGTGGCATGGAAATACGGTTCCAGAGCTGGGAAGCAAAATTAATTCCAAAACCAAATTTTTTTGTTCGTTTATAAATTGAACCTATTTTATGCTTTGGACAGCTTGAATTGTATATTAAAAACTAAACAAATAAAAAAAAATTTCCAAGGATGGGGATTTTTTTTTTGCACATTCAGTATTTTGTAGTACATGTAATAAATAAATTAAAATTTCGTTTCCAGGCATTGAACAATGTTTTTTTCATTCATAAAAGTAAAAAGGGTAACTACAGCTATTTTGTAACTCAGGAAGAACAAACTTGGTACTTAAAAATATATGTAATGCCAGACGTACATTGGTGAAGAATATATAAGATTCGGCGCAAATTTTTTATATATATTTTGTTTTATATACTAAATTAATGTTAAAAATATTACAAATATATTTTAATTCAATGTTGTAAGAAGTTGTACGTTGCAAACTTAAAGTCTTTTTTAAGGAACATCACGATAATAATTACATTTACAACTCGTGTCTCGACTTAAGAAAATAGAGTAGTATTTTGAATATTTTTAATCAAAAGATACTTTCAAATACTGGTTCGTAAGATAACATGAGCAATTTTAAATAAACAATGTTACAAATAATAATTCTAAAAGTATTATTTGACGCATAAAATCTTAAAGTTAATCAGCTTTTGACTTTGAAGCAGCAAAAAGTTTATAGTGACTCAGAGTCATGTTTTGCAGAGAAAATTAAATTCTAAACGCCTGCAAATAAATTTTGTTATCTCAGCAAAATGCTGTTGTTGTGTTTTTGTACATAAAAATGTTTAATGGAACTCATTTGCATTTTGATGTTTATAAACAATTTGCATAATAAATTCCTATTCCTTATAGTTTCCGCATATAAAATTCAAGTGCACAATAAATTTATTAATTATTGTATGGGCGCCCAAAGGTATACTACACATTGCGACACTGCGACACTTCAGAGTTGAGGTGGTTTTAAATGAATCTAAATAATTATTTATTAAATCTAAGCGATTGTTTTATATGTTTAGCCTTGTTAAATAGGCTCTCGTGTACAAAATTTAATTTCTACGATTTATACAACATTCGCCCTGAAGTATGCTACAGTTTTTATTTAGGTTTTCATATTAAATTAATTGATTCGTATGGATACTTAATTTGATATTGTAGCTGAGCTTCCCGAAAGTAAAATTATATATTATTTTATTTTATAATTTATTAATTGTTGTACGGGCGCCCAAAGGTATGCTACACATTGTGACACTGCGACTTTTTGTAGTTGAGGTGGTTTTAAATTAATCTAAATAATTATTTATTAAATCTAAGCAATTGATTTATATATTTATCCTTGTTAAATAGGCTCTCGTGTGCAAAATTCAATTTACGAGATTTATATAATATGCTTCCTAAAGTATGCTACAGTTTTTATTTCAGTTTTTTATTTCTGTGTTTATATTAAATTAACTGTTTCGTATGTTAATAAAAATAGAATTATTTTTATTATTCTTTAATTTTTGTTCTTTTTTGCTTAAATTATTTTAATACTCTTCTGCTTTTTTATTGCTTCACACAAATTTATCATTTACTCAGATTATGTTTAAAGCTTTTTAATATATCCTTAGAAGTCTTCTTTAATTTCCTTTGAAGTTGTTAACTTGGAATTAACTTTTATGTCTTGAATTCAGCTAAACAAAGAGTTATTGTCTTTACTTCCTGTAATATGATAATAAGACTTAAGAACTTAAACATCATATATGATGTATTACAAAATATAATAATAAAATACCGACAGCAGGAATTAAATTTTCTAAAGTGATTAATTTTAAATAAAATGTGAGAAAACATATATAAATTGGAATTATTCTCAAAAGCCTTAACATGCACTTCTTCCTGACACAATATATGATTTTTAGTAGCCTACTTTTGTGTGCTAATTTTGCAACTTTATAATAAAGAGTTGTAAAACTTTTACAATATTTTATTTAAGCCAAAAACTTAACTACAATAAAAACTAAATAATTAATTTTTCCGCAGAATAATAAAAAAGTTTAACTACAAAGAAAACTACAAGAAAACAAACAATAACAATTTCAATTTGTACTAATTACAAGACCTCCATCTGCGTTTAACAGAGTAAAAGTAAAAATGAAATGTTATGGTTTGGCAGAACTTTTGGTAAGACGTGCATAAATAATTTTTTTTTTCGCAGAAAACCCATACAAAAGCAAGATGAAAGCAAATTTAGGAAATTCATTGTTTAAAAAGAAAAACTACAAGAAATGGGGCTTGCGCCCAAAAATAGACTGCATATAATTTTATCAAACAGCTGTTTTATTTAATATGTATTAAAAGAACTACTTGAAGAGAATTTAATTGAAACAAAAGCCTGAGTATTATCGAGCTAACAAACTCTGCTGCTGCGGTCTAGTCAATTCGTACGTTTCCATTTAGAATTATGTCAATTAATTATTATTTAGTTTCTTTGTCAAAATCTACAAACTGAAACTAATAATTATTTTTTAGGAAATCTAATAAAATTCACTACATTTTCCCTTTAGCAATAATAGCTTTGATGGGGAACAGGAGAAGTGAATTTATTGTTTAAAATTAACTTCCTGCTCTGTGCCCCATTAAAAATGCACTGTGTTTTTAAATTCCATTGATTTTATTTGATAAAATCTGTTTAAAAGCCAAAAATTATGTTCCACATCACATGCAGTTTCCCTGCTTGACTACGAAAAGGGCCCGGGCCAAACAGAAGAAACAAACCATAAATTCGCCAGTCACACTTCAACTGAAGGGGTGTTGTGCATGGCTGGGTTTTTCGTTAATAATAAGAATAGCACGTTATAGCTGCCAGTTGTTTTCTTTTACAAAACAAAAACAATTGTATTTTCAGATTGAAATTCAATTTGAAATTGTTATGAAAAGCGGAAATAAAATGCAAACAATTTATTCAAACTTCTAAAAGGGCAAAATCGATTTTATATAGTTGAATAAATAAATTGTATTATTTTTAAAAAACTTTATGGCTTTTTGATCTTTTTTTTCGTTTCTTTTTTTCTTGTGAAAACTAACAATTTTAAATTCTATGGATTAAAGTGTTCAGCATTTTTATGAGTCTTATCTATCATTTGCACTGATGATGATATATTGGCCCAGTTGCTTTTATTGTTTTGGGTAAAATAAAGCATTATGTATTTTGGGAAATAACGGGTTTGTTAACTTAAATGTTTCTTTTGCTGTCCTTTTGTCACATAAAATTGAGGAGGGTTGTGTAATAAGTCGCTGCAAGAAAATTTAGTTGATGTTTGACAGCAATACAACGTAGACAATCTTGTGAATTTAAGGCTAAAGCACGAATGCGCATGTGTATAGCCAGTATGACAACAATACGAGCTGCTACCTCATCAGCCGCGGACTACACTCTGCTATTTGGGTGTTTTATATTAAACAAGATCCTGTAATTTATGTTGTACAGTGTATTCAAGTAATTTTATTAGTTTTAAGGAGGGCAAAATAAAAAGATTTGTTATTTTTCAATTTTATGCTTTTAAACTTTTAACAAATTTTTACATTGTGCATTTCTACGCAGAAAAACATTTTGAAAAACATATAATTTATTTAAGCTATGCGAAGAAAAAATATATAAAACTGCACCACAAAAATATGTGCATTGTATTTTCATACAATATTAATTGCCAATAGCCTGAAAGTATGCCCAACAAATATGAGAATATTTAGGAATCAAATCAAACGCGATGTATCAGTCCAGATACAGTACAAAGTTTCCGTTACAGTAGGCAATCGAGCATATCCTACCTGCGATTATTTACTTTTTACACACCTAAAGAAATTCGTGTCAAACGATAGAAGAAACAAAACCCATTATGAAACAAAAACTATTTTGAAAAAAAAAAAAATTGCTGAAACAAAAAAGTTATAATGAGGACCTTGCGAATCCATATTATTTGAAAGGAAAAAACAATATTAAAGGAAGTGCTTATTTCCTAAAAAATGTTTTATTCAATTGACAACGGAACTATGAAACAACCCTCGTATATCTTAACTTTCCCGATTGTGTTGGCAAACTTAAACGAGCGTTTTATAGTGGCTATTTTTATAAAGCACTTTTCAGTTGATTTATTTTTGATATGATGAAAGCAAACGCTGCAAAAATTTCTGATTGATTAACATGCAGGATATCAAATTTTATAAGCGAAACCACTTTCGTATAAAAATTATGCTCAAAACTCAAAGCTCAGTACTTTGTGAAAATAGATTTTGTAAGCTTTTGAAGAATGCTTTATTTATGGGCCGCTAATTCAAAAAGTGTGATTACAAATTTTTTCTTGAAATTGCGACTACTGAAGAAAGATGTTAAATGGACTTTCATAAATAATTTTCTTTGTTAAACAATATATTTGAAGATATCAACCAAAACGACGTGCTTACTAAAAGAAAGTATGTGGACAAATATATAAAAACATATTTATAATTAAAAAGTTTCATGGCAAATTATTACAAAAACTTATTTCGAAAAAGATGTAGTTCGTTTAAATTATGCGAAGTTAAAATATACAAAACAGTACCACAAGTATATAAGCAGCGTATTTGAATGTAAGATTAATTGTGAATAGCCTAAAAGTAGGCTCGAAATTTTAAATAATCTTTAAATACTAAATGTTTGAGTGCTAACGTTCAGTAAAACGGGAGAAGCCGTGCCCGACGGCATGCAAGGGATTATTTTATTCCTATTTTAAAGAAGCCTTGTTTTGGAAGGACCTAAATAGGGCTCTGACAATCACGCAAAGACGGTAGTTCAAGGACTGACAACTAACAATCTGCTAATATTTACCAAAAGGTCCAATAATCAGCCAGAAGATAATTGCAGGCTGCAGGCAGCAAGGGGAAGAGGCCAGCTCTCATGTGTGAAACACTGGGTAACAAAATCTTGTTGTTATTACCCACAGTATAACAATTCTCTTTCCTGTTTTAGGCTATTTGCTAACCATACAGTAACACTAACTTGAAAGTCCTAATCGAAACTCAATTGTTAATTCATAAATTTAACACGTTGTTTAATAAATTTAAATTTACGTATTAAAAGGCCTTCATATATATTTTTAATGTTTCAAATAACACACTGTGCAATACAAGATATGTTCGCCTTAAGATATGCACGTGCTTTATTGAAAACGTTCATTTTTTGTTATATACGTGTTGCTGCAAAAGCTGCTTTATTTTGTAGCATAGCTGAAGGTGTTAAAAATATGACGAATCCTGCAAGAAAACAATGGGATTTGAAAAATAAATTATATTTAAGTCCTTAATGTTGCGAAGGTTACTTCTTCTCATTCATCTTAAATGAGGTCGTAAATAAATTTTTGCTGGTGTTCGCATTTTATGTTCTTCCCCGTCCTGTTGGGACCACATATCAGCCAGATTTATGTCTTCTCACTCCAAATGCGACAAATCTGCTCGCTTACGTACCCATTCAATCAGAAATGCGTTTAATTGGAAAATAAAATTTTAAATGGGTGAGTTTGGCAAATAATTTTGATTAAAAATTTTAACAATTTGCACGCGTTACTCTGGTGTCGATTTATAAGGAAATTTCCATACAAACCGAACAAAAAGCATCTATCAGCTCTTAAGTGGGAGCTCCTATAAAGCAGTGATATCAAATCAAAGTTGTAACACTCTAAAAAAAAACATCCTTTTAAAGTAAATACAAGTTTTTCAAATTTTAATTCAAAATATTGAGTACTAAATATTCATAAATAAATTTGTGTGCATACTTTAGGAGATTTAAGCAGTACAGAACGAAATATCGACATATTTTATTCAATTCTTTGTTAACCCGGACTGATACCCTATACTCAAATGGCCTAATTCATTAAAACTAAAGCGAACTTCAATAATATTTTGAAATAAATTTTGTATAAAAATTATCTTTAAAACCCACATCATACATTTAAATTTCGCACATACTAGAGACCACAAATATTTTTTTTTGTTAATAAAATTAGTGACGATTTAAAATTTAGGCATTAAAAAATGCATAGAATAGCTTAAGGCGATTTAGTACAGCCAGTCAAAATCTTTGTTTAAAAACAACAATTATATATAAAGTATGTTCATGAAAATCTATTTCATTAAAAATATAATAAGAAATTAGTAAGGCAATAAAATTTCTATTGCCTGCTTTTTGGAAAAATTACTGCACCAACATAAATAAACACTTTTTTTGAAAGTAGTACATAGAAATCTGGGAACCTTCATGTAATTTATAACAGTAAAAATAGGATCAAACGTAGAGTAGATTATTATTGCATACTTTTGGGAGCAACGGGATTTGAATTATAAGTGAGTGCATTTTAAATAAATTTACAAGCATGCTTTTAGGGTATATGAAATAAGCTGATTTTAAGTTTATATCAATATTAAAAAACATATTCAAACGCAAATAATTTAATATGCTAAATAAATATATTCCAAGTTAGAGCTAAACAAATAGAAAAATAAAGCATATCTTAAGGCAAAAATATATAAAATGGCAAGGGTCAAGAGGGTATTTATTTAAATAAAATAGATTAAAGCAAGTAAATAACAACATGGATATTTATTTAATAACACATTTCATATTCCAGCAACTCTCCGACAGATAAATATTCTCTGCCAGAGTTTTAAATAACAACAACAAAATGTGTTAGAAGAAAAACTTTATACATTTTTAAGAGAGAAGCAGACTTTAAATTTAATTCTTTTCAAAATACTTGGCGTATCTTAAGGTGTTTGATAAATTAAAATAACCAGGGGGGAATTATTTTAAGAAGATAAGTACAGATGACCCAGCAAACTTTTCAGTTCATACAAAACAAATTTAATTTATTTATTTTTCCCCACCTATTTTGCCCACAAAATTCAGCGAGTCCATTTATACTACAACAACAACAATAATTTTTCTTTTAATTTCCACGCTCGCTTTTCTCATTGCATAACTTTACTTCACACTGTTTTCGTTTTTTTCTCAAAGTTGTTTTTTTCTACGAACGACAGTGTCAGTTTGCATATTTAGCAAACCAGTCATATTCCACTTAAATGCTAAAAACTTTGTTTGTAAGTTTAATTATATGCAGAAAATTAAATAAAACTTGAAATGGTACAAGACCACCAAAAGGAAACAGCAAAAGAAGTGGCAATTTTATTTGTGCAAAAATAATAGATAAATTTCGAAACCAGCGTTCGTTCTGCTACAGCTGAACATTAAGTACATAACAAAACCACACACATACACCACACACACACACACACACACATTTGATGGCATGCGATTGTATTCGCACTTCTTGCAAGAACACAAAAGCGAATTGCATAATACCCAACAGACTAACAATTTAAATTAGAGTAAATTTTGAGCGCCAAAAAGAAGACTATATTTTACAAAACTTACTTAAATTGTAACAAATAAGCAGAGCAACCACAATTAAAGCTCCTAAAACTACACACTTCGCTGTTTGAATTTCAGTTTTATTTTTTTAAATTAATTATAAAAAGAGTTTTAAAAGAATGCTTTAATATGAATTGTAAAAAGAAATATTGCATTTTATTTAAGCCTTAAATATGTGGCGTAGAGCACAACTTAGGGCGCTAAGTCAACAGCATAACGCGCTTGACTTCCCCTTGTGCTTTGAGACATAAAAACACTTTTACAGCAATTCGACCATCATAATAAAATAAAATATTTATAAAATTTTTTATTATTAAAATTCGAATTAAATAACAAATTTTAAATTGTTTGCAAATACTCAGATTTTAAATTAAGCCCAAACAATAATTCCCAGCTTAACAAGTTCGATTAATATAATTCATATTCATGGACCAAAAAATAAATTGATAAATTTGTTTGCAAATTTATAAAAAGAGTTTATATTTCAGAATAAATAAGTGAATTTTTTTATAAATTTTTTAAAAACTTCCTTTTTGAATGTATTTATAACTTTTCTTGTAAATTTAAATTTATTTACAAATTTTTTATAAATCAAAGTTTCCTAATATATATTAGGCTCAAAAAATATTCTCTATTAAAATTTAATAAAAACAAGAAGTTAACAAAAAGATATTATAAAATTCGTTTGAGAGAGCTCAAAATTTCGACAGCGGTAATTTGGCCCCAGTTTAAATACCGATCATTATCGCGTGCCATAAGTTGCCTCCAAGTTGTTATTAATGCATAATTTCTTTTTATATAAAAAATATTATATAAAGTAATTTTTTCTTAATCATACTTTAACTCAATTAGCTTTTAAAGATATTGCTAAATAACCAAGAAAATAAAATGCGCAAATCTATACGAAATTATTTTTATTGCAAAATGATATCAAAAACAGAGAATCCTTTTTTAATTTTATGGCAACATAAAATTGTTATTAAGCTGCGTTAGCAAATACCCCGACTCTTTTTTATGCTCTCTTGATGTCTGCCAGCATTTGTTTAGTTTAAGTTAGAGCCTTAAAAAAATAAATCTGCATAAAAGCAGTAACATAATGGGGTTTTCCCTCTCAATAAAATGTTTGCTGACATTCAAGAGCAATTTATAGAATAACTTGTGGTGTTGGGGTGGCAAAAAGTTTATTGCATACTTTACGGCATTTAAACGCTAAAACAATAAAACCAATACCGCCATGTTTTTCCATACCTCAATTCAATACGGCTTTATAAATAGCAATAGCGTCACACAAAATGCAAGAGGCCTTGTCAAACAAATAATTTTTTATAAATTTTGTTTTTAAATAATAAAGTTTTGTATACGACTTCTTTCGTTATATTATAAATTTTATTATAAAATTTGCCTTAAATATGTTGATAATTTGCATTTCAATATGTTTCCTTCATCTCCTGCAATATTAATATAATGCTACTTAGGTTGCTTTGCCTTTCAGGTAACTGTATGTATTATATTGATTTATTTATTTCAGAAATTTTATATAT
Source organism: Linnaemya vulpina (assembly GCA_963675445.1). Lineage (NCBI taxonomy): Eukaryota > Metazoa > Arthropoda > Insecta > Diptera > Tachinidae > Linnaemya > Linnaemya vulpina. Next base: position 1,480,321 of record OY776276.1, on the reverse strand, counting down.
ATTTTTATATATTACTTAATTTATATATATTATTGTGTGTTTTAGTGTTTCATTAGATTTATGACCCAACCGACTTTAAATTATTGTTTGGCGATTGTATTAAATCGTTGGAGATATTTATAATTTTTTTTTTTCATAAAAATACATGAAACGTAATAAATTTTGCTTTAATTAAATAGATTAGAGCGAATAAAAACTAAATGAATATGCCTCCTAAATGTAGGCAAAGTGGATGATGCAGGGCTGTACTCCGTTGATTAAAGCCAAGTAGAGGAAAAAAAAACTTCAAGTTATTCAAATTAAAAATAAAATATAAATTTAAAAAACCAAATAAAGAATTTTCATAGTTTTTTTTATTATGGTTTTGCTTTTAAACTTTGTTGTCGATGGATTATTTGCAAAAAAATTTTAATTAAGTTTGAAATTGAAAATCTTGTAACCCAATTCAAAATAATTTCTCGGAAATTGCCATTAAACAGCATCTTATTTTCACAATATTTTCGTTTTAATTTTTCTCTCATACGTTAAAACTGGCCAGCAGTTCATCACAATGAAACCAGCAACAGTCGTTACAATTCAGTGGAACTACTCGCCCACATTTTTATGAAACTGTGGCCAGAAGCAGACTTAATATCAGCAACTATTTCAGTGGCAAATATGTGAAACTCTTAAATATGTAGAATAGCAGATTGTTAGAATGTCAAACACCAGCAGGTTGCTACTCTTTCTTTTTCCACTTTTTCTATTTTCAATGATGCGTTCGAATCATTAAGGCACAGTTGGAGATTATTTACACTGTTAGCATATTTGTAGGATGCAGTTTAAAAATTTCATACTGCATACTTTAGGGGCTATGAAATATTTCATGTAACTGTTTGTGTGTGGGTGTGTGTGAGTGGCATTAGTGTTTGGTAATTTTAGTGGTTGTACTAACAACATGTAACATGTCATTTGCAAACCAAACTAAACGCATCAACCTAAAATAATTTCACAAAATTGCATTTTGAAAAAGAACGAATTTTTTTCACTTGTCTAATTTTTGAATTCAAATTGCTGGTGACAGTATATGAATTGTCAATTTTTCTTTTTTTTTGTGTGGTTGAAAAATGTGCCAGGGTTAGCAAAATATTTTTCACATGAAAAGTGAAATACTTTCATTCTCGGCAAGGATTCGCTGGTCTATGGAATGAGCCAGACGGGTGTGTTAATCTATTCAATTAGATTTTTTTAATATAGTTATACAACTATTTAATTGTAAAGGAACTCACATTGCGGTTTAATTCAAACAACACATATTTGCCAATTCCAGCAAGAGAATCATAACTCAAATATATTGATTTTTTTAAATTAATAATGCAGATTATAATGCTTAAACGTGTTCTGAATTGCGTAAATCCTAAAAAATTTAAGCTTTAATTGAGTAAATCACTTCACGAAAGTGGAACTTTGAATGTGCTGTAGCGGCTGTCGAAAACTGTTGTTCTGTCCTGTTGTGTTAGTTGAATATATAAAACTAATAATGGCTTCTCTTGTGTTGTAGAGTATTTATTTTAAATTAAAAACATTTTTCGATTAATTCGCCTATAAAATTAAATTTAATATAATGAGGTTATCTTATTAAAAAAAAAGCTAATTAATATCTTGTTCTTACACGTTTAAGGATTAAATATCATGTAACCATTAAGCTCTTAAGCTTTGAAATTTATTTAACATAAAACAAGTTATGACAATGTTGCAGCAGAAGCTGCATATATAAAGTAGTTTTTGTTGTACATTTTGCAAACAAAGCAAAAATTTAAATTGCAGATTATATTATTATGGTTTCATCAAGTAAATATACGATTTTATATATGGCGACAGAGAGAGAGAGAGAGAGAGAGAGAGAAAGAGAGAACACTTAAAAGCATTTGTCTCAAAGTTTACTGTAGCAAATTGTGCGGCATGTAGCTGGTAAAAAGAAAAAACAATTTTATTATGCTATAAAATTTAGACAAAAACTAAACTTAACTGAAGCCAATAAAAACATTAAATAAATTAATTTCCATTAAAACCCTAAAAATGTGCTCCAGTTTTTATTCAATCAATTAACGACCACAAAAGCTAAAAAGGGTTTAAGCCAAAGTTTTCCTAATATATTTCAAATGATTCCAATCAATTTTATAAGTCGAAAGAAAATGTTGGAAGAAGCAGCAAATTAATATTTTAATATCTTCTTAAAAGCAGCATATTTCACGCTAATTTCTCGGCAGATGTTTTTGGAAAAAGCCCAACTCCACGCCATCAGTAGAAGCTTTGTGCGACTTGTTAGCAGATTTATATTCATAACCGTGTGTTCGACATGTTTCATCCACAGTTTCATGCAACATTTTATAATATTCATATAAAATAAAATTTATCCAAAAAGATTTTTTTTAAATAAACTAATTAAAGTGAATTTTCTCAAAAGTACTTTATAAATAATAAATTATTATAAATTATATATTACAAAAAAACCCGTCTCAATTAAGCAGACGTTTAAAACGTCTTTCAAAAAATATACTTTCAAATAAGTACTTTTCAAAAAAGTACCTCAAGCAAAACGTACTTTTTGAAAATAAATAAATTCTTAATTTAAAACTTTCTTAAACAGCACCTTTTTCAAATAGAAGCTTTTCAAACTACTACCTTTTCAAAAGGTACTTTTCCACAAAATGAAAAATTTTGCTTTATCTGCACTATAAGTTTCCGTAAAGTACAAGTACTTTTCCCAAAAAGTACTTTTGGAGTTGAAGTTCCAACTTGGGGGTCAATATTAAATTTAAGTTGGGGGAGTATTACTTTTACTTGCATTTATTAGAATAAGTACTTTTCCTGTTAGGTACTTTTTTCTGAGAGCACTCATTTCGTAAAGTACCAGTTCCAAAAGTTTTCGAGAGGAAGTATTTTTTCAAATGTTATGTTTTCATCAAAACACAATTTCCGAAAATAATATTTTACAAAATGCAAATTTACAACAAGTGACGTGACAAACAGTTCCCCACCGAAGTAAAAAGTTAAAAAAAATCTACAACAATTTTTTTTCTTTTAATATAACGAGGTTTTTCCATAGAGATTTTTATAGAACTTTTTCCAAAAACTACTTTTGAAAAAGCACCTTCTTAAATCAGTACTTTTTCTTATTATATAACCACAATATTCGTACCGGTAAGTACCGATTCCAAAAGTTTTCAAAAACAAGTTTTTAGAAAATATATTTTCGAAATTAATGTTTCCACTGAAATATAATTTTCACAAATTACATTTTACAAAATCCAAATTTCTAAAAAAATATTTAAAAATGCGTAGAGTACTGGTCCAACAGAAAAAAAATTAATTATTTTCATAAAGGTAAGGTTTTAAAAATATTCCGTTTCTATTAAGATTATGAAAAAAATTGTTTTTGAAATGAACTTTTTTTGAAAAATACTTTTTATAAAAAGTATTTTTCAAAAAGTACGCGACCTTTAACGACATACATAGTTCAAGAATTCACTATGAATGATCATATTTCAACCGGCATTAAATTTTTTTAGTTTTAAGCACCTTTTTCGCCTTTTTAACCCTATTGTACCCTTCGAAGAATTGCATGTCGCTTTCATAGTATCATGAGGATGCTCTAACAAAACTTCGGTTAGAAGGTTAAAAAGATTTAATTTGAGTTGTGCGGTTTTGAGCGCGCACAGAAAAAAAAATTATATATGGATTTATATACATATATATGTATATATAATTATATATATATATATATATATATATATATATTGATTTTAAACAGGCCAACGGATTTTCTTAACTTAAAAGTGCTAATTTAAAATTAATTTTCTTTAATTGATTTTCTAACTCAAAAGAATAACTGAAGGCAAACAAACACAAAATCAAAGAGAACTTTAAGAAACATTCTAAGCAAAACCAATAAAGTTTAAAGTAAAAAAAGTTTAACAAAATTGGAGTAAACAATACAGAAAAAACAAAAAATTAATATTTCCAAATGAATTTTATAATAATTTACTTAATAACAATCAACCTTTTCAAAAACTCAACATTTAAAAAAGCAAAAAGAAAACTGAAATAAATTTATCACTCGTACTACAGCACCGGATGGATACAGCAACCGGTTGGCTGCAACATGCCAGTTGTCGTTTTATCTCCGCTGTTCAAGCCTCAACGATTTAACAAGCCAAGTATGAACAAGTTTAAGCCGAAAATGTTAAAAAAAAAAAAAGTTGTAGTAGAAGAATTAAAATTCATGCAGAATTTATTTAAAGAATGTGGTTTCTTATAAAGAGCAATTCGGGCACAAACAAGCAAACAAGTTGCTGCAGAAGAGGAAGCATTTGCATGCTAACAAATTTTTTAATTAAAATAATAAATTAATTGTTATTAGCGGCGTTTTAGAAACGGAAGTTGGCGGAAGTACTTGTTAGCGATTCCTAAGTTCTGTTCGAAAACCTACGAAATGCGCATACCAACGCAGCATTTCTTCTCGTTAATGAGAAAAACTGTATCTGCAAATGCCTGCCTGCACTTTTTTCTTTCTATTGAATCTTTCCTTTTTAGATTTCTTTCAGAAGGCTGTTTTCCTCAAGTGTTAAATATCTTTATAATTACAACGATGCTGCCAGCAAGGAAGTCTTGTGTCTGATGTTTTCTTTTTTTCTTGCTTTTAAGATTTCCTGCGTGTTTGCGTGTTTGTATTATCTCTTGTCTATTTCCTTTCCCCCTCCCTTCCACACTCATAATATCATATTAAATATTTCATGTCTTTTCTTTGGCTTTAATGACACCTGTAGTCTATATTTGTTAAAGACTTCGGCAAAGCTTGTTTTTAAGAATTTCTATTGCAACGGAAGTTGAATCTTTAAGTGTTTCTATTGAAAGATTCTCATAGAAAAGCTGTAATTTATTTGAGAAGATAAGAAAATTGTTTCAATGGAATACATTCAAAGAATATTCATATTCGATTAGGTCACAATTAAAGAAAGGTTCATTAATAACATGACATCCTGTCTGAGGAGTATAAGTAGGGTGTTCATGCGGTTAGCTGTTAATCGAATACTACCAGCAGATTAATTGAGCAACTAATTTATAATTAATTATTCAATGCAATAAACTTTTTAATTTAAAGGGTGTTCACTCGATTAACTGTTAATCGAATAACCGGTTGATTACCAGCCGATTTATTATTCAGTTAATTTGAAATCGATTAGATTTTGATTTGATTAACTGATTATTCGATGCAATAAAATTATTAATTTAAAGGGTATTCATGCGGTTAATTGTTAATCGAATACTACTACCAGATTAACTGAACAACTAATTTATAATTAATTATTCGATGCAATAACATTATTGATTTAAAGGGTGTTCACTCGATTAACTGTTAATCGAATAACCGGTTGATTGCCAACCGATTTATTAATCAGTTAATCTAAAATCTATTTAAAGATTAGACCACTTAATTTTATTCGATTAATTTATTATCGAATGCAATAAAGTACTTAATTTAAAGGGCGTTCATGCGGTTAACTGTTTATCGAATAACCCATTGATTACTACCCGAGTAATCAATAAGAGCATTCGAAATTGAGCATATTCGACAAATGATTCAACCAGTTAATTTCATTCGATTAACAGATTATTCGCTGTAGTACAATTCTAAACCTAAAGGGTGTTCATGCCGTTAATCGAATACTACTACCAGAATAATTAACAATTAATTTAGAATTCCGTTTCGTTTAAGGACTAGACTGTTTATTTTTTTTCGATTGATTGATTATGCGATGCAATAATCACTTAACTGGTAATCAAATAACCAACTGATTACTACCCGACTAATTAATTTCTTAATTTGATTGACCATTTTCGATTAATAATAATCACTTTTAATTTCATTAGATTAACTGGTTGTTCGATGTAATAAAATCTTGAATGTAAAAGGTGTTCATGCAGTTAAATGCTAATCGAATAACCGATTGATTTTTACCTGATTTATTAGCCCGGTTGACGGTCTTCGATTAAAGATTAAGCCGGTTAATTGTAATCGATTAACTGATTATTTGAAGCAATAAAATTCTTAATTTAATATGTGCTCAAGCAAGTAACTGTTAATCGAATAACCGATTCGATTATTTTATTTCGATTATTTCATTCGATTAACTTATTAGTCAATGTAAGAAAAACGTTGGATTTGAAGGGTGTTTATGTCGGTAAATGGTGATCGAATAACCGACTGACTACTACCCGATTAACCAATCGGTTAGTTTTAATCTGACCATTTTCGACTAATGATTAAACCGGTTAATTTCAGTCGATTAGCTGAAGTAAGTGAAAATTAGTCAACACTGGCCAACCTGTTGAAATCCTTTCAAACCACAAGAGACTATTTGTGAAAAGCACACCGTTACTAAACCCATTTACCTATTTAATTTGAGCCTTCTTCCTCCCTTATTAAAGGTACACCCCTGGCACAACTCAGTTTTAGTACGTGTTCAAAACAACAATTTCCTTTAAGAAACACACAATTAAACAATAACTAAGATTTCAGATTTTATTATTTGCCATTTACTTGAAAGTTTTTTCTTTATAATTTCCAAGAAATTCATTCAAACATTTGAAGTGTCTCTCTGTGCACAAAATAAGTTTATGCAAGAACTGCTGTTTTTAAAGAGATTGAATTACAAAGTCTTTCACTTGAATGTATTGAATAGATGACTGATTGTACTACTCACTTGGAGGGGTTGGTTGTTTGATATATATTTTCTCTGTTAAAATAGTATTTACCAATACTTTATTTTTGTTGTTGTTGTTCAAGAGTTTGCATACATACCTGCAAATAAAAAGAAATAAAATAAATATGTGTTGGACTATTTTTTGTGTTAAAGAATTTAATAGTAAAATCACATTTCCTTTAGGGTCTTCACAGTTCACGCGATCGTGTCGGATGGCGCAGTTGATAAAAAAGTTGAGTTATTTAATATTATTTCTTACAAATTTAACGCTCAATTCTACCACTTGGATTGTGTAAACTGATTACTTTTTCTAGTGTAACTTACACTGTGCAACAAAATAATTGTTTTATTAAATAATAAGAACAACTTTGACAATATTGAAATATTTTTTTATGATTATTTATCATTCTTAACATGTGACAAGTGAGGACATGCGTGAATCGTTCTTGGCACATAAAATTTTATATAATTAATTGTGTAATTTGGGGGTCATTTAAACACCTTTATAACATTAATGATAATACAAAGGCAAACAAACAAAAACAAAACTTTGATAAAACAGAACAGCACAATAAATTTTTTCATTCTTGTTTGCTCCTTATTTTTGCGGTCATTAAACATCCGTTTATAACGTACTCTAACTTCAGTACTTAAATTCTCACCAAAAAAAAAAATCCCCACACAAAAATATCTTCTGTTAAATGATATGATATGACAACAACACAACAAACAACCATAACACAAAACTGTAATTCCATTAAGACATGAGACCAACGGATACGTAAAAACAAAAAAAAAAAGAAGGAAAGAATCTCATAGATCTTTCAAAAGGCAAAATACATATAAAAGACAACTAAACCTGAACAGGGAAAAATCAAGTTGTTCTTTTTTGTTGTTGTTGAAAAAGATTTTTTTTATGATCTGTTACTTTAACAACTCGTTGGTAGTAAAAAAATTACCATGTAAAACCAACAACAAAAACGACAACTTCTTTCTACCACTACTGACCACATTTGTTTGACAAACAGTACGAGTATCTTAAGTAATCATCTATGCGAGCATCCAAGATGATGTGCATCATCATCATCACCATCGTTATTATTACCAGCAACTTCTTTCTTTGCCATTATGTCAACATACCATCGGTTTATTGGTCTTCTTGGTTAATACGAAACCAGTCAAAAGTGGCCGTGACAATGTTAAGTAATCACAAGGGGAATGGAGGCAAAAGGCGAGTAGACATTTAAATTCCTTGGGATGAAAATGTTTGCAAAGGAATTTCTAAAGAAAGAGTGGCCAAACCAGTTTGGCAAAAGCAAAGAAAAGAAAAGAAAACAACTTCTATAGAAAACTTTCTTCTGCTGCACATTTTGGCCAGAAGATGAAACTTTAAGTTGTTTGTGAATAGCTGAAATGGCATCAAAGTAATAAATTAAAGTGTTTGGACAGACGACAGCCAGCGGGTGATTTTTTTATACCGGTATGAGAACTTGAAAACTTTAAAACAATAAAGAAATAGTGTTAAAAACAAAACTGCTCTTTTATGATAATCTGCTAAATAGTTTCAAGGCTTTTTTTTAAGTCAGTGCAATTTTTCATTAATGTTTTTAACCCTGGATGGTTACTGCTCGTCGAATGGACGAAGCTCATTTACTCTTTATCTTAAAACCCTTTAATTTCGCTCAAGTACGTAGCGCATTTTGAGAGTGAAAAATAGTTTTTATGTTGTGTTTAATATTTTTTATAATTCTTCTTATAAAATTTTTTACTAAAAATATTTTTGATTATTTTTAATTTTCAAAATTGTTCCGCTAGAATTATTTTTAAAAATTATTTGTCGATTAAGCGCAGAGTAACTTTAATGTACAAAAATAAACAGTAACTATCCAGGGTCAAATAAATATGACCGCCAATAGTGACTTGAACATTAGCCTCCAATACTTCAAGCACTGCTGGGCAGTCGACATATATCAATTACTCACCAGCCTCATACAGAAGCAGCTCAGAGGCATTAAATAAGAAGACTGAAAGACATAATGAACTGGTTCTTTTCTAGAAATAAAGTTGTCATCAAATTGATTATTAAGCCCACTGTATGGCCAGTAGTGCCATCTTGTTGGAACAAATTTTATTATTAAATTATTGTCATCTTGGGAATTGTTGTCTAAAACTCTTTAATATTAATTTTGAGCTGATTCTTTTATTATCGCTGAGGTAAGCAGTCGGAAGGCAGGGCTGAGACGGTCAACATCAATTGACAATTATTTTTTAAGTGCTGCCAGACAACTGATCGTTTACTTTCTTTCTAGAGTTTTGCGTTCAGTTAGTTATACACCTCAAATAACTGTATAGAATGACGGTTCTTCTAAGGAGTTTTTCCTGCTTGACTACACATAAATCTTGCACAGTCAAGCCACCCTGTCGTCGATAGCGCATCGATAATTTGCGAAATAAATAAATACTAGAAAAAAAATTAATCACCAGAGATCCTATCGATCTGATCATGAGACCCCAACGGAATATAAACTACCAACAAAATATTTGTCATAGTAATTCTTTAACATCCTCTGGATTGTTTTTTTCGAGAAATATGGCAACTTTCCCTTTTTAAAGTAGCCATTTAGCCAGAAATAAGCTTCATAACAAAAAAAGCTTATTTCTTTAATAAAATTTATTAACTTCGGCCATTTTTAAATGAGCTCAATAGGGGCAAAAGCTACAAATTCACTGATCGATTGGCATCAATGCATGCAGGAGCATGCATCGGTTGGCACGTAAGCTAACACGCTTACGTAACAGTCGAGGAACAGAGGCCAATAAGTTCATAACGGCAACGAATCGAAATTTCGGCGTCGTTTTCAATATCTCGTGCTGCAGCAGCGTTATTCTCACTAGGCCGATTATATTGACCGCAAAAAGGACGATCTCTGCATAATAAATTTATTTTTTAAAAGTGAATTTCCACAATTTTGACTCGCTTTTCTGCTGTTCAACGACTCACGACATTTTGCCGGATGTTACTCAACAGAAATATCAACACTGTTTGATATCAGCTGATTCTCAGCTTTCAAATAATAGTGTTTGGCTAACAATAGTTCTCAGGCAGCTAAGAAAAAAACACCCGATATAAAAATATTAAATATAAAAACAAAAATTGTTTTTTTCGTCTCTAATAAGTTGGCTCTCATTCAGTTCCGGTCTAGCAATACACCTGATGGAACTGCCACCGTATTAACTTTAACATTTCATTTATTATGACTCTTTACGTTTGTGTTTTGCTTTTATTAGAGACCCCATCCAGGGAATCGTACTGCTATTTGCGTAGTTGCTGCTGTTGACCCTGTTATTAGGAGAACCTTTTATGTGTCCTTTGCTTGAAGCAAAACGATGTCTTGTTAATTTACACCCTTTAAATTCCGCTGCGTTAAATTCCTTATTAGCAAGCTCGGGGGCACTAAAACTTTTGTCATTTAAATGTTTTAAAATTATTTTTTATTATCTCTACTTCTCCGGTCTATTATTATGAGCAAATGAAAACGTAAATTAATAAGTCATCAACCCGGAAAATGTGTTTGTTTTTTGCCATGGCCAATAAAAAGGTTTGAAACCGCAAATGATTTATTAATAACTGTGATGGCATCTTAAATTCTAAATAAAAATTAAGAACAAATTGCGGTTTTATAAAACGCAGCAAAATGTTAATCAGTTTAAGTTGATAATATTGCGGTATTGACGTCAATATTTCGAACAGCATTTATGGAAGTAAAACTAATTAGAAATATGCCAAAGGCTTTTGGTTTCAAAGAAACAGATGGTCAACATCTTAAGTTTTATATGTTTTTCAATAAATAAGTTGTACGTACATTTTATATTAACTAAAATTTTTTGTTTAATTAAACAGAAGGACGTGAGAGACATTACGAAGAACAAGGAAAAATCATCATCAATATAATTTTTAATTTAAGCAGCAAAGCTGTTTTCGCAGGTCGCTACAAGACAGCTTCTAAGAAAGTATGACTCGCAACTCTTAAAAAATTTTCTATTTCAATAGTAAAATTAATATCAGATTTAATATCTATTAAAGCATGTAATTTTTAACTTAAGCAGGAAAGCGAAAGAACGCTGTTTTCAAAGGTCGCACACAATATTCTTTCTGAGAAAGCAGGCCACTCTCTTAATAAAGTCAAAGCAACTATTAAACCATTTCAATAGCAAAATTAATATCTGTTAAAACAATTCATCTTCAACTTAAGCAGCAAAGAAAAACAACACAGATTTCGTAGGTCGCTACAATATTTTTTCTGAAGCAGTTTGGCACACTTTTAGCGAAGTCAAACTATTTTAAGATGCAACTCTTAAACCATTTCTAAAGTAAAGTTAATATCAGAATTAATGTCTATTAAAGTATGTAATTTTTAGCTTAAGCAGTAAGGCAGAACAACGCTGTTTTCGCAGGTCGCCACACTATTGTTTTCACTGTTAATAAACTCAAATTATGTTATGACCCAATTGTTAAGAAATTATCTATTTCAATTGTAAACTTAATAACAGAATTGATATCTGTTAAGACAATGAATTTCCAACTTAAACAGCAAAGAAAAGCAACGCTGTTTTCGCAGGTCGCTACAATATTTTTTCAAAAGATGTTTGCCACTCTTTTAACAAAGTCAAAGTATTTTAAGATACAACTCTTAAATCATTTCAATAGTAAAATTAATATGTGTTAAAACAATTCATCTTCAACTTAAGCAGCAAAGAAAAACAACACAGATTTCGTAGGTCGCTACAACAATAAATTATAAATTCAGATTATGTTGTGACCCAATTCTTAAGACATTTTCTATTTCAATACTAAAATAATATTGGAATTAATATAAATCAGAGTTAAGATATATAAAGCAGAACAACTCTGTTTTCGCTGGTCGCTACATTCCCAATGTTTTTTCTGAGATGATAGGCTGCTTTAGTAATAAAGTCAAAGCATTTTATTAACCAACTCTAAAAATATTTTATAATTTAATAAAACTAATATCGAAATTAATTTCTACTCAAGTATTTTCCCTTTCCAATCCACAATGTCGCATGTTGTTGCACCGTCTTGAAAACAAAATTTTATTTTATCAAAATGAATTCTAATAATTCATATTTAAGATAAAATGTAAGATATTATAAATGATTTGAGGATTATTGGAGGAATCAACGTCAATTTGGTGTTCATCATAACGAAACGCTGCTGTTTTCGAAGGCCGGTACACTTTCTCTTCACTACTCATGTGTATTTGTTGGTGTAGGTTAATGTGAGACCAGTAATTCAATGCTTAATTGATGTAGAGATTCCAGACCGATGCTAGAAGAGCAAGTGTAGCGGCTTTCGAAAACAGTGGCATTCTGCCATGTGAGTTCAAAACTTAATTGATATTGATTCCTCCGTTAATTTATTCTTTCCAATTCAATATCACATAATAAAGAAAGTTGGATATAAATTCCTAAATAATACAAAATATTATGTATTATTGGTTGTAACAGGAAATTTTAATCACTTAATTGGAGGATCGTAACAGTGAGGAGGCACTCAACGGTACAATCGATACCTTCAATAACTCTAAAATATCGATAATATCTATACGATTACTTAAAGTGCAGTTTTCAAAGATGCTAAACTAAATAAAAGGAGAAACTTTCAATAGCTTTTTTCCAGTTTCTCCTATTGCGGCAAATATTCCCTCCAATTATGAATGAAGAAATCGAAGTCACGTCAAGTCGACCGCAAAATAAAAAGTGTCACCTTTTGACAACAAATTATTACTACTGAGTCGTATCTCAGTATTCTTCAAGGCATTTAATCATTTTCAATTGTTATCGACGTGAAAAGTGACAAATTTGTTACTGTCGTGTTCACGTGATGTCGCTATTGACATTCATAATAGGGCATAATTTTTATAATAATTTTCTTAAAGAAAAAAGAAGTTCAAGCATGTAGACATATTTTTACCCCCAACAAATATTAAATTTATTAAAAATCGATTTAGTAAATCTCACACATGCACACACTAACCCTCCAGAAAAACCGTTTTAGAAATGCAAAACAATCTCTTCCGAAAAATTCTCAGGATAATAATTCATAAATATGAATTTCTAAATCCATCTGTTGCAAATGCTGAATCAAAGAACAAAAAAAGAACGCTTCATCTCAAGTGCACAACAGCTGTAATACACACGAATATCTCAATGTTAATTTACACTCGAAATTCGATATGAAATCTGGCAAATAAGTAAAATATTCAACACATTTCGCACCACAAATAAAAATGACTGCATACGTGAAATGCAATTAAAAAATTTCACTAATAACAGATGCCTACGACTGCCAACTAGATCCACTGTTAAACATACGACAGGCATCCATATATAAAATCACAACAACACCAACAAAAATCATAAAAAAACAAGCTACTCGGCATTCAGACAGTGTTAATTTATAGAGCACCACTACCAGCGTAAATGTAGTCCTTTTTTAACAGAAGACTGCAGCAGCAAGAACACACAAAAAACTGCATTCAATCTGTACAAGTGTGGGAATATTTATTTCATACAAAATTTATTTTGCTCTTGCACTTGAAACTGAAAAAGTAAAATGAAATAAAATAAATAAAACAGGGAAGAAAGACTGACTGCATGAAAAAAACACAAGCTGTACATCACATTCGCCAGCGGAATGCAGTTGTAAAAGACTCTGAATAAATATGTTGGGTTCTGGGGAACAAAAACAAAAAGAACACACTCACACACACGCACACACACACGCACTTATACCCCATGTGTTTGTGTTGTTTTTTAAATTACTGCAGGTAGTGAAATCAGTTTTTCTTGCCATATGAGGAATATTTATTTCATTTAGATTCCGATTTGGTGGAGTGTTTGAAAGGAAAGTGTTTTTTGTAATAAAAACTTTTATTAAAAAAAAAAAAAATTAACAAAATGGATATTCAAATCAATATTTAGAACACTGAAACGAACATAGACAAGACAGTAAAATATTTCCGGTTTCCATAAACCAGATTTACTTTTATTTCTCTAGAAACGAACCAGCGGCATTTGTTAAGCGATTCATAAAAAATTTCCTGAAAGGAAACAGCAGATGTACAAAATGTGGCCAACACTTGGAAATGATGTTACAAGAAATAGCTGTCAAATTTTGAATATTGAAATTTGAAAGTAATTATTTTCGTTTCAAGTTGTTGTTTTCTTTTTAAATTCATTTCGAAAGTAACTTCCTAGTGAGTTCAGTCTTAGCCAATTGTATTAAATGCACATGTTTGGAGTCGTATTTGTGAAATCTATTTTGGGATTTTGATACACATATTTTATTATATATGTACACGATAATTTTGTTTTAATATAAATTTTAATTTAAGAAAAATTCTTTGAATCATAATACGCATAATGATTTATTAAAACTCATTTTAGATTTCAACTTTTCTAAATGTGGTAAGAAATTATATGATTATATTTAAAAAATTTGTATTAGGAAGTATTAGGAAGTCCCAGATTTGAACTCAAAACCCACTAATAATTACCAATTTAGCAATTTTATCTGCAAATTTGTATAACGATTTATTGATACACATTTTAAGTTTCAACTTTTCTAAATACGCATAACGATTTATTAAAATTCATTTTAAATTTCAACTTCTTTAAATATGACGAAAAAATAATGATTTTGTTTTAAAAAAAATTTTTTTCTTACAAATTTTATTGTAAGAAAAACCCTTCAATTAATAAGACTTCCCAGATTTGAGCCCAAGCCCCACTAATGATATCCAGTTTAATCTACAAAGATCGAGAAAAATTATGATTTCTTAAAACACATTTCAAGTTTATTTTAATTTTTCTAACTATGGCAGAAAAATTATAAAATTTTATCAAAAATATATGGCCCGACAGACATTTTGTTGAAAATTAAAGCAGATATTCAAATTTATGATTAATACATAATTTATCTGTAATAAACTCAAAGAATATCACGTTTACTACTTTCTTTCTAATAAGTACATATATGGCCCGCCAGAAATACATTTTGACATTGCAGGCAACCATGAAATTTTATAGCCCAAAAAAAAAATCGGCACATAAGACCAGATTTAAGTCAAAACATTGTGTTTTCAACTAGTATTTTACTAAATAGAAGAAAAAACTAAAATTAATAAAGATTTCAGTTTATTTATATTTTAAAGAACTTTTTATGATAAGGCCCGCCTAAGATTTCCTAACTACGAACAAGAAAAAAATTTATGTTCATACAACTATAAAAATCAAATCTGTTTTGCAAAAATTTCACTCTCAATATACTTATTAAATATATACAAGGCATGGCCCGCCTAAAAATTTTTTGTCACACACTCACATACAAATTTATAAAACTTCAAACAATTCTTCTCGTATTAAAGGTAATTATTAAAAGAAAAGAATTAATATTTAAAAATTTATATACAGATAAGAAATCTGGCCCGCCTGAAAACTTCTTACCACATATTTATAACGTTCTATCATTTGCAAATTTTGTATTCCAAAATCAATATTTTTATTTATTTAGCAAAATATCAAAGATATTTGAGACCACTGACTGGCAATTTAATATGATAATTTAATATGGCCCGCCAGGAAACTGCTTATGATATATTACAAATAATAGAACTTTAATTTATATTAAAAGCAAGTTATTTAATTAAAAAATTTGACTTAAAAAGAGAGCGTTAGCCCAACTTGACATTTGACGCGATTCTCTTCTTCTCCAATAAACTTGTTTGTTTAGGATGACATTTTAACAAGTTCTTTGCCTCAAGCAAACAATTAATAAACTCTTCTGAACTACTCTGATTTCATTTACTGCCTTTTAGTGAATAAATAAAACCATAAAAACGTGTGATATTTAAATTTTCACATCTGGGTTTTATATTCTCACCAGATTCATGGAATATCTGGAGTGTAATTGATACTTTTGTTGTGGAGTTTGAAAAAGAACCGCCTCAGAACGGAAGCTTTTAATATTGAAATGACATTAAGTTTTTGGTATTTTTTCTTTTATTTTGTTGCCACTGTACTTTTCTCTTTTTTTTTGCCATATAAGTGTAATTAATTGAAAGTATTGTTAAATTTAATTCATTTCTTTTACACTTAATTTTTGCCCTCATTTCTTTTTCGGTCTTTTATATTCCATCATTTGCATTCTTGTGTGTCAGACGTTAATGCTTTCCTTTAAATAGGGGCAGAATAAAAAAGCTCATTAAGTACTTCTTTTTTTTTTAATTCTTTTTTTTCTTCTTCTTCTCCATTCTTTAACAAAGTGTGCAGTCCAGTGTACGTGCAAGTTTAATTGAGCTTATGTTTGAGAAAAGCAAAAACAAAACAAACAAAAAGTTGTTGTTAAACTGTGAGAATATCCTTCTGATTTTCGTAATTTACTTTAATCAAGAATAGTTCGTTTGAACGTCCATATTGTTTGCTTTCAAGCTGCTTAAATTTAAACTGAATTTAGTTTGCTGGAACTTTTGTAATCAGTATTTTAATGTTGTTTGCTGCCAGAAGCAATATCCTTCATGTTGACACTTGAGTAGTCAGTCGACAATCACTGGCACTTCACAAAAGTTTGCCAGAAAATAGTATTAAGCAAAACAAAAAAGTTGTTTCGAACAGTTTGCGCTGCAACAACGTATAATGTAAATGATAAAATTGTTCATTCATTTCATATTAAATACAACATTATTCAAGTAATTGCGTCATTAACACTGAATAAATGGCTGAGACTTTCACATTTAATTAAAAAAATGTTTCACACGAAAACAAAAAAAATTAAAAAAAAAAAATTTATGAATATTCTGGGTAAATATTAATTAAAATATTTTATAAAAATTAAAATTCATAAGAACAACT
This sequence comes from Linnaemya vulpina, assembly GCA_963675445.1. Lineage (NCBI taxonomy): Eukaryota > Metazoa > Arthropoda > Insecta > Diptera > Tachinidae > Linnaemya > Linnaemya vulpina. The sequence goes on along the minus strand of OY776276.1, from coordinate 1,463,645 downwards.
AAAATAAAATTAAAATAAAAAATAATTTGATTTATAACTGAAATTCGATTTGTATTAAACGACTTTTATAATACATGAGAGAACTCAGCTCCAGCAAGTAGTTTTTGCTTCACCATCACCACTGTGCAAGTAGTTAGTGCCTAGACTTTATGCTAGAAATTTAATAAAAATGTTTATACATATTATGCACATCAACACAAGGTTTTAAGCACAAAATTCTAATTTATATGGGAGGCGATAAGGTGCGTAAAAGTGCGTAAAAGTGCACCACTACAAAATGGGTGACATAATGAAATATATATATACGTTTATTTATATTGTGCACATCTGGATATCAATACCTCTTTTATATACTTGGTTTCATCGATTTTGTTAAACGGAAAGCTGCTAAAAAGTGAACCACAAGAAACTGTGGGTGTATCTATATATAAAAATTTTTATATTCTGCAAATCTTAATAAAAATACCTTTTACATCTGATTACTGGCACCAGTTTTGCTAAATGAAAAAATGCTTAGAAGTGTACCACAAGAAAATCTGTGGCTCATTTATATAAAAAATTTCATTCACATATATATTTTATGCAACACATCTTTTTATTAGAAATTATTTTACGATACTCCGTTTGCATTTTTTTATGTAATCAAGTATTATTTTCAGCGTTATTTCTCTAAATTTAATTAATTTTACTTAACAAAAGAAAGCACTTTTCTGATTCATCACAATGAATCAGTAGTAATTTTGTTAAGAAATTATCCGTAATCGAAATATAAAAATATTTTGCGGTTTCTTGGCACCTGTTTCTGTAGCAGCGCTTATTAACATTCCACTAATATTTACTTGGGCTTTTCACACTTTTTACAGCACAAAACAAGTCTCAGAAAACTTAATAACAAAACTCAAGCTGACTAATTGAAATAAATATTAAATATATTGATATAACAAATTCAATCATATTCGCATAATGAAATTCAGTCAATTATTTAAAAAAAATCAGCATAATAAAACTGAAAGATATTTACTGAAAAACAGTTGCTCTACTTTTCTAGATAATTGAAATAAATTATATAAAACGGGTTTTTTTGAAACTCTAAATACATTTTGTTGTAAATTAGAGATAATTTAAAAGATTTAACTAAAGTTGAGCCATTAACAATGTTTTTTTTCCAGTTCAATTAAACGAAAGAAGTTAATAGTTTCTTAAACTTCAATTAACTTTTTATGTTTTTATTTCTGAATAAAAGTTATTTCACTAATAAATTTGTTCGTTAATGGTGCGGTAAGCCACCATTAAAAAAAAGTATAAACAAATAAATAGAAACAAAGTGAAAAGCCGGAGATAAGAAAACAAAAAGGAAGCGAAACCAAACAATGGTTTCTAACTTTCTTTGTTTAAGGGGTCAAAGTTATTGATTACCCCCAACAAAGTTCGCATTAGCCACCTTGAAGTGAACACGAACAAAAGCCGCAAAGTTTTCAACAAAATTCCTTTTCAGGCAAGTTTGCCAATTATAATTGGATGTATTTGTGAGACTAGAAATCTATTCGAGATAATACTCGTATATTGCGACTATAGCCCATTATGACATATTGTTAATTTGCATGTGTATTTGTGTAAAGATGTTAAACAGAGAACTGCTAGAATCGCTTGTTTGCTCGATTTAATCTCTGAAAAGTTTTAGATTTCACTTATTTTGCTGCAAATAACACGGCTTTCCATTTTGAAAACATACAAGCACATGAAAAAAGTACAGTGCACTCGCGGTAATATGAACGCACCAAAATACGAACCTTCCACATATATAAATTTATTGCACAATAATTTGCTGATTTAGTTAGATGTTTGATTTTAAATTGTCTTCAGCTGTTAATCAAAATTTATTACAAAAATTTCACTTGGGAAATTACAGAAAACAGTTTGGAGTTTAATACTTCTGATTTATGGTTTCAAGACCTCAAATATCGGGGAAAAAATTTCTTTTAAGCCGCAGAAGTCGGATTTTAAATAATCAACAGCTTTCAATCTAAATTTGATACAAAAATTCTACTTGGGAAATTATAGAAAACTGTTCGGAGTTCAATGTTCGAGATGGATGGGTTCAAGACCTCAAATATCGGGCGAAAAAATTTCTTCACAGTCGCAGATGTCTGATTTTTAATTGTCTTCAGCTGTCAATCGAAATTTATTACAAAAACTCCACTTGGGAAATTATTGATAACTGTTCGGAGTTCAATACTCCCGAGAGATGGGTTCAATACCTCAAATATCGGGAGAAAAAATTTCTTCACAGCCCCAGGTGTCCGATTTTAAATTGACTTCACTTGGCAATTAAATTTTGTTTAAAAAGAATGTTACTTGGAAAATTACGGAAACTGTTGGAAATTCAATGCTCGTGATGGATGGTTTCAAGACCTCAAATATCGGAAGAAAAATTTTCTTCACGGTTCCAGATGTCTGATTTTATATTCTCTCCAGTTTTCAATCTAAAAATTCTACTTGGGAAATTATAGAAAATTGTTCGGAGTTCAATACTCCCGATAGATGGTTTCAAGACCTCAAATATCGGGCGAAAAACTTTCTTCACAGCCCCAGATGTCTGATTTTAAATTGACTTCGCTTGGCAATCAAAATTTTTTAAAAAAATTTTTACTTGGGATATTACGGAAAACTGTTGGAAGTTCAATGCTCGCGATGAATGGTTTCAAGACCTCGAATATCAGTTCAGGAATTCTTTTAATAAATTTGAAGGCGAAAAAATTTTTTTTCTTATTGCCCTATTCTTTTTGAAATATATTCGAATGGGATGGAGGTCAAATTGTGGATCAACGAGATTTGAATGTATTAAAACTTCTGAGAAAGTTTTAATACACTGTGTTCTTTTTTCAAAGTAAAAAGCACTTTTTCTTATATCTAATAAAAAAATATATATAATATGCTTAAAATTTCAATTAATGTGGAATTATATCCTTTTATAAGCAACCAAAAAATAACTCCATATGAAAATCCGTATTTTGTTCCAATCGCTAAAAATATGACTTTTTTAATCTCAAATCAAATTTTATTTTAATAGTCAGTTTTTTTTATTTGTTTAAAAACGAACTTTAATTGCTCTTCACTGTGCTCGTGAAATATCTCACGGAAACGGAGATGATCTTAATTTCTGTCATTCCATTTGCTGTTTCGCTTTTGCAGATGATCTTAAACTAGATTTATTGCATTTCATTTTTATGTGAACTTGTTTATGAGTTTTTATTTTTTGCCACATATTTTTCTGCCTTAAATTTGAATATTAATAAAGAGAAAATAATTTTTTGAAAAACAAATTAAAGCGACCGAAAGGGAAATTAAGGTAAAACAATAGCTCGTCGTCATATATTAATTTTGAAGCGCAGCTAAAAGTGAAAGAAAGTGAAACGTATGGGAATTTATACTTCTGCAAAAGTTTTTTTATTAAAATAATAGTTTCAAATATTTCTATCGCAATAAATTAATAGAATTCACTTCAAAGACAAACCATGAAACCTAAACAAAAAGAGAAGGTAGCAGATAAGTGGCTTCTTTTTGCATGATATTAAAACAAAAAAGTTTGACAAATTTGTCTTGGTGAAATTGACTGCTGTGCTTGTGCACATTTGAAAATGTATTTATAAATAATTGAATATATTTTTAATATTTACTTTGATCAATAATCGTGTATAAGAAATACTTCAGAGAACAGGAGTGGCAGAGAAAAGAGGCTTTCAAGTGGTGGCAGTGTTTTGTATTGAATGTTATTCCCTGTTGGAATACGTCTTAAATTAAATTTTAGGAATTTCAAGTCAAAAATTAATTCCAGCAATTCTATCCGCCCCTGCTTTAGCTAATAAAAAATTGAAAAAGTTGAAAGACTGTGCTGTTTTAAGAACTTTTCGTTTTCTGTTGTTTCTAAAGTTTTCTTTAAGTTTGATGAATTGAAAACAGGTTCGTTTCTTATTTCCCCGAAATCTTATTTCCATTTTATTTATTTGTTCGCCTCCAATTTATAAGGATATATTTCAGTAAAAGTTTCTCTAAATTTTTGTTATTTTATACAAAAACTAAGAGCAAGAATATTCATGTTTTAAGCAAAATTAATTTTGCTTGAATTATTATTTCATTTAACAAATCAGAGCAAAATGTTTTTCAATTTTTTTATTGAAAACGTTTTATGTTCTGCAAAATGCCTGCATGCTAATAATTTGTTGCTGCTGCAAATCCGTTTTAATTAAATAAAATGGAAAGTCTTTTAACCAACATTAAAGCGTTATGGCTGAGCTTGACAAAAACGTGACACACCTTTTCAATAAATGACTGATTGATCAACAACAATTTTGTTGTTATGATTTCGTTGTGAACGATTTATGAGGCAGCAATATGTTGCTTTAATAAATTTTTGTTAAAACTATAGTGATAAATGATGTTAGAATAAGTTTTGTGCATAATAAGTAGGTAAACGAAATAACCCAGCGATATTTTTTCATAAAGAAATGGTGTACGAACTAAGTTTTCGTTTATTAGTCTGAACAAGGTCAGTTGGTTCAAGTATTTGAGCCAAGAACTCTGATATAATAATAGTGCAATTTTCGTATTCTCAAGGAAATGGTGTAGAAATCATGGTCTTATTTGTTACTGAAATGTATTCGTTTATATAAAAATTTGTTTATCCAAGAAATGGCGTAGAAGTGAAGTTCTTGTTTGTTACTGAAATGTATTCGTTTGTATAACCATTTTTTTTATCCAAGAAATGGTGTACAAATGCATTTTCCGTTTGTTACTAATATGTATTGGCTTGTTTAATTATTTTTCATCAAACAAATTGTGTAAAAATTAAATTCTCGTTTGTTGCCAAAATGTATACCTTTATTTAAAAATTTTTTTAATGCAAGAAACCGTGTAGAAATGAAGTTCTCGTTTGTTACCAATATGTATTCGTTTATTTAACAATTTTTTTTATTAAAGAAATGGTGTAGAAATAAAGTTTCCGGTTGTTACTGTTTGTTTAACTATTTATTTTGGTTTGTTTAACAATTTTTTTTTAAATCCAAGATATGGTCTAGAAATTATGTTCTTGTTTGTTACTAAAATGTACTGGCTTGTTTAACTATTTTTTATCAAAGAAATGGTGTAGAAATAAAATTCTTGTTGTTATTAACCAACAATTTTTAGTTTTTTAACTATTTTTTTATACAAGAAATGGTATTGAAATAAAGTTCTTATTGGTTACTTAAATTTATTCGATTAAATAATAATTCTTACAAAAAAAATTAGAGGGCAGTGGCAAAATTACATAGAATTTATTAGGCGATTGAGCTCAAGATAATTTTCGATATGATTTAAATTTTCACTACTTTTTTCAATAATTTGATTTAAAAAAACTAGCAGCGTTTTTTGTTTCTATTACCGGTGTTATTAAGTCAATGAAAAGTTTAATTGAATCAATTATTATTGCAATTAATAATCAGTTTTTATATTTCTTCCTGAAATATTTAAGCGCATTTCTGTGGAAGCGTATTAACATAAAATGTATTATTGATACATGGTGTTAACTGATTTAGTTAGACCCTGATAATTTTTCTTAGTTATGCTTTTGCTAACCAAATTTGAAAAAGCCTTCGATTACTATTAAAAGTATTTAATAGTTCTTTAGGAATATATCTTTTTCCCAAGAAATAACGTGTGGCAATTAAAAACATAAAAAACTTTGTTAAATTCCCTTATTAATTTTGTTGTTTCCTGTCTATTGATTTATTGTAAATATTATTTTATTGAGCCAAGAACTAACAAAAAAAACAACAAAAAATTACTCTCCATGCCAATCACGTTCTATTTACTTGTAATATTTTGTTGCTGTAATTTTACACTAAAACTTGAGGTAAAAACCAGCGAACGTCTAGTTATTTTCGTTAACAGGTATTTTAGAGACTTGGCCGGATATTTTTAACAATGAATGGAACAGACAAGAACAATAAAAATTATTTGATATTGATGTCGCTTGTTTGTTGTTGTTTTCTTGTTTATTTTTTTACTTTTTTTTATTTTTTCAGTGAATACAAAAATGTTTGTTATTTTTTTATGCTTGTCTTTTGATACTTCAAATTTGCTAAATACGTGCTGTTAAATGGTTTTTGCTTTAAATACAGGTGTCTTACCAATTTTGTTGTTGTTGAGATTATAAAGATTTGTAACAGAATACGTGCTGATGGCTGATAGCGCCTATTGAGAGCGAAATGGGGTACTTTTCTTATTTGATGCGCAACTGTTGTGGATTTTCTTGAGCAGGTAAAATTTATGGCGAAGAGTTTTACAGAAATTTGTATCGATACAAAAGACGGAATTGTGGCCGTTTAAATTAATATGCTGGACATGTCCATCGAAGATTATAAAATCAGGCTTATGCAGGATTTATTTCACACAAGGAATGGCCTTAAATTTTTTATTTTGTACTAAGAAAAACACCAAGAAATTTTAAAAAAAATTTCAATAGCTTGATATCAAGGATATAAATTGTCCCGGATGCTGACAAACGAATTAAGTAATTGAGTTTTTCTAGTACTTTTTTCGATGTATTTAATTGTGTTCAGTGATAAATAAATTCTTAAGGAATAATGAAATATAGAATTTATTCATCCTTATCATTTTATATTTTAAGCTCTTTTGCTATTCTTCTTCTCATTTGGGTAACTTCCTTCATGAATTTATTTTTTAATTCTGGCAACATCGGCCATTATAGTAGGGAATTAATAATTACTTTTATAAACTTCCACCGTATTATCATTCGGGTCTGCCCATTCTAGCAAACTAATATTTTAGAAAAAAAAACAGCAACTTTAAAATGAGTTTCGAAACTATGTTTGAATTTTCGATGAAAGTTTTCTATTGCCTTTTTATATATTTTACACAATAAGTTATCAAAATAATCTTTTAGTAAACACTAATCCATTTTATAGAATTTCGAAACTATGTTCGAGTTTTCGATGGCGATTTTCCGTTGCAAAATTATATATTTTACATACAAAGTTATCAAAAACAACTATTTTGGAAGAAAAAAAACTAAAGCTTTCAATAGAATTTCGAAAGTATGTTCGAATTTTCGATGACAATTCTTTGACGCAATTTTATATATTTTGTATAAAAAGTTAGAATACATGAAACTAAAGCTTAAATATGCAAATATTACTCAAAATCGAATTTTCGAAATAATGTTCGAAATTTCGAACATTGCTTAAAATGAATATACTAGACTTGTTTGATGAAATATTTTCAGTTTTTACATTTTATATGCTTTAAATCAGTTTTATTTCACTTTACGAATTTAGCTTCGAATGAGAAAATATCAGGATTTTTTGTTTTCTATTCTTCACTTGAAAATTAAAGTTCAGATTTTCATTCGCTGCTTTAATTTTCTAATTAAATTATTCAATTATTTGCTTAAAAAAGGGCAGCTGGAAAGTACAACAAAACGACACAACGGATTTTACAAAATATTAATCACAAACAGCTGGTTGTGTAATCAGCTGTTGTAACTATTAATTTTTTATTAAAATCTCTAAGTTTCTATTTAGAGAATTTGCTCCTTCCCTATTGGGAAATATCTTAATGTCAGACATTTAAGTGCTACAAAATGGTAAAAATAAAACCCCAAATTAACTTCCGACTGCTACCCACTTACGTTTTGATTTGAAAGATTTCCTTATTTAACCAGACTTTTGTTTTAAATTTCTTCTAAAATTCCATTAACTTTAACATTTGAATTACGAAATAATTTCTCTAAGTATTTATGAAACATCAACTCAATACAAACTTATCTATTCTACCGAATAGATTTTCATGTCTGCTTTTTTCTCCACGTTCTAAAGCCACTTGATTGCTCTTAATAAGCAATTAAATAATGATGATAACAATTAAGATATTGTAAAAGCCAGACAACACTTTTGTATTTAAAATTACCTCAATTCAAAGAAAATATAATTGCATCATGTTGAACAGCAGCAAATTATTTCAAAATACAATTTCAATTCAATAAATAATTTAATAATTATTCTTGAGGTTAGATGAAACAATAAACAGCAGGTTGCAAGGCTTTGCTGCATTTAGATAAATTGCAAATTAAATATAAGTTTTAGTTGAATAAAATGCGAGCATATAAGAGAGTAGCATCTGACAAGACCATTTGAATATAGAGATCTTTTAACGATTAAATGAGGAAATTTGTTAAATACGTTGTGTTGTTTTGTTGTACTTTCCAGCTGTCCTTTTTTATGCAAATAATTTAAAAAATTTTTATTAGAACCTGAAAGCAGCGAATGAAAATCTAAACTACAACTTTCAAGTGAAGAGTAAAAATAACTATATTTAAAGTTTTGTTTATGTGCAAATTTAAACTTTTTTTTCATCAAACAACTCTATTATATTCACTTTTGGCTATGCTCGAAATTTCGAATATTATTTCGAACATGTTATTTTAAGCAAAATATACATTTTTGAGTTTTAGTTTTATATATTCTCAATTTGTATAGAAAATATATAAAATTACATTAAATAATTATCATCGAAAATTCGAATATAGTTTCGAAAGTCTATTAAAACTTTCAGGTTTTTCTTATATATTATTTTGATAACTTTTTATGCAAGTTATTAAAATTTAAATAGAAAATTTCCATCGAAAATTCGAACATAGATTCGAAATTATATTAAAATATTTCATTTTTTCTAAAATATTTTATTTTAAAACCTTAAATGCAAAATATAAAAAACTACATCACTACATGTCAAAAGTTTTTTTTTTTAATTAGTTATCAATTTTTATGTAAAATATTTAAAATTGTAACAAAGAATATCATCGAAAGTTCGAAAAAAGTTTCAAAACTCTATTACAAGTTTTATTTTTTTTAATACATATTTTTTTAATAACTTCGTACGTAAAATATATAGAATTGCAAAAAAACTATTATCGAAAATTCGAACATAGTTCCGAAATTATATTAAAAGTTTTAGTTATTTGCAAAATATCATTTTGATAACTTTTTATGTAAAAATAAAAAATTACATCGGAGAATTGTTATCGAAAATTCGAACATTGTTTCGAAACTCTATTAAAAGTCTTAGTTGTTACTGAAATATTATATTGATTAATGTTATCTTAAACAATTTTTACTGGAGTTTTGCCTAGAACATACCATTTTTTATAATTAAATTGTCATTAACCAAGGAACGAACAGTTTTGATAAATTCGATTAAATGCGAAGTTTTTTTTTCTATCTGCAGTCTACAGAATATTAATTTTCATATATCATTCGCCACTTAATTTATTAATAAAATCTTGCTTTTCCAATAATTTAGAATATATCTAAACATTTTAATGGCTTTTATAGCTTAATGGCTCTTTTAGGTAAATTTATGAAACTCAACATTTAAAAGTGTTTCAATAAATTTTCACTAAAATATTAACATTTTAAAAAGTAGTTTTAAATGCTTTTCGTAAACGCCTGGAGATTTATTTATGGCCGTAAACTAAATAAAAGAAACTTTAAAAAAAAGTTTTCTTTAAATTATTACTCATTTCAAAATTTTTTTCAAAAGTCGTATATCTTGATGAATATCTATCAAGAACTTACAGTTATTTAAAAAATAAATTTTTTAAATATACTTTGTATAATTATGCTGATTCTAGATTTTTGTTAATTCCTCTCGTCTTAAAACTGATTAAAACAATCAATATTTATTGATATTAATTAAGTTGAATGAATAAATCAATTTATAGAATTTTTTCATATATAGTTTTCATTTGTTGGAACGTTATTTCAGAACTTGAATCTAAGTTTCTCCTCATGTTATTTACAAGTTACAAAACTAATTGTTATTAATGAGATTTCAATAAAATATGTAAATATTTTCAAAACAGTATTAATCACCGACAATAACGAAATTATAGATAATAACAGCAATTATTTAAGCAACGAAATTTAAATAATTTATCTGTTAAATAAATATCCCAAAAGTTCCCACATCAAAATTTCATTTAATAAAATAAGTCAATAAAAGATAAATTGTTTATATCAAATTAATTAAGCCTGAAGCTAATTAATAAAGTACGACATCTCGCCGTAATCTAAACGGTCAATATATCCATCAAATTATGTATAGACGTCAATAAAGCACAAAAAGCTTTTCTTTTAAAGTTCCTAGACACCATTTAACGTGATTATTTATAACCATTAAGATTTTCCTTAAGCCATAAATCGTTTTTATGAGCAAAAAGCTAAATGACAAGATTTGTTATAGTTTCACTACCTGGACTCAATAATTTATCATCAAGTTGGTTTTATAAAGATAAAATTTTGATTTTAAGGAAGCACATGCGGCCTTCAACAGAACAAACGAGCCGCTTAAGCAATAAATAATTTTTGAAATGTTTTTGTTCATGGAAAACTATTTTATTGGTTGTTTTTTTGAAAGTAGACACAAACAAATAAGACAAAGTTTTATTGCAGATAATGACAAAAAGGTTCCAATTAGTCTTTTCTCTATCGGCACTTAAATTAAAGTTAACACAAGTGTTTGGTGAAATTAAAGTAGCGCTTGTGAGTTCTCAAGCTAAATTTATGTATTTAACACTCTTGAGATTCTAACAATTCTTTTTTGTGACAACTGGAAGTACATTTTTACAAGGCTCTTCTTAAGAATAGTGGTTATTCTTGGTTAAAATAACTTTATTTCAAGAGATACTTTCAAAGAAACATATTTCATAAAGGAAAAGTTTTAGCAAATCATTGTTTTCACAAAAAGTACTTTTACCAAAAAAGTACTTTTTTCAAAAATACTTTCTAAGGATAGGTAATTTTCTGAATCAGACTTTCCATAAAAGTACTTTTTGGAAAAGGCACAAAAGGCTTCTTCTGAAAAGTACCTTCTCAAAAACGAGGTACGTTTTCCAAATGGAGTTTTCGTGACGTACTTTTTACGAACAGTACCTTTATCACAACAATAACTTTTGCGGAGAAAAAAACCAGTCAATATTAAATACCGCCTTTAAAAAGTAAAATATGTTCAAGGTTCTTTTTAGGGAAAGGGCTCTTAAAGAAAATAAAGATTATTTAAAAGTATTTCACAGTAATTTTTCTGAAGAAAAATAAACATTCTCTGAAGAGGACTGTCCTTTTTCAAGGTTCTATTTAAGAAAAGGGCTTTTTGGGGGAAAAATATTTCAAAAGATAAACAGTTTTGGATTAAATGCATTTTTAGCAGTACTTTAATTAAAAGTACTTACCCCAAAATAATATTTTTTTCCAAAATACTTTTGAAAAACATATTTATTTCAAAGGGCTTCCGAAAGTACAGAAAAAGTACGTCTTCCTAAAGCCAGTTCTATTAAAAAGTACTTTCTACAAACAAAGGTACTATTCTCTAAATTGTAAAGGGAAAAGCAATTCTTCTGAAAAGAACTTTATGAAAAAGAAAATTTAGCCAAAAAGTATTTTCGCTAAAAAGTGCTTTCTCTGAGTAGTACTTTCTCTAAGTAGTACTTTCTTTGAAAAGTACTATCTTTGAAAAGTACTTGCTCTGAAAAGTACTTGCTCTGAAAAGTACTTGCTCTGAAAATTAATTTCAGTGAAAAGTACTTTTTCTGAAAATTGTTTTCTCTGAAATGTGATTTCTCTGAAAAGTGCTTTCTCTGAAAATTATTTTCTCTGAAAAGTACTTTCTTTCAAAAGAGATATTTTCTTCAGTTTTTATTTTAAATCCTTTTTTTTGGGAAAACGACGTATTTTTACAATAAGTAAATCTGTTTTTAGAAAAATTTTTTTTCGAAAAGTACTTTTCTTCACATATTTAAAAAACGCTACTTTGAATTTAACTTTGAGACAAATTGCATTCTTAAAATAGGTACTTTCTTCCAAAAGTACTACTCCTGAGAAGTACTTCATCACAACAAAATCTTCGTAATTTTGAATAAATGGAATTTCGTACTTTCTGTGAATAAAACTTGATCATGAAATTAATTTTTCTGAAAAGTACTTTCCTTAAAAACAACTTTTTTCTAAGAGTACTATTTGTAAAATGAAAACGAAAGTTTATCATTGAAAAAAATATTAGAAAATTGTTGGTCTTATCCCGTTTTGAATATATCGAGTTCTCATCAGGGATGGCCTTTAGGGTCAACCCTTTTCAATATTTTTTTAATTTTTTTAAATCAACTCAGAATCCGATTTAAAAATTTAACTATTTCGAAAGTAAAGCTTTTTATTCTGTGGTGAAAGCTTTTGCTAAACGACTTGTTGAAATATTAGAGTTTAAATAAGAACTATTTTTACATGATGTCTCCTTTTTACTAGTATTTTTATAAGAAGCACATTTTTTTAAAAAGTTCTTATGAAAAGTCAAATTTTTCAATATTTTTACAAAACAGATCTACAAAAAAAAATTTTTTAAATATTTATAATTATTACTAATTTGGATGACCCAAATTGTTTGAACACACTGTGGTGTTGAGAAAGCAAAAGGCAAGAACTTGGCATAACTAAAATTTAAAGAGCATTCTCATTTCAATTTAATTACTATTCATTTGAACAAACCAATTTCAAAACATTTTATATTCTGCTTATTTACACTAAAATACCTTTTGAAAAATATATTCGTTTTTAATATCAACTGACATTTTAATGGCTAAAAGTGGAGTGTTCATATGTCTCATAACTGGAGTTTATCTTTTATTATTAATGTTTTTGTGGAGAGTTCTTTGCGTGTTATTTAATAAAAGGCGCTGTTTTTCTTATCATTCTCAGATGTGCTCTTATTAGACGATTTTTTTTAACAATTATTTATATTTTTTTGGGCTTACAGCCTTCTTACGGAGGCCTACGCTTTGTACTGAGCCAATATTTATGTTTTGCTTATGTTGTGCCATTAAATTACCTGCCAGGTATGAGTTTATATATTTTTATTTTTTATTTTTTATTAAGTAGCTTGGGAAGTGATTCATAAAAGAGATATCGATGTTAATTCCTACAAAATTGTAATAACGACTATAAAAAACGAGTCGTTAAAAATTTATAACAAGCCATTATTATCTGTCCAAATCCGCTTATAAACAAGTTGTGTAACAAAAATTTTCTCTGGAATTTTGGTAATTTATTTCATTCAAATATGTTTAAGCTTCATTACAAATTGTGTTATTTTGCCGACTTACCTTGACGATTTATGGTGTCGAGTTTTCTTTTGGCCAAAGCGTATGATAACTTAATTTGCAGGATGGCAAAGAGATGATAATATTTAGAAACCCAAATAAAGTTTACAAATAATAAACAAAGTGGTTTGTAGGTTGGCTCATACACGTTGATTAAATTGAAGATCATGTGTATGAGTGTGTGTAATAAATTGGCTAAAAATCTTTATATAATTGTTGGTTTAATTTCATTCATCTTTTTTTTTTCTTTTTGTTAATTAAATTTTTTATCTTCTGCAGCTGAAACATAAAATGACGTGTTTGAGTGTTGTTGTTTCATGTGCATTGTTTTAGTTAAACAGCAAATTAATTTCTTTTTGTTTTTTTATTTTTATTTAATTTGTTTAAATAATTTTGTGGTACATATTCATGGCGGTGAAACTTTTAATTGTTGAGTTTGCAAGCCGTGTGTATTTGTTTTGAACATAATTCAACGATTTTCAGAAAATCTTTAATGATTTTCCATTCAAGGTCGTTGGTTGTTTTAAGTTTGAAAATAAAATGCTTTTTAAACACGTTATTTTCATTTAATTGTGATCAATTTGTTGAACACTTTTTGCAGATTTTTTTATTTTTAAAATTTTCTTTTTTCCACTATAATGCGTATCAATACGGTTATGCTTTATGTATGTGTGTGTGTTTGGCTTAAAAGTTTTGTTGGCAGCCAGTCAGTTATTTTCACGCGCAGCACTAGAATCGGTTGAGCTTCACTGCACAGGTGTTGCGTTTAAAGTGGAATTGCAATATATCGTACTGGTTTTTCTTTTAATATTTTCTTTTTCAAGAATTTTCTTTTAGTTTCTTAATTCTGCATGGCCAAAGAGTTGATATGTTGGCAGTAAATTCCATTGACATTTGGCAAGTCAGTCATGCATGTTGGTTAATAAAGTGTAAAGGAAAATTCACATAAAATCAACATTAACTGGTTGCGAGACACTGTAGCAACTTTTTGAATTTATTTGAAATTTTGTTTATTTTTCATTTAATTTCTTTAAAAAACAATACAATCTTGTTTACTATTTTTACGAATTTTTTGCTAACAATTGCATTTTACATATTTAAAACACTTGATTTTTTTTAGGCGACAAATATTTTCCTTTAGTTTCTGCCGTTTTTCATAAACCGTCTCGTTAATCCATCTGTTAGCTACTAAATTAGACTAGACTGGAAAAGATCTATACAAGACTTGAACAAAACATAAACAACAAACAACCAGCTCTCTCTTTTTTTCTCTCTCTCTGATGTTTGCTGAAATTACTAGCACTCAAATTAAAAACACTCAAAATGTTTATAAACATCATGTGGTTGCTGGCTGCAGCTGGAAATGTTGCAGAGAGTACTGCGAAGATTCTAAATGAGATGGTGATAAAAATATTTTTGACATGGTAACTGAAGTACTCATCACTTTTGTAAAAAGAATTATTGCAAAAAAAACTTGTAAAATTATACAAAACTTGTGCCACAAACACAATCCTCAAACGAAAAACATTTTTTATTTTATTAATCGAAGCTTGTAGGAGAAAAAAGGGACGCAGGAAATCTTCAAAAAATGGGGCGACCGTTTTAAGGCGTTTTCTTTTCTCAAAAATATGTAACATTTTTTCACTTATTTTCTAAAAAGTGGCGGTTTGGAAAAGTTTGAACACATAAATTATTTTTCGTGAGAGAAGTTGAACTCATTTGCAATAAATTCCTTATTTTTAAATGGCAAAATTTTATCATTGTCTGTTAAAAAGTTAACAGATTAAATATATATTTTATAACACATCCCATCCCTGGTTGATGCATTTGGAAGTGTTTTATTCGTGCTCAACAAACTGACACAAATCTTTTTATGAACTTCTAAAAATTTTAAACATTAAAACTCAAAATACTCCTCAAATAATGAATTCACCATTTCTCTTTGCGTTTTATTAACTCATCTAATCAATAAAATACAACAACAATGTAATAACAAATCATGCAGTTTGTTCAATGACCGTTAAAGTGCTCAATAAACAGAAACAACAGACCTTTTATGTTGGTTTCTAGTAAATTTGTTCTCTTTTCTAGTCATTTATCAGGGGGAGTTTGTCAATGGGACTCAGAGATGGCATAGTAATTAAGTTTGAACTCACGGTTAACGAACACTCACTTTAAGACACCATGATAGCCCAAGCTGTCGCTCACAGAATACTAACTGCTTCTATAACAGTCGTATTAACCATAACTTTTCTCAGAAAAATAAAATTTTATATATATTTGAAATAAAAATATTTTTTGTTTATAAACTGTTTATAAGACAACTGTGTTACACATTTTTCAAGGCAGAGTTTATATATTTAATTTAATTTTATTCTGGGAATAAATAATGAGAACGATTAAAATTGAAACTTTGAAATTTAATCGCACTGATTCTTGTATCTTGAAACTAAATACGAATTCCGATTTGGGAATAAGTATTGAGAACGATTAAAGTTAAAATTTGAAATCTTAACCAACAATTTCCACATATAGAAATAGAAAAATATATTTTAATTATTTCTTTGAAAATTAAGTGAAAACCAAGGGAAATAATTTCATTATTAATTCGAAATTAGTTACAATTCTCGAATATATTTAAAAAAAATTTTTTCCTTTTAATATTAATATTATTATTTAGATAAAAATTATTATTTAAACTCACGTTTAAGGCATCGAAGACAAAAACAATTTTTGTTTGGGGTCAGTGGCCCATTTGTTTTCAAAAATGATGATTTTCAGATTGTCATTTTCAAATGTGAGCGGTATAGAGATGTTATTCGACATGTTTTCGTACCTCTATTACCTGCCGTTAATCCGGCTGATATGTGGCTCCAATATGACGGAGCCATACACCACACACCGAGTGCTACGAAGAAACTTTTGAAGAAAAAGCTATTTCACCTCGTGTAATATAACCTCTTTAGAATATATTTTTGAGGCTACATTAAGTCACTTGTCTAAGTCAAATACCTGGATATCAACACTCGAAGAGTCATCGGCCGCAAATGTTGCGAAAAGTTGTTGAAAATTAGTGTTCCAGATGAGGCCTCTACGCCCCAGAGCACGGGGCCACTTAGTAGAAATCATATTTAAACATAAATTCCATAAAAGTTTCTTTCAAATAAAGACCGTTTCATTGATATTGAAACTATATTTCCTTGTTTTATTATGATTTAAACTTGTGTCACTCTATAAAAAACACCCACTGAATGACATTCTGTTGAATCAAGTGGCTTCAACTGTGTTTCATATATATCACTTAACCATCTCTAATATGAAACATTTATGTGTGTTGAAATATGGGTGTGCTCATGTGCATGTAGTGGCGTGTAGGTAGCAACATCCTCTTTAGGCTTGTCCGCTTACAAACTGACGTTGTGCATTTACACTCGTACATTTTTGTTTGTTTTCAAAACCTTTTTGAACCAGTTTTCAAACATCAGCCACGCACATGGTTAAGGTTGTTTCAATTGTATTTTTAGTAGCATTTAAATGAAACATGTTAATTGGAATGTAACTCAGTGTAGGAATGCCGCATTAATTAGAGTTGGCAGCATGTTGATGCAACATATTTTAGTGAATTTAAATTAGTTAAATATATTTGAAGTTTTATGGCAAATTTTAATTGAGGGATTCCAGCAGTAGTCATATATATGAAATTATAAGACCGCTGGGAACAGCCTGTTTTAATTTAATTTAAACATAATTTTGTTAATTTATGTCATTTAGAAAACAGTGATGAACAATCCATTACTGGCTGTGATTTCGGTAAGTTGACGGGTCTCCAGATAGAACTTAATTTCCTTTATGATTCAGAAGATAAACTGCTGCAACACAAGACAAACTTTATAAACTTTATAAAAAAAGTCCAACATTATTTAAAGCGCAAAATACTGTGAATTTCTGTTTTAACCCTAAATGGTCACTCTTAATTTTTCTACATTAAGTTTATGCTTCGTTGGATTGACAAACAATTTTCAAAAATTATTCTAGCGAAACAAATTTTAAACTTAAAATATATTTAGTTAATTATTTTACTTAAACAATATAACATAAAAATTTTATGATAAAATAGCTTTGGCGAATGGTAACCATCCAGGGTTAAGAAGGTATTTTTAATATATATATATATATATATATATATATATATATAGGATATTTTTTTCAAAATACGGCAACTTCCAGCTCATTTTGCTACAGCGAGAATATTCTTTTCGGCACGTGCATTTCTCTGTCTTGTTGATAACTTTGAATCGGGAAGAGTGAACATGATGAATGACTGAACGAGTTGTTTGCTCACTAGGCCGATTATGTAGCCTGTAAAACCGACGTAAAGTTCTGTGCACTTGGGTAAAAAATTTCTTATTTTCAACACGAATTCTCTCAGTATTGAAGTGTTGTTCTGACGTTAAGCGATTTATGATGGTTTTGTAAGACCGTGCTTGAACGGACATGCCAACACAATATGAAATTCTCAAGTGTCAAATCATAGTTATCGATTTCGTTAGGCTTCATGCTGCTAAAACAATATTTCTATAATCTGTAGTCCAGGATTTCAAGTAGTTTTCTTACCACCCCCATATTCACTAGCGCTGGAAGTAGTTGCTGCAAAACAACTTTCCACAGTCGCAGGGTAAAAAATTCTGCAGGAAAATTTTATGCAGAGAATTTCTTACGAACATAATGATTTTTCAAATTATAAAAACCATTTACTCAACGTACTGGCTAAAGGAACTCCTTTTTTTTAATTCACTCAAATATCAAGTCAAGTTTATTAAAGGTCAAAATCAATAGTTATTATACAATTTCATATAGTCTACAGCTAAATCGTAAACTTATTTAATTTCAAAAACACTTGTTTCATATATCAATCGCGTATTTTTTTAATTTTCTTTTCCATTAAAACTCTTAAATGCACATTCACTCCAAGTTTAATGTTATTTACAAACGTACAATTGCACACACAATCGTGTTGGTCAATTTTCTTTGAAATATTCCAAACGATAACGCACAGTTTAGTATGTCTGTTTAAGAGTGTATAAAAATTAAGCAGATCTTAAAATAATTATTTCTTCCATTTATAAGTATCTCTTGGGTACAGAGGCTCCCACTGTGCTATAGCGAGCATACTTTGGCCTAGCTTAAGCCCCTGTAGAACAGGGAATTTTTTGGACTTCAATAGAGAGCAACTTGGCACTCTGGTGGCAGTACTTACCGGACACTGCAACTCTGGTATCCATGACAAACGCTTGGGACTCCCGTACAATGAGTACCACATTTGCTGATATGACGAGGAGGAGAAAGAACAGGAAGAGGATGAGAGCATTATGCATCTACTCTGCCTCTGTTCTGCTCTGGAGGATCAACGTGTACAACTCTTTGGTAGAGTGTCCTTCAGCAGCTTATACAAGGTCTCAAGAGTCAAACTTAAGGAACTCAGATTATTTAGCGAGAATAGCGGATAGCCTTTCTGCTGACCCCCATAGGGACGTATTCGTATGCCTAATTCCTCCCTAGATTCCTGCCATATATCTTTTCTTGTATTTTAATTTACTCCAACTATATATCCTTCCTTTAGACTTCACAGGTAACACAAAAGGGACCCAAGCAGACCCAAGCGGACCCAAGAGGGCTGGACTCTTTCCTTTCCGCCAGCAGTCTGCTTACCTAATCTTACCTTCTCTTAGCTAATAAATTTCTAAGCAAAACTTGTGACACAAACTTTTTTTTTATGAATAAGATATTAAATATCAGAATAGTACCTCTTATTGGAACACCCTATATAGAGCCGTTATTCGTCCACATGAGAAATAAAAATAAATTATGACAAAGTTGTTCATCAACGACGAAGTATTTAGAAATTATTACATTCGTTAACGCAAAACTCGTTGCGTAGAAGGACAGTTTTCGAATTTCGAAAAAGTATTAATAAATATTATGAAAAAAGTATTTAATTTCACAAGTTCTTAAATAGAAGTTTGTTAATTAAAAGAAGGTTATAAACAAAAAATAATTTTATGATAAAATTGTTTTAAGTTCTGAAGTGACATAAAAAGTACTCTAAAATTTCAATATCCTCCCTTCATGGCCAATATGCTTTGGGACCCGAAGTCCGAAGTTCAAAAAGGTCTATCAGTTGCACTCTTAAGCTTTTATATTAATAACGTCACGATTATAATAATTCACTCCCTAATACTTTAGTTTCGAACAACATTTCATTCCTTTAAATAGCTGTTGCAAGACCAGCCAGAATATGCAATTGCAAGCAAGTGTTTTGAATAGTACAAATGAAACAAATTGCATGTGGCACTGGTTCATGTCACTGGAAAACAATTGTTTTTAGTAAAAAAAAATGATAAGCCAGCAAATGGAAGAAAATCATCTAAAACAACACAACAACAAAATATTAATAAAAGCAGCAACAATAATTAAATCGGGGGAGAGCCGTTCATTGGCAGTTGTTATCCAAATGATTACTATGCAGGCAGTTCGTGTGGCTTTTTGGCTTTGATCGCATGGATGTGTACAAGTGAATGTATGTGTACAACAAAATGTGCGCAGATAACGAGTATTTTTTAGGTGCAAGAGAACTGTGGATATCGACAACTACAGTTTGACAGCTGAGAATATCCAGTCGTGTTGACAACTCTGTTTACTACGATTTGGCAAGTCGCCGTGAATCGTTCGACGATGAAACGAAATTTCTGAATTTTGGGAATTTGAGTTAATAAAATTAAATCTGTTGGCAAGTCCGGGTTTACACGAGAAAATTTTTTCTGCTCATATTTTGAGTTTTAAAAAGAGGGAAGCGAAGAAATTGAATTTATTTATAAATTCCTTTTAAATAAAATTAATAAAAAATAAAACAATATATTTTTCACTTTAATCTGTAACAAATTCTTTTAACAAAAACTAATGGCGTGTTCTTTTCTAGGTAACATGTAACATTTTTTCAGTTCTATTGGAAACATGTAACATGTTTTTACTTCTATGGCAAAAACTTTGATTATAAAAACTTATTTTCTTAAGAGATGGCAGATTAATTTGTAACCAATTTATTATTTCCAAATGACTTAATACTACCATTTTTTATTAAAAAGTGTGAAAATTGTTGCCCTATTTTCCAGAAAAGAAAACAACTATAATAAAATGATCTGTCTGATATATAAGAATGTGGGAGTAAAAGAAAGCCGAAATTTTTTTCAATAAAATTGTTCCGTGTGAACATTTGAGCAGCTTCAAAAGGAAAGCAAACACTTTCTCGTGTGAACCTGCTTTAAGTGCCTACAGCACTTCGACCAACTAAAAAGAACACCCATTGCAAACAGTTACTTACAACAAAGACTGCACACACATAGAAATACGTACATATATACGAGTGTGTGAGTGCGTAAACGCACGTCATATTTATGATATGAACACATCGAGGGAGTCATAATTATGCGCTTCCAAGTGCCTCATAATTTCCACCGCATTATTATTGTTTCATTATTATTTCCCCAGCGTGTAGATGTGCATGAGATACACTCATTGAATTTACTGACAATTCAAATCGACTATTTAAATTCTCGATATGTACTTGCGTATGTACGATATATTTTTATCTTAAGTTTTGCTTTTTAAATATTTTACAAAAGACAATTTATGACAAAAGTCTGGCTCAACTATGATTAAAACGCATTTAATGTTAAAGTTTTAATTGATATAAATTTTCATGTTGACTAAATTATATGATTGAGTTAAAAATAGTTCATTGGGGTCGCACGAAATTAAGCCTCAATTAAAGAAGGGGGAATTTATAAGATACGAAGTCCTTTATTGTACATCACTGTCATACAGTGGCTTACAATATATACGAAAGCTATTTTTAAGTACCCAGTTGG
This sequence comes from Linnaemya vulpina, assembly GCA_963675445.1. Lineage (NCBI taxonomy): Eukaryota > Metazoa > Arthropoda > Insecta > Diptera > Tachinidae > Linnaemya > Linnaemya vulpina. The sequence continues at coordinate 1,442,519 of OY776276.1, read as the reverse complement.
AAAAAACGCTCTTCTCTCGTTAGAAATTAACTAAATTGGGAGTCCCCGTAATACACGTAATGACACGATGTTCTGATGTACAACTTTATTGCTGTATTGGAAATCTTACGCCCAGGAAACTGTAACTGAGCTGAATGCTTCATTAAATAACTCAATTAATAAATTTAATAATTAAAAACTAATGGCTTCATAAAAGGAGTCAGTGCCATTAAAATTAACGGTGTTGTTCTTTTCTTCTATTTCCTAAAAGTTGGAGGACTTTTAAAATAGTAACAATTGTTTGTGAGGAATGTTTTCTAGTATATTTTGTATTTTTAAATGAAATAGTTTTGCCATTTGCTATTAAAAGGTGTAAGAATTGCAGCATCATTTTTTGAAAAGAACATAACATGAAACTTAAAAGCTGTAAAAGAAATTGTTTTGTGAAACTTAATTGAATTTTACCTGAGATATCAGGGAGTGATCCAGGAACAAAGAAGAATAGCCTGTATTGGAATAGTGGCAGTGCAGTACACGGAACTCTTTCTATGCATGAGTAAGGTAGACTGGTTATGAACATTGTTTGTGTATGGAAGACAAGGGAACAGAATAAGCAGAATTAGTATTCTTGCAAGTCAATTCGCCTGTATGCGGTAATCCCTGATTGTACTGAAGGATCTCCTAGTAATTTACTCAGCTGCTGTTAAAAAACTAGAATTCTGTAAACCAGTGTAAACGTATTATTATTATTATTATTATTATTATTATTATTATTATTATCATCATATTTTTTTAAGGAACACATTAATGAGTTTATAAAATATTTTCTTCATAACCTCCTTTTATATATAAATATTTTAAATAAAATATCTTTCAAACCGCAAACACTTTTGGCAGGCATTTGAAAGAGACAAATTACAAAGTAAATATTTAAGGTAAATTTAATAACAGACAAAGTGCTTTATAAAGATTAGAACATATATGTGATAAAAACAAAAATAACAATGATTTCCATTCATAAGACTTCTTATTTTAAATCCAATAATAAATAAACAATAATTCAACAAAATTTTATGTGTTTGGGGTTAAACTTGTCCATATGCTTGTATACCATTGGCGCTTATACAATAATGAAATTGTCAGTAAATTCCAATCAAACATCAGAAGTTACAAATTTAATAACAACAACCAATATATATATATTCGATATGGAACTATTTTATTTGACTACAACCATTCGACTGTTTAAAGCACAACAATTAATTTCTTTTTAGATATCAATAAGGAGAACATTTAGTAAACCCTGTCATGATATACTTAAAATAAAAAATAGCGCCCTACTCCCAGCATTGATTCAATATGAGCATATATTTTTCCTAAAATCAAAGTTCTAGGCTTTGCAAAACAAAAGAAAACATGTTGTTTTAAATGAGTAGTAAAAAAAAACCTTGACGAGCAGTAAACACATTCACCACAGCAGCCTACCGACGAGAAATAGCCGCGATTGTTGCTAGCAACAATTGTCGCTGTGTGATTAGTTACAGAATTATTATGAAATCGTTTTCACCAGCAAATCAATAACCATATGTTAGACTTTTCTACATACACCAGTGTAGCCGCTTTCATATATTTAAAATTCTTAAATATTGCTATTCCAATAATATACATTTAAAGCCCACAATATATGACAAGAAATTAATTCCTTTGCTTAGAAATAGAGTTTTTTACTCCTTTTTGTATAATAAAATAATATATATTCAAATTTACAACAATATAAATTATTTGTCTTATGCTGGCAACACTGCATGTGCTCATATGAATCATGGAAATAGCAATTAGTTTAAATTGACTTCAATTACAAAAACAGCATGGACAACAACCAGTAGCCTTGTTGCCTGGTGTAGTGCAAATAATCATTCCTTTATATGCTCATGTATTATATTTTTGACAGGTTGTGGTCTCTAGTCTGCTGTACTGAATGTGTTTATAGAGAGAGAGATAGATATTTTCTAAGAATAGTGACAATAAAGATCCCATATTTGTCCATTGAGACATGGGGAATCAATAACATATTCCTCGCAAGAAGCACCGAACGGATACTCCTGCCGCCCCCTTTAATATATATGACTGTTCATCATTAAGCAGGGGATTCAAACTATTAATCCAGGTTTGATTAATCGATTTTGGACATATACATAAAGTGTATATATATTGCGTTTGAACAATTTGACAGTACTTATTTTCGATTAATGTGTTATTCGAATAGTATATGTCGATTAATCGATTAACAAGCAAGTGAAATAAAAAACCTTTTTAAAATCAACCTTCATCAAAATATAAGAATGAAATCAGTTCACACATACACATTTACACATACACAAACATAGATATAATATTTTTAAAAATTGTTGTAGAAAATTTGCTTAAGTTTTGTTGGTATTTTTTATTTAAAATGTTTGCTTTTTTATGACATGAAATATCTCTTGTTTTGTTTTTCTTGTTTTTATAATAAAGAATTTGAATTTTGTTTTTATTTTGAAGCTCCTAGGCTAGACAACACTAAGAATATTCGATTAAATAGCTCGATTATTATATAACAACAATTTTTTTTCCGAATAATTTAAATATTATCTTTATTTTGAATTTGCTAGGCTACACATAATTTAAATTATGCGATTAATAGCTCGATACATTTTTTCTCACGAATATATATCCACTCGATTAAGCGATTAATTTAAAACCTTGATTAATTGGATACCCTAATATAGAGAATATATTTGTACTTCTTAAAAAAAGAACATAAACAATTGCAAAAATGCAACTCTAATGGACTTAAAAGAGGGAAAGTACAAAACCCTTGACCCGTGTTATACGGAATGAAATGCTCTCAATGCTAATTTATTGCAGCGCTATAAGCAAATCCATTCTTTAGTGGCACTTGGACGCACAACTCGCAGATCGGCGGACTATATCCGTTTAACCATAAAATGTTATAACATATATTCTTCACATCTTTTTTCAACTTTTACCCAACAATACGTTGCAAACAATTTAAATTAAACAATTCATTAATAATAACTTGACCAATCTGCAGTGCATTTACATTCTATATAAATAATTTAATGCACAACATACAACAACGACATGACGGCAGACAGAGCAGCAACAAAATTAAAAAAAAAGCTTAAAATCCACTTGAGCAGGTTACAACGAATGTAACGAACAAATGAGCAGCCCTTCCTTTTACACACGACATGCCAGCAATTTGTTTGTAGTTTTCTGTTTCTTTTTTAAACTCGTGCATAAAACATGTGCTCTTCAAAAAACATATAAAAAAACAGAAATTCAGCATTTAATAAAGGAAACTATTTGGTACAAGTGCATGTAAGTGTGTGTGTGTGCATGATTGCATATCTCATACATTATTTAAATTGAATAAGAATTCACAACAACTAAAAATACACACACACACAAACAATTTATATAGAAAATGATTTTCCACTTGATGTTGCGGAACCCTTTAATGATTTCATATGGTCCATTTATCTGCCTTTCTACGACAGTCGGTCCATTCGTCAATGTGTCTAACCGGCTGTTTGTCGATTACTCTCTATTTTATTTTTTTCAATATAATTTTTTTATTTATTTTTTCATACTTTTCTCCAAGTGTATGTTTAGTGGTGGTCGGTCTGATATCGTATTAAATACAAGATTTCAAATATGTGGATTATGCGAGATGCCTGCCTGTTGAAAGAATGCCAGCCAAAGAAGATGATATCGCCACAGAAGCAACAACAGCAACAACACACTTAACAACACTACCAGAAAAACTATGCAAAGAGGAAGAAAATGCAGGGGGATAAAAAGAATGTGCAGAAAAATTATGTTTTTTAAACGAACCAAACTCAGCAACTGAATTGGTTACACTAACAAAAGAGTGCAGTTAATTTTAAATAAAAAATATATGATACCACAATAGCAGTATTAAAAATTCCATAGTATGGGAGGGATATGATGATGACCACTTAAAAATTACTGACGGATATGAAGTGATATTGAAGATTACGATGTTGTTACTTGCAAAAAGTTGCTCTGTATGTGCAGAAACAGTGTAAAAATATATAAAGTTTTAAGTTGCCTGTTATATTAAAATTGTTTAATAAGTTTCTTTTTCGAAGTAAATATTTGAAAGAGTTCTAGATAATCGAGAATAGAACAAAAATATCACACTTATTATTTCAGCAAATGCCCCATTTGAGATGTAATACCCAGAAAGCCTTTGGCTAAAAATCATATAATAATAAATAAAAAGATGCGTAAATAACTCTACAGAACCGCGTACCCAGCGTTGCCACAATTTTTGTCTGCAAAATAATGGGTGTTTTTTTATGGAGTGACACAACCTTCAATCATGATAAAACCAGGAAATATGTTTTTCATATCAATGAAACCGGCTTTATTTGGAAGAAATATTAATTCAATTAATATTTAAATATGATTTCGCGTAGAAGGTGTGAGCTGGAACACAAATTTTTAACAACTTTTCACAGCATTTGCGGAAGTACATATTTCGCCGATAACTTTTCGAATATTGCATTCCATATGTATTGTGGTTCATTGAAGTAGAGAACTGACTTAACAGAAGCCCAAAGAAAATAATCCGATGGGGTTAAATCATACGATCTTGGTAGCCATTTCGTGAATTTATTTTGTCATCAAAAGTTTCTTTAAGTAAATCTATTGTAGCGCCCGATATGTGGCATATGGCTCCGTCCTATTGAAACCACTTATCAGCCAGATTAATGCCACGTAGTTGAGGTACGAAAACATGTCGAATCATGTTCCTGTACCGTTCACCATTGACAATAACATTCTGATCATCACCGGTTTTGAACTCACATGGGCTAATGACTCCGCCATCCCATAAAGCGCACCAAACGGTCATATTCTGGTGTTTCGACAAAAGCTTGTAGAATCTCCTCACTCCAAACGAAGAGTAAACTTAATGTACTGAAACGAAGAGTAAGCATCCAGAGTTAAGAATAAAGTAGCCTCAATACTTTCGTATTCCCAGCATGAAAGCCAGTCGAATATATATATAAGTAAATAACGATTTCTCTAAGCGATAAAAGTATTATAATTATTTGTTAACATAAGATTTTTTTCTGCATTAATATCTTGACATCTATATTCCACAGCAGCAAGCACGGCATTTTTGCCGTAACCATGTAAATTATTTCTCAGCTTATATAACACGAATATTTTTAAAATTCTTCTTAATGTATTAAACACATTCAGTACGGCAGACTACAGACCACAACATGTCAAAATTATAATATATGGGCTACACCAGCCCATACGTGTGCTACACCAGGCAACACGGCTACTCGTTTTTGTAGAAGAGATGCAGTGTTGTCGGTTTAATATAAATGAGTTAAATTATTGTAAACTTGAAAATATATTATTTTATTATACAAAAAGAAGTAAAAAACTCTATTTCTAAGCAAAGGGATAAATTTCTTATCATATTTTGTGAGCTTTAAATGCATTTTATTGGAATAACAATATTTAAGAATATGAAATATATGAAAGCGACAACACTGGGGTATGTAAATTATTCTAACTCATGCATATTGATTTGCTGGTGTCGTTTTCAAAATAATTTAGTAGCTAACTACACAGCCACAGTTGTTGCTAGCGGCAATTGCGGTTGTTATCGTCGGTAGCCTGCTGCCATGAATGTGTTTAATGCAACTCTGCTATCCAACGCAAATCATCATCATGCATTGTGGCAGCAACAAAACGATTCTCAATACAAGTGGCCACAATTTGTAAACAATTCCAATCTTCTCTGTTCGGCAATTTGATGCAATACATGATGCAACAAAGAACAACAACAACAACAACCTCAAAGTATTGGAAAAGAAGGCACGCGCGTTTTCATATGAAATGGAGGCGATTGCTACCATAAATAGAGCAAAATCATTTGCAACGAAACAAAAATGGAATACAAGTATCAACGTGGAAATAGAAGATGCAATAAAAATTAAAAAAAGAGAAAAAAAATTTGCTGGCAATAGCGGTTTTGTTTAGTGGAGGCTGGCAAGTCATCCGCGAATTCATTCAAACTGGGATATTTCATTTCTATAAATTTTTTTATTTTTCTTAGCTTTCCTCACTTAATAAAAATGCTGAAAATAGTGTCGGTTTCTTGGTTACGGTTTGTTAAACTTTTTTTGTTTTGTTTCTTAAATTGTTTTTTCAGTTGTTTATGTTGTTGTTACTGTTGTTTTAATTTGTAGCCAAATTCAGTACAATTTTGCTGACCACCAGTAGATGTCTGAGGCTGATAAAGTTGGTTTTATTTTTACTTGGAATTCGTCAAGAAATTAACAGAATAAAAAACAACAAAACAAACATTTAACCACCAACAATAACCGAGATGACTGTTTTTTGTTTTGGTTCTTAATATCTGTTGTCTAGAAGGTGTGCCGTGTGCCTTTAATTTATTCAATATTAAATCTCCTTGTAACGATAAGGATGGCAGCAAACAAAAGGAACGACTTTTGTAATCACTAAATGAAAAGAAAAATTGGTTTTTAAGCTCTTGTTGGAACAGTGAGTTTGATAACGGCAAGCGGCTTAAGGAACACAAATTCTATTTAATGATAATGGTTTCTGAGAGAAAAATGCTTGTTTGTGTGCTGGACAACTGGAGTTAAATCAAGTGTAAAGTCGGATAAAAAATTTCTTAATTAAAAGAAATGTGTTGATACAACAAAACTGGTTTTTACATGCGGGTATTGTGTGATGAAGAACAAAAGAATAATTTAGGTTTATAGAGGGTGTTTGTTTTTGAGGCCGATCGAACTTTTTATGCCCTGCACCAAAATGTGAAAGTTTTGTCATGCCGTGTGTAATTTCTTCGGTATTAATATGGGCCCCTATAAAGTAAATATATTCTGGATTCTTATGAATAGCGATGACGATTGAGCGTTGTCCGTCTGTCTGCACGCCACATCGGATTTCCGAAGCCACCCGAAGAGCTGGAGTCTTCACTCTCGGACTGATTGATTGGAAATAAACCTAAATATTGCGGTATTCAGAAACATCGGAAGGACTATTCCAGAGCTGGGAAGCTTACAACTATTTCTCGACGCAAAATTAACACCAAAAACCAATTATTTGTTTGTTTGTTTATAAATTGAACCTATTTCATGCTCTGGAACTCCTCAATTGCCTATTTATAACTAAAAAAAAATTTTAAATTCTAAAATTAAAAATTCTTGTCCAGGGTTAGGAAATTAAAATTTTTTTTATACAATAACATAACCAAAAGTCAACTAACGTCGTTTTTTACTGGTTAAAACTATTTTTTATTCCGGCAAAACAAAATTGGTATCAAAAATTAAAACAAAATACAAATTTCGATTCCAGGGTTGGATAACTGAAATATTTTGTAATACATGAAAGTGACAAAAATGGTTACAAATTTGTAGTTTTTCTTAAATAAAACCACTTTATACATCATGAAGACTTGCAAAAACCATTTTTTAATTTAGAAAACAAAAATTTGGCTTCAAAATTTAAAAAAAAAAATTATAATTTTGATTGCAGGGTTGGATAACTGCAATATTTTTGATACCTGAACCTGACCAAAATGGTTACAAATTAGAAGTTTTGTTAAATACGTTGGTTAAAAAAAAATAATTTTCGCTTCCAGGAAATGGAAACTGAAATTTTTTATACATAACAGTAACAAAAAAGCAACTAACGTCGTTTATTTTTACTAATTAATTCTATTTTTAATTCAGGAAAAGCAAAATTTTCATCAAATATTTTAATAAAATCAAAATTTCGTTTTCAGGGGTGGAAATTTTTTTTTTCATTCATAAAAGTAACCAGAAAGAACTTAGAAAGAACAAAATTGGTACTTAAAAATACATATTATCCTAGACGTAATTTGGTGAAGGGTATATAAGATTCGGCACAGCCGAATATAGCACTTTTACTTGTTTTTACTTTAATACGAAAAAGTAAACAATTATATTTATTCACTTTTATAATTTCGAAAATTTTAATATAAAAATTTTCAGTAAAATTCATCTAAAAGTCACTGCCTTTGATTAAATTCATTTATTCACAATTTAAATATATTGCGAAACTCCCAAAATCCCAAAAAATCTATTAAGATTTTTTCAACTTTTCTGACTTTAAGAGCCTTCCGAAACTACAAACCCCAACCAAAAGCCTTGAAAATCAACTACACGATCCTAAATTTCGTTTTCTACTATGAAATTAAGTTTTAAGTTTCTGATATTTAATTTCATATTAAAATGTGTTACAAATATGCTGAACGCATATTTATGACGTTTTTTTTCTGGAAAAAGTGTAACATTTTTTCACTCCTTCTCTAGAAAGCAACACTATAGAGGAGTTCTTAATTAGAAATAGTTTTTCGGAAAATTTGTTGAACTTATTTCTAATAAATTTGCTATTTTCAAATCACATACTGCTGACATTTTCTAATAAAAAGTGTAAGAAATGTTGCATTATTTTTTAGGAAAGAAAAAGGCACTATTAGTATCAAAAGTGTTACACGATTATGCGATGTATGAAGTTACACATAATGGTTTTTTTATAAAATGTTTATTTTTTGTTATCCATGCAGCAGTTAATATTCAGCATCCCTCAACTATTAAAAAGCTTTGAACCTGAACATGAACAGCAATTGTTTTTAGAAGTTTTATGGCAAAACATATATTTTTCAAACGACTTTTGCAGTATGAGAAAGTTTTTCTTTAAGAAAAAAAGATTTCATATTTCACCAAGAAAATTTTTTAATTGAAAAATGTATTAAGTTTTACCCAGTAGAACTTAAAACTTAACACGCACCACCGTCTTCATTAATTGTTTTGCTGCATTTTGTAGAGCAAAAAAACACGTGCCTTTTCCATTCGCAACAATTTCTTTTTATTTGTACACCAGCGTTTTGGTTGTGGAAACCTAAAACTTTTGCTCGTATTAAAAATCAGCCATAATTTCTCTTTTTAATTGTCTCGTATTCAATTTATTTTCAGTCTTGAATTTTATATATTTTTATTTTTAATTTTTTATTTATAAATTTAAAAACAATAAAACAAGCAAATAAATTTAATACTTTTCCGTTCAAATTTCTTATCTATTTCGCCCAATTTGTGTACTCGTCTAAACTGAAGCACTTGTTGGATGTTGAACAATAGAGTGAAATATTAAACCTTTTAAAAGATTTTCTTTTCAAAAGTTTCACAACATTTGAGTGGCCGTCAAGTAAATTAGTAAAGAAAGTAATTTACAGATTAGAGTTAATTTTTTTTAAGTGCGTGAGATTATTTACGACCAAGAGGAAGTACTACTTGTTGAGAAAATAGTACGTTGAGTGTTACGACGGAGTTTTTAAATATTTAGTCGGTTTCCGCAATTTCATTTAATAGCGTTGATGACCTAAACAAAGCTGAGATAACGGTGCTAAATGCATTGATATATCTACATACGAGGTGCGTTAAAGAAATATATTTCATATTAAAACTTCCAGCAGAATATGAATAATCATGCACATCAATAACAAATTAATGTATCCTTAACCGACACTGAAATGATAATAAAATATCTACTCATCAATCGATTAATAATCCACCGATTAAACCATCAATCAAACCATAAATAAATTCATCAACCAAACTATCAACGGATCCATTAAACGGATTATGAAAAACTAATAAAATATTTATAAATTTATCCTTCCATCAAGTCCTCGAGTCAATTGATTTTATAACAATTTAATGCATCAATAAAATTACCAATAAACTCATCAATCAATTCGTGGATAAGTCCATCCATAAAATTATTAATCATTACAACAAAAAATCAAAACAAAAACCGATAAATCAAAAATCTAACAGATCAATTCATCAATCATTAAATAATCTATCAATAAATCAATCAACCATTTCAATAAACAAATTCAGGAAAATATTTTGCAATTAAATTTTTATGGCAAAATATTTTAATATTCCTGTCAGTGAACTTCCTTCATAATATAACAAAGGCAGGGTATTTTAGGCATCAGAAAGTATAATTAAAAAATTTGTTATAACGTTTTGAAAAAAAAATAAAGTTCTCTAAAGGAAAATTTTCAAAAAACGTACTCATTTGATATCAATTACATTTTTCCAAAACCATAATCTCAATATTTTAGTTACCCGTTAGGAAAAAATATCATATCTTCCGTAAACTATATTTTGACACTGGAACTATTGTGATAACCATATTTTTATTTTCATTTAAAGAAATGGACTTAATTATATATTGTGCACATGTGCGGCAACTAACCTTTCAAAAACTAAATATTTCCTGTCAATGAAATATATAAAGGGAGTGTAAAAGGGGTAACAAAAGTGTCTTGTATAAAAATTATATCTAAAAATAATAAATAATTTTTAATAAATCCTTCAACCATTCTATTAAGCAATTCATAAAACAAGTCCTCAATAAATCCATCAAGCAGTCAGCACCAAAAATTAAACTATTTTGCGATAAAATTTTTATGGCAGCAAATTTTAATTTTCCTAAGTTCTTTCAAAAAATGTTCGAAGCCAGTGAACTCAAAGTTTCCGACAAAAACCTTAATCGATTGCATGATATGAATTATATATTCCAAGTCCATAATCACAATATTACAGAGACCGTTAGGGAAATATATCATATCTTCCGTAAACTATATTTTGCCACTGCAGCTATTGCGATAACCAAAATTTTATTTTCGTTTAAAGACATGGACTTAATTATATATTGTGCACAAGTACAGCAAATTATCTTTTAGGGAATAAATATTTTGAGTCAATAAAATGTATGAGAGAAAGATAAGTAGCCCCCTAGTATCTAGTGTATTTATTATATCTACAAATAATCAATAAAACAATTCCTAATATTTTTTGGCTTATTTATTTGATTGGCTTCTTATAATTATGGCAAAAGATTTTCACAAAGGCCCCAAAAATTCATTGAAAAATATAGAAAACTTTAAAATATGTCATATACAAATTATATATAACTTTGTCACTACCCTTAAGATATCTATTATATTAATTAAGCAACACCATAGAGAACAGAAAAGTATGTTGTTTTATCTTACCCAATATTATATGTGGACTTAAATAAATTTTGAATATTATTAACAAAATATTAAATATTATTTACAACTGAACAATCTGTCTAAAAAGTGCAACAATTTATGCATTTTTTCTTGCAAAACCGCCCACTGTGCTCCGGTCTACTCTTTATAACATGGCAAAGTTAACTTCACACTAAGCAACTGTCAACTTGGCTGTCCAATAAGAGACTGCGATCAATTAAAATAAATGTTTGTTAAAAACACTCTTTAATAACAGTTAATTAAATATCTTTCACTACATGCACATGCATGCACCGCATCAACTGATTTGAGTTGCATTAAACGTTATGCCAACATAATAAAATCGTTGTTAAGATTTCAAATTTTTTCATGTACTTAAAGTTGTTGGCATAATTTTTCTATGCATGTAAACCATATTATTTATATGTACAGTATGAATGCCCTCGTGGTCGGTCCATTAGTTACAGCAGTTAAAATACGCTGCCGTACATTTTAATATATAAAATACAACAGTTCTGTCCTGACATTAAAAACTGTAAAAGTAATAAAATTTTCTCTTAAGGCAAGTTGTAAAGTTTTTACTGCTGATTATTAACACGCTTTTGAAACTATTATAATTTTTTTTTGTGGTATTAATTTAATATAAATTTTTCTCTTAGCAAATATATTTTTATGATCCAGTTTTTACGACCCCGTATTAAGTTGTGTTAATAGTCTTACAAAACTTTATCCTCTATTATTATTTTTATTTTAAGCAGTTTTGAATTGAGAATGCACGAGGGTATGTGACATAATTATGAATAAATAAAACCTGCAATAAAATTTAATAACTTGTTATATGTTGTACAACATGCTGTTTGTTGTAGTTGTAGTGGCAGCATTGTGAATAACTAAAACCGTCGTCCAATTATGAGGATCCATTTGCATATAAAACTGCTTCCAGGAATAAAGACAAGAATATTTTAGCTGAAAAGGATGACTGGGAAGGGGATGAAATAGAAATTGATGAATATTTTTAAGAGAAAAATTTCAATTCAATTTATTATTTACTGTCTTCTGAAAAATCTCTCACAACTGCGTGCATTATTTCTTTAAATGATTTTTATACATATTATTAATTCCCTGATTAAGACAATTTTTAAAAATGAAACCTGGAAGTTATTTTGTCAGTAAAATGAAATAATTGTATATATCCAATGAAATAATTCAGCTGATACTGTGGAGTTAATTCAGTTATGTCATGAACTAATTTCATTGATTTAATGAAACAAAATTTTTTTAATATTAAAATTTAAGAATTTCAGTGATACATTGAAATGACGAGGATAAATTTCTTTAAGTGTATTTTAAATTCTCTTTTTTATATGAAAATTTATAAACATTTTTGGAAGACTTTAGTATTTTTAGAAAACATTTCAATCCCCCAAATAAGTGAAAATATATAAAACTAACTTTTGAGGTGTGATGAAAATGCCCAACGCCCTTAAACTTCTGTTTGTCACTGTCACTGAATGGTATGCGATTATTAAGGGCTGATTGAGGTGTAAATATTTATACGGTAATTAATCAAATTTTAAACACAAAACCCTTGTAAAAAATCTATTCCAGCTATTCTCAGAAAGAAACATAAATTAATTTTAATATCACATGGACGATTTCAATGAACAGCAGTTTGGGGGAACAGAGCAGCGTTAAAATATTTCACATAAAAAAAAACTTAAACATTTAATAAGAAAATGTCAGCTACACAAAAAGGTGTGTGAAATTGTATCATAAATCAATATTTGGAAAGCAATGAATTATTATTAAATAAATAGATTTTGAAACTACAAGAAAATTATTTGATATAAACCACCCCCTTTTGGAACATAAAAAACCACTACAAGAGGGCAAAAGCAAATGACAAAGTGTAACACTGTTTTATTACAAACGAACACACATACTCAAACACATATAAAGTGACAGCTACTGTCATTAAACAACTAAATAAAGACCGATCTAAACACTGGCGCTGCCTGCTTTAATAAATCACACACAAAACAAACCAAAAACGCATGGGCAAGCAAACGGGTTTAGTACCAACAGAGCCACAGTTAAGGGACTAACGTGATGCAACCGGCCAACAGACCCGACGAGCATCAAACGAAAGTTAATGTACAGTTGGCGGCAGCGAGTAAATTAAGACGTTTGGGCAGTCAGCCGCCTTAGCAACATACAACAGCGTGTTATAAATAGTTTCAATAAATAAAAGAATGGAATGCAGCGCAACAGAAAAGAAATTTTGTATATTAAGTTACACAGAGTTTATTAACAACCTGCTCCTATTACCACGTACCTGTACTACAACAAACGAAACGACTGGTTATGAAATGACCATGAAATTAGACAATCTTATGTAATGAACCCTTTACCTCTTGACACTACAATAACGTTAAAATCATAAATTCCTTTGGCTCTACCCGTTGCTATTGATTTTTTAGCGTTGGTACAGACTCACTCAAAAGAATAATAATCGGTTCAGTTTTAATAACAACAAAACATAGAAATAAAAGAAAAGAAAAATAAGAGAATATTTAAGCCATTGAAAAAATTCTTGTACTTTTACGTAAACTTTTTTTAATTGGGCTAATAATATGCTGACCTTTTTCCTAACTCTCTTATGACAAATTCTTTCCCAACCTTTTCGATATGAGAATGCACATCCACTCGAACAGGGCTATTAAAAACAATCATTTTATTACCCGGATTTACAAGTGTGAATAGCACACACAAAAAAAAACAAATATAGAGTAAGACAAATCTACATCATAAACGATTGTTAGGGGTTATGAGGGACAGGGGATTTTTGTGTTTCTTTAGCCAGCGTTTGTTTGCAACTGACAATAGAGAAAAATATAAGAGCACTGATTGATGATGGTGCGAAGCGACGAAGGCGTCCAGCTAATTATTATTCCAATTTATTTTGTGTAAAATCACCAGCATAATTACGGATCCTGGCGATTAAAGCGTAATCACTTTCTGGCAACAATGCAAACCAACAAGTGTATCTCCTTTTCAATTATTCTCCCCTTATGAGATCTTGTGGGCACATGTCAAATTACTGCGCAATTGAATGTCATAAAATATATTTAAAGCAGTCTGCTGCGCAAATGGATCGTAAAAGCCTCAAGTCCTTTGAATCCCATATTAATGATAATTGTTCAATCCAAACGTTCTAAAATGTTTTCTAAATATTAACTGCTTTTCACATATTCATAAATTTGTTAAAAGATTTCATGGTCTGGATTGTGTAAGCAGCACTTTAAGATCGGTTGGGACTTTTTTCTAGTATCTCAAGTTTGAAATTGTATTTTTATATCCGCTGGGTAAAATAAAAATGTAGACTTATTCCTTGTTTATATCGACTGTTTTGTAGTTGCGTGATCACTTCAGCTAATAACCCCCATAAGTATGCTATACGCAGACAGGTTACAGATCGATAAACGATCAGATGACTCATATTCGACTGCTGGATCAACGTGCAGTATATTTGAGACTGAGACCATGGGCTCCATAAGGTTTATAACATACCATATCAAGATCGATGACCGATCGCATGACTCATTTTCAACTGCTGGCTTAGAGTACAGTGTTGCAGACTGAAAGCACTGCATTAAATTCATAACAGACTTCAGATCCGTAGACTTGCGGATAAAAGGAAAGTCAAGATCGCCGACCGATCAGATGACTAATATTCGACTGCTATATCACAGTACAATGTTTCAGACTGGTACCAAGACTATTACGGAAAGGATTAAATGGTTCCCTAGAATTAATAACAGACCACTAATCACAAATAATGAGATCACGGCTATTAAAGAAAGGATTAAATGGCTACATAAGGCTCAAGACACACGGTCAATCCGTATACTTACGGATAGGCGGAAGGTCAAGATCGGTGATCGTTCAGATGACCCATGCAGACTGGGACCACGTCTATTACGGAAAAGGTTAAATGGCTCCATAAGTGTTAAAACAGACCACTAATCCGTGTACTTACGAATAGTAGGAAGATCAAGATCAATTACCGATCGGATGACTCATTTTCGA
The DNA here is from genome assembly GCA_963675445.1 of Linnaemya vulpina. Lineage (NCBI taxonomy): Eukaryota > Metazoa > Arthropoda > Insecta > Diptera > Tachinidae > Linnaemya > Linnaemya vulpina. Next base: position 1,427,278 of record OY776276.1, on the reverse strand, counting down.
CTGCTGGCTTAGAGAACAGTGTTGCAGACTGAAAACACGGCTATTATGAAAGGATTTAATGGTTACTTTAAGCTCATAACACACGGCCAATCAGTATATTTACGGATAGGAGGAAGGTCAGGATTGGTGATCGTTCAGATGACTCATGCAGACTGGGACCACGTCTATTACGGAAAAGCTTAAATGGCTCCATAAGTGTTAAAATAGACCACTAATCCGTATACTAACGGGTAGTAGGAAAGTCAAGATCGATGACCGTTCATTTTCGTCTGCTGGATCGCAGTACAGGTTTTCAAACTAAGACCACGGCTATTATGGAAAGGATCAAATGGCTACATAAGCTAAGATCGGTTACCAATCAGATGACCTATTCAGACTCGGACCTTGGCTATTAGGGAAAGTAGTAAATGGCTACATAAAATTTATGGCATACTACTAATCCGTACGCTTATGTATAGTAGGAAGTCACAGTTCGAAATACTCTACAATGCAAGATCACTGTTTCACTATTTTTTTCCTAAATGAAATGAAAGACACTAGAGATTCTCTAACTCATCAGAGTTTTACTATAGAACTGCTACTTCTTGGTGCACACATCAAATTGGTTCATCAAGCTCTTATTTTTTATTGGATTAATAAAAAATTTATAGGCTTCTTAATGTCACTATCGCTGCTGCAGATTACTAAAAGGCTGCACAAGCTTTGAAGAGCCAGACTTGATGCGTAGTCAGACTGCTTGATAAGAGTGGGATCGACAAGAAAAGTTCGTCTGATAATATTCTCATAAAAAGTTATAGTCCGACCATCTTTTGACAATCATACTGCCAGGATTCGTATTAGCTGAGGATGTGAAGTTCTCATTTGGTAATTATGAAAACAACATTCCACTATTTAGGAATCAGCTGATTTAGACCGGTTTTAGACAAAATTCTATCATTAAAGTCATAAATAATTGACATCGTTTTAATCACAAGTTTTTGCTTAAAACGATCAAATGAACGTGTTCTACTCAAGTCTAATCGTAAGCAAACACACAATTTCACTTCTTTTCAAGTTAAAGATCATTTGCAAATATAAAATGAAAAAAAATTAATAAAAAAGATAGCAGACTTTTAACCGACAAAACTTTAAGTCTTCTGTTTTATGGACGTTAAATATTTCTTAATTCTTTTGTCTTTTGCAAAAACATTTTCCTTTTATGTTTTTAGCACAAGTTTTTGTTGTTATTCGTTTCTTTTTTTTATAATTTATTCAGTTTTACTTTTCATCATCATTCCCAGTAGTGATTTATTTAAGGGTTTTTGTTACGGTTTTGATTTGCCGCCAATACAAAACTAATGGTAGACTTAATTTAACAACATGTTGGTAACGGCTACACATAATATATGTGGCTAAAATATAAACGAGTTTTTGGTTGTGAACGTCTGTAGAATACGAAATGATTTTAAAGGTATTGAATTTAATGTACATGACAATTAAGAACTGTTAACAATTAATTATAATTTAACGAAGTAATTAAAAGAGTTGTTGTGACGTTAGTAGTGAAGTAGTTCTCATACACAATAAGACAGATAACTGGAGTTGAAAATGAGATGAGACTGAAAAGTTTTTCGAATAGATGAACTAAAGTATACGAAAAGAGTCTAGTATTGCTAGCTCCTGTTCTGTGAATTAATTTTTCTTTTTTGCAATATCAAAGCTTTCGAATTCTAGTGTATACCGGGCACGTGTTGGTCCTTCTCTGGGACCTAGTTTTGTAGGACATTTTCCTGCAATCCGCTCAATTCTGTTTCTTTCGGAAACAAATCCCAACGTGGCTCAAGCGTAAATTCATTTCGTCATTGAGACAAGACGCCAAGAATTAACACAATTCTGCATTTTAACCCTGGATGGTTATTCTTCCTTTGCGTAAATTGAGATTACTCTTCGTTAAATCGGCGAACAATTTTTAAAATTTATTCTAGGGGAACAATTTTAAAAGTTAAAAACAAACAAAAATATTTTTGACTAAATATTTTATTGAAAAATATGAAACAAGCGAAAAAAGTAACATAAAAACTTTTTTCTCTCTTAAAATTCGATGCGAATTTGAGCAAACATCAAATAGTTGTATGACAAACTATAAACAAGCTTCTCCGATACGATGAATAATAACCATCCAGGGTTAAGTGGGTTACCAATCGTTTGCTAAACTTCTCGTATTCCATTTCAAAATTAAAAATTGATGAATAAAAACTGTTATCACATTCAAATAAGAAACCCAATAAGAGGTGAAAACACAGGAATTGTTATGTTGAAAGTGAAGCGACTTTCGAAAACAGCTGTTCTACTTTGCGTTGGAATATTTATCGTTCATTTTTCAATTAAAGCAGGCTACGAAGAGACTTTTAGTTTTTATGCTACAACCAAAAGTTGTGTATTGTACTACAAAATTTGTTGGCAACACTGTTTAACATCGGGTTTCTTTTGCCCATAGGTTATGTTACCTTTTACTCGCACTGTAAGAAATTTGTGTCATATATGATATGAAACTATTGTTACACTTTTGCCTAAATGTGGCCCAAATGATAGTAAATCGTATATATTTCTCAGCCATAACTGCACATGTAGAGCTTTTCAAAGTCTGCTTATTTTATACAATTCATATTTCATATATAATTTTTAAATATTTTCCTAAGAAACGCTTCGGTAGTGATATTTTGCTTGTTATTTAACGCTTCTTCTCTTTTTTTCTGTTATTTTACTTTCGAGTAGTTCTTTGTTTTACATTTTTCTTTCAAGTTCCTGATTTATATTTATTTAAATATATTTTGCCAAAATAAAGAAAAACAAAGAAACTTGATTTAAGTGATTTCATAGGAATTTATTAAATTATAAATTCATATTAAAGCGGTCAGCAAAACGTACTCAAATTTCATGAAGGCAACAAAACTTTATTTATGACTTTTGAGAAAAATGCAAAAAAGATTTATTAGTTGAAATGAAAAAAAAGGAATAGGAACGAGAAATGTTTAGACTATTTCCTTTAAAAAGATGTGGATATTTAAGTTCAATTTGAGACAAAAAGATTTATAAGAAACGTTACACTTGAAAGCGTTTCTATTTTAAAAAAAATATATTCAAATTTAACAGATCAAGTGATTAATATAATAATTTCAGTTGTTGTTATAAGCATGTGAAAACGACAAGATATTAATAACCCAACTTGGCCGCAACAGAACTGTATTCTCATGTCTTCTTAATTCAGCAATTATAAATATGAAGTGATAAAAAATATATAAATACATATATATATATATATATATATATATATATGTATATATATATATATATATATATATATATATATATATACTTTATGCAAAAATGTTTTATAACCATTCTCAACTAGTGTTAGTAGGCATTCTGCTCTACTGATTTCCTTGTGAAGATAACATTTTTCATTTTATGGCCAAAAATAATTATGGCCTTAGAGAGAACTTTTTATGTTAATTACGGCTAAAGACACTGCAAACAAAAGCTCCAAGCCTTAAACTCAAATAAATGATGATTATTAAATAATCTTGATGAGTATTTATGATATCCACTCGCTGGTTGTGTATTAACAAAACAGCGCAAATTTATTACTAATTCGTGGCAACTTCAGTAGCCGTATAATCGTAAATGGCTTCTAAATTTCCATCTGAAATATTTATATAGAAAAAACTTTGCAAGTACATAAAAATCTCTTGAAAATAATATGCGAAACAATAAAACGAAATAATAAAACTGACAGATATAATAAGACCAGAACTTTTTCTTCCTTTTTTTGGCATAACACTGTGCAACAAAAGAAGTTTATATATAAATAAAATTTCTAGCAAGTTAATCGGCCAAAACATGTACTCTCATTTTATATCTCAGTTTTTATTTTATGTCCAGTCAAAGTTCTCGTTTTGTACAACTTCGCCAAGCTGATCGTGGAAGGAAAGACTAGAAGCTGGTTGTGAGCGAAAAATTCGAAAAAAATCATTTATTTGTTTATGTAGTTATTCTATTTAAACCACAAATTTCTTTTAAATTTATTATTAATTACATTTTATTTAAGTTTACTTCTAAAAATTAGTTGATGTGTTGATTTAACAAGAAACTAAATTTAGTTGAAAATTCTTGATTGATACAACTTATTCACAAGAAATTAAAGAAAATTAAAATCAAATTTTTAAATTTAAGTAATAAAAGTATAAAGTACCTGCAGTTTAGCTTCGAAATTATATATCTAATCAGTTAAAGTTGTCGATTCTTTTATAATAATCGAAAATTACATCGTATGGGAATCGGTTGACTTCAGACTTATTACAATAACATTTTAACTGGAGGAGCTCAAAAGCTTAGAATAGCACCAAGTCCAAGTTTCGATATTTTTGCGGAAAGTGACAGGGATGGCCTTTAGATTCAAGCATTTACAATACTTCTTTTTACAATTCCAACAAAAGCAATATGTTTCATAACCCTTAATTAATAGAATAATAAAAATGTATTAATAAAAAAAGACCTAAAGCTTTAAAAAATAAGTATATGCTGTCCAGTGTTATTAAAGATTATTTTCAAAAATTTTTACAGCTTTTTTACGACACTTTTCTCCTCCGATTTAAATCGAATAAACGTAACGGTCGATAGAATTTCATTAGACCCCAAACGTGATATGCTGAGACACAGAAAATATAAACGCGTCACACTAACAAACAGCCATACAAATATTTTTAATAAAAAGCCACACTCAAGTGAAAAGAGAAAAACATTTTCTTTTCTATCCTTTGAAGCGTGAAACAATGACAGTTTTTTACTCTGTACCATTTCAAAGTGTCTTGTACGAGTCGATGTTAGTAGAAAATGTACATAAAATTTAAATGGCAGTTTTCAGATTTTCCAATCAAAAAAAGAACTGACTGTTTAACAATCACATCAAATGTTGAAGTGCAGAGATGTTTTTAGGTTTCTTGAGTAGAATATAAAAAAAAACAAATCGAGAAAGTTTGGCACCCTTAAATAGCAAAAGAAACTTAAATAAACTAGTTAAAGGAATTTGAAAATTGGGCTACTCTGCCCAATTTTCAAGTTCGATGAAAATGGAAACTTTTTAGTCAAGCAGAGAGCAGGGAATGCCAAACAACAATCGTCCAGAGCTAATTTCTATTGGCGTTTTCTTTCCTAAAAACATGTAACATTTTTTTAACTTATTTTCTAAAAAGTGGCGTTTTAGAAAAGTTTTAAAACAGAAATTATTTTTTTTTTTGAGGGAAGCTGGATTCATTTCTAATAAATTCCTTATTTTGAAAAAGCAAAATGTTGCCATTTTCTCTTAAAAAGTGTGAAAAATGTTGCATTATTTTTTAGAAAACAAATCGACATATACTTCAGAGATGTTCACACTTATTTCTGCTGGAATTTAACCAAAGAAATTTTGTCCAGGAATCGGCCAAGTCCACATGAAAACTACCAAATTTCTGAGATAAAAATTTGAAATAATGAGGACTTGGAATATATAGACTTTAAGGGGTTGCACTTGCAACTATTAAACAATTTTTGCTGAAGGCTATAAAAATAATTTTTCAATTTTGATTCGAACAATTTTAATAATTTATAAATTTTCATAAATCACTTCGGATACCTGCCATCAATCACAAACTCTGCCATCCGTTTCAACTGCCAACACTTCCTTCTGTGTAAAGTTTAAGGATATAAAATAACGACTTGCGATGTTATCGGCCTGTTATTGTGAAGTGTTAACCAAATAATTAATTTTATGCAAATTCGTTTAGCTGAAAACTCTTAACCCGCACCGTATACGACAGTACAAAAAGTATTTCTCTAGCAAAAAAAAAAAAATGTCTTGACTTTAACCAGCATTTCAATTAACAAAAAGCTTTATAACTTTTTATTTTCTTTGACAACCAGAAGTCATAAATAAAAAACTCATCAAATATTATTGTGTACGAATATTTGACGCTGTTGATGATGACAAGCAAAATGTTTCTTTTTGTGCTTGGAATTATTGATGATCGTTAATATTTTATTAATATAATTAAAAAATTTTTCAAATCATAAATTACATGAATAAATTTTCGTTCAGCTGAAAATGATATTGAATATACAAATCTTTTTTTTTTTTTGTATTTGGCCAATTTAACCAAGAAGCAGAAATTTCTTGGGCGGGGGTAAAAGTTTAAAGTGGAAATGATGAACAGAATCTTGGCAGACTTCGATTTCTGGTGAGTCATCAACGATATTATTTGTGATGTGGGTGTTATTCGAACGATGTGGAACAAAGAGGTAAAATAATACAGGATTTCAAATAAATCTGGATAATATCTAAAACAAAATTCAATACTTTAAAGGTTTGGAAAGCAGTTTATTATTATTTTTTTCTTATATTCGAGATGCGACCCACATGAATCAGAAAAGACTGAACGAACGAAAAACACTTGTCCGTTTTCACTAGGCAGCCTTATTTTGCGTTTTAGGGCTGTTCTCAGGGCCCATACGAAAGACCGGAACAAAGCCAAACAACTGACGCTGTGAGAGATGACATTTGACATGAGAAGCCAAGCTTCGTTGCAAAATACGGTTCAGAATTTTGTAAAAAAAAGGGGACATCTGCCAACGTCAGTTTTAATTAGTAATTCCGATATTTCTACTTTACATTGACATCAATAAGACTGAAGGTATCAAAAAATACAACCTAACCTTCAAATTATTTCCTACCCTCAACTTTGCCCACCCTTGAAATTTTTTAAAAAGAACGCACCATCAAATCAGTAACTTTTTACAAAAAAAAAAAATTCAAGACTCAGACATTATCCACCATTCTACATCACAAGTCACCTACATCTGCCTACAGCAGTGGGTGGAATTTCAACAGTGCAGCTCAAAATTTGACAGATAAAAACACAGCGTTTGTTCAATATTCCATTTCATAACAGGATAAAACAAAATCCGCGTTGAATAATATTTGAAAAACTTGTCGTTATTGTTGGTATTCCAAAAATACAAAAAATCTTTTATGGTTAGTTAAAATGTTATTTAAAATTTTCTGTAATAGAGATTAAATTTTAAGGCCACAATTGATGTCACATGCATCACAGTAAAACGTTGTGTTTGAGAAATTGTGTTGTCAATAATCTCGTGTAAATTAATTTTGAAAAATTGCGAAGGAGACACGTGAGGCCGTGTTATATGTATGATAAATTATTATGTATACATACGAGGTCTGTTCAAAAAGTAAGGTAGTTCTTAGTTTTCCTAGTCAAACGAATATTTTTACTTGCTCAAATTTATATACTCGTATGTTCCGATTCAAAGTAGTACACCCGAAAACTTGTAGCAGCCTCTTTTTCCACTAACCCCAGCAGATCAGGCGTGTATTTTTTGGTGTTTCTTCAGCTCACCCAGCGATTCTATTTTCTACTCTTCAACTACTATCAAATCCCTTCTTTTCATGAAACTTATCAAACTGGGGAGCAAAAAAAAAAGCAAAACGAAAAACGGTTAACCCTTAAGGCCATCCCTGCAACTTCCCGCTAATTTTATCCGCAGAGTTGTCAAACATTTTCTAGCGCTGCAGCTTCTTTTTTCTTTTCTAATTTCTTATGCCAAATTAATAAGACTCAAATTTATTAAATACGTTTAATTTATAAAAAACACGTAGAAATTTAGGTGTTTACCCTTTCGGACCGAAGAGTGTTAATTGTCCGGTATCGAATTTAAGACTTTGTTCAATTTTTAATACAAATTTAATTTTCAAAATGTTATAATTTTTGAATTACCACACCGATTTTCGCATGATAAATGCTGATTGATGGAGTTTTTCAAGTCCTATAAAAGGGTCGAGAATACTAACTGATTCGATATATAACTTCGGAATTAAAAATATCTCTTTTTTCGAATTTTTTTCGTTCACGGTAACTCACGGAGGGCTAACCGATTTTGATCTGATTAACAGTGGCCGACGTGGTTTTTTAATCTTTAGAGCTGATTAGTTTCTTTAACCGATACTTAAGGCTATTAAAAGTTATTTTAAAATAACACTTTAAACAGGTTTTTTAAAGCTTTTTTAAATTTCTTAAATTCATATGAAATCTAAGTTCAGCTTAGAACGCTATCAGTTTGGATGAAATCAATCAAGCCGTTCCAAAGTTATAAGCGGGCCACATACTTACACATACACACAAATACACACACACACAAATACACACACATACATACTCACAGCCATAGTGACGGGTTCTCAAAATTAATCATGGACCTGAAAACAACGAGATCGGATGGGAACTAGATTTTTGTTTTAACGGTGTAAAACCAATAACTTCTAGATCTTTGAAAATTTTAAATTTTGGTAGCGGGAATTTCAAAAAGTCGTAGGGGGCCAAGTCTGTTGAGTACGATGATTGAGGCATGAGCATCCAAGACAGTGAAATTTGCTTGAGTCGAGTGCAGCAATAATCCAAAAAATTTTGTCGAATGCATGCAGGCAGCATAGCTTGAAAATTTACTCTAATTTTTTAACAGCCCTCGTATAGGCATTATAATGCGATTATATCCACCCAGCCACGTAATTAAATTTATATTGAGGAACATTTCTAGTGAATAATAAAACCAAAAAATTTCTATGAAAAATAAACACATTTTTAGATCCTCTACAAGAGAGAATCTTTTGAGAGTGTTGAAGGGACTTTTGCGCTGGAAGGGCAATTTACATATATAAATAAACATTTTAACGGAAAAAGATTAGAGAAACTTTTTTTTCATAATTGAAAGGGTTTGTTATTACGTAAGTAATTTCAAAATTAATATGGGACCCCATAGAATATATATATTTTGGATTCTTATGAATAGCGATGACGATTGAGCGATGTCCGTCTGGCTGTACGTGAAATCGGTTCTCCGTGGATTAGAGGTGAACTTAAATAGAGTGATATTGAAATCTAAGATACGGTTCCAGAGCTGTGAAGCTTACACCTATTTCTCGGCGCAAATTTAATACCAAATATCAGTTACTGTTTCTTTGTTTGTAAATTGAATCTATTTCATGCTTTGGGAAGCCTCAATAGTCTATTTAAAATTAATTTATAAGCATTTTCCCAGGGATGGGAAATTAAAAGCTCTCTTTTGGAGCATTCAATATTTTGTATTACATGAAAATAACTAAAATATTTCAATATATTAAGTTTTTCTTAAATAAAATCGCTTTATATATCATGAAGATTTAAGGAAATTTAAATTTTGTTTCCAGGGGTGGGAAATTGTTTTTTTTTTTTCATTCATAAAATTAACCAAAAAGGCGACTGACCTTGTTTTTTCTTTTGTTTTTGCTAACTGAAACTATTTTATAACTTAAGAAGAACGAAATTTGTACGTAAAAATATATGTAACGCCAGGCGTATTTTGGTGAAGGAAATATAAGATTCCGAATGTATCACTTCTACTTGTTTTAATTTAAACTTTAATATTTTGCTTTCCATATTAAAAATAGTTTCTATGTTAGAATATTTTTTTGCCTCTCCCGCAAGCTTTTGAAATATGGTGTAACTTTTGTTTGGATTTTAGATGACGTTTTATACTCTGTTTTGTACCGGAGATTCTGAAACTTGTTTACTGATATATATCTATAAGGGGATAAAAAATAAAAATTATTTAAAATATGGGTTATTAATAAAATTTTAATTGCAACTGGATGAATGAAATATAAATACGTTCCAATAAAAGCAGTCATGAAATTTTCAAGACCCTGTCGAACAAAATAAATATATTGAAACTGGATTAAAAATAATACTGACGGTATCTGCTGTCTTCACTTAGAAACGCTTTGAAATTAATAATCGTGCGAATAGGATTATGAGACTTAATGCAAATCGTAAAACACAAACTGTAAATAATTTATGATGTCTCGTAGAATAAAATATCAATCGATAGTAATCAATAGCCACATAATTATTCCGTTAATTATAAAGCAACTTAACTGGATGTTATTTTAATAATAAACCAAATTATTTATATTCGAAATTGTAGTTCAATATGAAAAGGGAGGACTGACAAAAACAAAATGACATAAGACAACAACAAACATAATTTCATATATCAAATATAACAATCACCGTGATTGTGCTCCCTCTCCTTGCGATTTCACACATCCCTGCTTTATGATGATGGCGTATTTATTTAAGATATTTATTTGACTCTTGAAGCGAAGAATGTGTTTTTTGTTTGTACGGATCGCATGACCGAGTGTCGTTTAACAATATTTTTGTTTGTTAAAGCGTTTTGACATATTTGCAATAAAACGTGTGTCTTCATATTCCAACTCAAATTGCTTACGAACGGATTCTAATAATAATAATAATAATAATAATAAAATAAAAGAATGATTTGCCAAAGAGATGGAAAACATTTTATTTGTTAAACACATCCTCATGTATTGACCTACACATACACATATTAAACGCAGGCAGTAGCAGCAGTATGCCAGCAACTTTTTATAATGAAAATAACATATATACCGATCTCTTTTCATTAAATTATGATTACGGATCAGAATAAAATTATATGTTCAATAGCACACATGTTAAACTAATATTTTGATGTACAGTGGGCACGTGTCAAAAGAGAACATTTTATACCACCGAACGAACTTTAGAGAAGCGATATCTTCCGCCACGCCAACATAGAATTCTACTTGAGAGTAGGTCGGTTTTAGTACGAATTATCTTCAAAGTTTTCTATTTCTTTCTGCAGTTGGAACCTACCCAAAGCCAACAGATCAGATATTTCACAGGACAAGGGAAATTTGTTATCAATTACAACAAAGTCCCTCGTAACAACTAACGCGAGTGGTTTTTATAGCGTCACAAATTTGAGCTGGCGTCAGTGCTTTATTTGAGCATCGGTTTAACAGCTGATGGCTGCTTGATTACTTCGCCTTAAAATTTCAATATGAATCGACTTACACCAGAGCAACGTGTGCAAATTTTTGTATTATTTAATCAAAATAACTTTTCTATTCGCCCAACTTATCCATTGAAAATTTTATTTTGGTTACAAGGATTTTCCGCTAATATTCGCTGATGCTAAAATGCTACTTCTATGTCTGGCCTCGTACATTTAATACCCATACATATGTAAGCTAAAGTAAAAGCTTCCTTTTATTGATGTTTTTGTAAATTGCTTCCTTAACTTATTATATCAGCTTTTCAATATATTCTTTTATATCTTTAAAGATTATTTAAGTAAATTTGTGTGTTCGGTTTTGCAAATTTTGTACAATCACAAGCCGATACAAATTGTTCTTTTATCAACACAACATTTCAAAAATAAATATTCCAACTGAATTGAGCATATAATCTTATCATGAGATAACAGATGGAAAGAAAAACAATTTATTTGCTTGAAAACGTGCAGCAAATAGAAATTTGCTTCAAGTAAAACAATGAGCTTTAAGTCATGACTTGCAAATAGTTGTTGTTCGAATCAACATGTCATTTCATACCACTGCAGCTTTAGAGCAGAGATTAACAGCTTTTCTAAATTTAGAATTCAATTGCATTACATGGACACACACACACACAAACGTAGATTAGGAAGCAGAATTACATGTTCTGAAATGGTTAAATTCTCATAGTGATTTAGATCGAATGGGTGGACGACTGAAGCATTTAAGACTTTAAACAAAACTAATGGGTGTTTTTTTTAATAGAGTGACACAAGTTTAAATCATCATAAAACAAGGATATATTTTTTTAACTGAATGAAACGGATTTTTGTTTAAAATAATATTTTATGAATTAAATTTTTAAATGTGATTTCTGCCATGTGGCCGCCACAGTTGGCACGTAGAAGGACCACCAATTTTCAGCAACTTTTCGCTGCATTTGCGGCCGTATTTTGCCGATAACTCCTCGATTGTTGATTTCCATGGTGTTAAATTTTTTGGGGGTTACCGACGTAGACAAGTGACTTAATATATAATCCCTAAGAAAATAATCCAACGGAGCTGAATCACACGATCTTTGTAGCTAATTTATTGGCCCATTATATGAAATAATTTTTTTCATCAAAAGTTTCTTTTAGTAAATCATTTGAAGAGCCCGCTGTGTGATATGTGGCTCCGTCCTGGCACGTAATTGAGGCACGAAAACATGTCGAATCATGTTTCTATAATATAGAATCTACACCCTTCTTGCCTTCATTGGTAGTAAGATTGTGACCATAGCCGTTTTTGAAGTCATTTGGGCCAATGACTCCGCCAGCTCATATGGCGCAACAAACAGTAAATTTCTGTACAACAAACACACAATGGGTGTGTTTTGACAAAACACACTGGAACTGGACTTCAACGGAAAGTAAAATTTTGAAAAGATCAGTTTGACGAATATAACAATTATTTTGATTAGAAATTTGAAAAATTTGCATGCATCGCTCTGGTATGAGTCGATTCATAGTGAATATTTAAAGGAAACTATATAGAAAGCAACTATCAGGTGAATTTTTTTGTTACTGGTACCGACGAGGGAGGGTGCTGTATTCTGCTCTTTAACATGATGGTGTAAATCACTATGAGTAAAATTCAGCGACCGGTGATACGCCTTCGTCATTGAGACAAGCCGACACCGATTGACTTAATCCTGCTTTAATGCAGATCAGAAAAATTCGTCAAAATACGAGTATTCATAACTGATTGCGGGGTCGAGCCTGGAATTTAAGGCGTCGTAGTCTTGTGTCTGACTACTTCAGCATGACATCAGGCGATCTTCTCCTTATGTTCACTTTAATGAGGAAAGTCATACGGGGCTGGAATTAATTTAGAGACTTATGGCATCCAAAATCTATCGAATTTGAAATACCGTGATTGTGGGCTAATAAACTAAGAAACAAATTGTTTCGAAACTTAAAAAGGAAATGGATTCAAATTGAGAAGGCGTAATAGCTACTCTAATGGAGAGTTACTGGAGCTAAAATGGGTGTATAACTTTTGCTTTAATTAATTTTATCAGCAGTCCTTTACAAAACCTATTTATCTGCATGTCACGAATATTTAAAAATATTGTCTGACTGCCTTCTTTAAAGTCCACCTACTCTTCCTTTTACCACATGTGGTCACCACGGAAGTGCTTTGTCCCAGTGTTTTAAGAGATTTTATACTTAAAATTTCTTTTGCTATTGTATCCGTTCATAATGAAATATCTTGACTTCAATGAGTTGTATAGCCTACGATACATTTCAGTGCTATAGGAAACTTTTTAAGACATCCTCAGAGCATAACACCTGAACTTCATTGTCTTTCATTTGCATTGTCTGGCAATTTAGTCTCTGTTTAATTTGCCGTGGGTGCAAATCCTGCAAAAAATTTATTGGCTTATTGTTGTTGATGTATTATAACAATAAGTCGGTGTGTTTGAGTAATATTCCTCTCTTCTGTTACCACGCAAATTATCTACCTTTTAAATACTTTTTCAAAATATAAAACAAAATGTATAAACGAGTAATTCGTGTGTCATTCTCAATAATATTTGCTTCGTTTGTCCTTTTGATTTCAGTTTCTATCACTCTCTAGAGTATTGAAACAGATATTCCTCACTGTGCACGTGTGTTTTATGTCTGTCCGCCTTTTCGTTTTGATATGCAGTCATAAGGATACGTTGCTCTTTACATTGTCAAAAAGTAAAGTTGTTAATACAACACGTATGAGTTGTTGTGTTGCTCTTTCTTTTTTGCTGCATGACAGTTTGTTGTCTATTAAATGTTTGAAATAAAAACAAATTTCAACTGTTTGTCTTTTTCTTCTTCTCTGATATGAATTCCCAATTGCTTTCTTCTTCTACTAAATTTTGGTTGCCACATAAAGAGTTTTTGTTTTTTATGCTCTCATTGCAAAATAATTTATTAAAATATTAAAGATTCTACGACACTTAATAATGTACCGTGTTGTAGGAGAAGAGATCAGCACGACATGAAGATTTATAAAAATCAATTAATTTCTTAAAATATTTCTAAACAATTTGAATTGTTAATTTCAAGGCTACTCAAGATCATAGTCGTTATATATAGAATTATACTCGTACTTACACGTTATATGAGTGTCTGCTGCACATTTACACACCAGCTCATTGATTTTTTGGCAGCGGTAAAGTGTTAACTAAAATAAGAAAGCAAAAAATATATAGAATTTTATATAAACACACTATTAGTTTCATTGTGGTACAATTTTAGATATATTAAATCTCACTAATATTAATGCAAGAGATACAATTTAAAAGATTTTTTTGTTAAGATATGCACAATGGCAATATTGTTGCTAAATTATTTGCTTATAAAAAGATATATGCGTTTGATGAGCGGTAAAAAAAATTTCGGTAGCATTTCATTAGTTTCCTTAAAAACTTTAATATCAACTTAAATAGTTGTAGATGAATCGATTAAAAAAAACCAACCCTTTCAATGACAGTCACTGCCACACCAAATTGATCTTTTGTGCCATAGAACTCTGGACTAACTTAAAGACTGAAAGAGTCTTCTAATGAAACTTAATACATGCTCTTCGCTTGTTTAACGATCGATAGTTGTAAATGGCTAGCATTTTACTAAATAAATTATCGATTTTTAAGAGTTGACAGCATTGCAAGACAAGCGCTTCTTAAGCCACTAAATGTATGACCCTTTATTTTACATAATATATTAAATAAATTCCAGTTTATAAGGAAAGGTAAAGCATTGCACTGAGCAGCCATGTTCTTGATTCTTTATGGCGTATTTTTTTATTTATTTACTTCATATTTAATAAGAAAGTATTTATAATTTTATTTCAGTTATGGTCTTTTACATTTTGGCAAACTTTAAAAATTCTTTAGTTATGATTTCTTACATGTTAGCTTACGATATGCATGTATATGTATGGGTATGCATGTATATATAGGTAATACTTATAAGGAATTATTTTAACTTATGTTGTACATAATAAAAAAAGTGTGAAAATTTTTTTTCAGTTTTGGCCTTTTACATTTTAGCTAACGATATGAATATATATGTAATCCTTATGACGTATTATTTTAATTTACTTTGAATGTAATACAAAAATATATACTTAAATTTTTATTTTATGTTATGGCCCTTTACATTTCAGCTAACGATATGCATATACATGTTATCCTTATGACGTACAATTTTAATTTACTTTGAAAGCAATAACAAAAATACCAAAAATTTTTTTTCAATTATGGCACTTTACATTTCAGCTAACGTCCTTATGACGTATTATTTACATTTACTTTGAATGTAATAAAAAAAAATACTTAAATTTTTTTTCAGTTATGGCTCTTAACATTTTAGCTATGACCTCTGACATTTTAGCCGACGATATGTATGTACATATGTATACCTAAGAATACATAGTTCAAATATTTTTGAATACATCATAGTTTTTATTATACCAACATGTTTACATTTCTTATCCTGCTCCAACTGAATCGTCTCTGCCGTTGTGGCAAAAATCATAAAATTCACTTGAAGTCTGAAAATTCTTCCCCTCCGTTGCATTTTCGTCGTCTGCCCGCAAACATCAATCATTAAATAACACATTGACATTTCATATTTAACTTGTGGTCTCCTCTTCCTGTCAACTGATTGACAGAATGCTTGTGCCGCCTAGACTGGACGACAATTGACTGGTTCAATTAATGCCTTTTTGCAACACAACGAATGAATTTAATAGAAGAGTTTGTAAACGAGAGGAAGTGCGTTTTTGCTTAAAAAATTATATCGGATGTAAGTAAAATGCCTCAATCCTATTAAATATTGATGGACTGCATTAAATGGATGTGTGTTTTAAATTTAACGGAGATTCATAACCAAACTTTTATCCCCCCATAAATTGGAGCAAAGTTGTGTGCTGGGAGGGACTGTTTAATTGACGTAATTGTTCGATACTAAAATGTCACGCGATGAAATACCAAGACAAAGAGCCAATCAGATAGACTCAGAAATCCAATTTGTGGCACAGCAAATTGTGAATTTGAATATCGCAGCTAAACGAATGCTGTTGAAGTATGAGCCAACACTTTTTGGTACTTCTTCGATATCTGAATGCATAGAAATTGAAGGGCAGTAAAACTTTAATTTTGATATTCATGTGCACTCCACACATTTTCTAAAATATGAGGCAGGATTCTTCAGAAACTTTGTATTCTTCGGAAAATAAACTTTCTGAAATGTTGAAATTTGGGGTAAAATGGTACCCGTTCTTAGTACTTTTCTTTAAAGCACAAAACAAATGATCTTCCAAAGCGACAAAAGACAAAAAATATCGGGACTAACAACCAAACACATTTTAAATTTGAGTTGTATAATATAATTTTGTACAGTGTATTCCTTTGCTACGAGGTACTTTTCGAAAGAGAAACTTCTTCTTTAAGGAAAACAAATTGTTTTGGAAAACATTTATTTTGAAAAGTTATATATTTGGGGATGGAAGTTTTTTGAGAATATAATTTTTTAAAATAAAATTTTTGGTTAAATAATCGGGTAAAAATATTTGAAATAAAAACGTACTTTTGGGAATTATGCTTTATAAAAAGAGTACTCCTTCGAAATGGGGATACTTGAAAAAAAGGATTTACTTAAAGAGCTGCTTTTTAAAAAGGATATATTCTTAAAAGGTACCTTTTTGATAAAATAATTTTTTGAGAAAAATACTTAAGTTCAAAAAACTTTTTGAAGAAATATATATTCTTAGAAAATGGCCTTAATTAAAAATCTACTATATTGAAATTTAGTTGCTCAAAAACTGTTTTTGCAAAAGGTACTTTATTCAAAGGTACTTATTTAAAAGATTGCTTTTAAAAATAAGTTATTTTCAAAAAAAAGTACCTTTCGTTAAAAGTACTCTTCAATAAAAACAATTTATGTATAAGGACTTTTTGGTATAATTACTTGTTCGTAAAATATTTTTGAAAAAGGTACTTTTAATTTAAGGTACTTGTTTAAAATCAGTTTTTGAAATAGGTACTTTTCGGTAAAAGTATATTTCGCTTAAAGTATGTTCGATAATAGTACTTTATTATATAAGTACTTTTTGTTAAAAAACACTTTTCGTTAGAAACACTATTCAATAAAAGTACTTTATAATATAAGTACTTATTGAAATAAGCAGCTTTCGATAAAACTGTTTTTGGAAAAAGTACTTTTGGTACTTATTTCTAGATTGTTTTAAAAAAGGTACTTCTGGAAAAAAGTACTTTTTGCCAAGCGGGCTTTTATGCATTAGTACTTTTAGTAGAAACATTTTTGGCAAAAGTTTTCCCTTTCGGCAAAACTACTTTTAGTAAAACTTCTTATCGGTAAAAGTACTTTTTGAAAAAGTACTTTTCGGCTATGGTACTCTTTGCAAAAATACTTTTTGGCTTAAGTAATTATCGGCAAAAATTCTTTTCTTAAAGCTCTTTTTGTGTAAAACTACCTTTCGTAAAACTTTTTATCGGTAAAAGTACTTTTTGAAAAAGTACAAAACTAGAACGAAAGTGCTTTCATTTCGCAGTACATACTTTTTGGGCCATTGTTAACTTTTTTTATCAAAAACCAAATATTATTCGGCCTATTGTAACACTCAGACAAATTATTTAATATCATTTCTATCGATTGGTCTCATCCACCTGGGGCAAGAGCAGCCAAAGAAAAAGACCACCCAGATTAACGCTCCTTCATTCAAATCAAAGACAAAATCAATTGTTCAATACTTAAATAATGTTTCAAATCTCCAAAAGTAGTCTGTGAGTTATTTATTGTCCAAGAAATCTTGACTCCAAACATTTAACGTGTGTGCGTGTGTGAGTGCTTTTGAAACTCTCATGTTATGTATCGGCGTACGGGCATTAATTTAACGCCTACAAGTTATTTAATCCCTTAATTACTTAATTTAATCCTCGTATCAATTTCATTGTGGGAAAGCAGAATAATAATAATAACAAGAAAGGAAGAGAAAACGAAATCGATGCAACACAAACTCTCAAAGGCTCATCCATTAATTTATTAATTGCAGGTCCACGTCAAACCTTCACAAACAAATTTCAGTAACATTTTCGATTAGTGCGGCTGCTAATTAGAAACAGGAAGAATTACTTCAACAATTGCGAGTGCATAAAAGAATTTTTATAATACAAACGAATGAGAACATCCTTTTCATAACTAGCAGCATGAAAAATATTTATTTGTTGTCAGATCTCTATTATATGCAATACAACGAGGGTTGTATGCAAAGTGAATAGACAGATTAAATTATTATTATTATAATTTTTTTTTTTGAAAAGTTAACTCTTAACTTAAGAGGTTCTAAGCACAAGCATGCGTCTCAGAGTCCTGCAGGTATTAAGGACAGCCTGAGTTCTTATACATAACACTGGTCAGCAAAAAAAATTTGTTTCTTTCTTTCTTATCTCATGATTAAATTCTGATTTTAGATATTGATATATATTCGCAGATTAAATTTTTATCACAAAATCTAATTCAACGCAAATTCATTAAAAACGTGCTTTAAAATTATAATCTGTAGATCCTCATCTGGACGAATTTGGAGACAATAGGGTTGCCTACTTCAAAGAACCAGCAGAACTAATTTGTCGCTATCTTATATCCAGCAGCAAATTTTCTTGTCATAATTTAAAGTGAAATTAAAAAAGATTATTATATCTAATAACCTATACAACGAAAAATTTATTCCAAAAATATTATAAAAAAATATTAAAATATATAAAAAAAATACGGCGAAAACATTTTAAAATCTCCCTACTTTCTGCAAAATATAATTTTACTCAAAATAATATAATTTTTCTTAATTTTAGCGTAAGGGAAACTAAAATTTAACATGCATAAGTCACACCCAGAAACCGTGTTGACCAGTGTAATTACCAATTTTCCTAATTTCTACAAAATGCAATTTTAGACAAAATAACAACATTCCCTTCTTTTTAGCGCAGGAGAATCTAAAATTTAGCATGAAGAGGTTACACTTGTATATTTTGTTAACCAGTGTAATTACAATTTTTTTTATTTTAACGAAATTGTGGATTGGAACATTATATAAAGCGCATTTTAGGTATAAAAAAATTATATTCATCATGTATGAATTATGGTGTCTCCAGTGTTGCAAGAACTAAAATTATTGATTTATAAGTTTTGTGTGGTTAAACAAAATTTTTTCCCAAGTGCAACTTAACTCACACTCCACGTATATTTTTCAAACAACAATTACCTGTATTTTGTGTGTAAAAATATCTCAAAAGTGCAATTACTAATCAATTGCATATTTTCCTCTCAATATTTATCTTACTTCATGCAGTGAAGCACTTCATGTTCATGTGTGCGTGTGTGTGTGTTCTTTCTCAGATTCCCAACACTTAAAACAATATATTTCAACTTGTTGTCAAGTCATCCAAGAACCTGAACTGTTGTGTTTGTCATACATGAAAGTCGCAAGCAGGAACATGAGTGGTATTTTGTGTTCGATTGTGTCAATGAGTGTGTACTCGTACACGTTGCAAACTTGTCTTCGCTAATGCGCACTTTCACACGCAATTGAACAATTGCCAATTTCCTGTTTTTTCTTCCACTTTTCTCTGTATTCGTATTGTTTTGTCACATGAACGTTTAGATGGTGCTAAACTGACTTTTTTATTATCTCAACTTTTAAAATATTGATTTTTTTCTTGATATCAAGAAAACAATGATTTCTAAGAACATTTCGAGGAATTCTATAAACAAATTTTTCTACATCGCCTGTGATTTTTCTAAAGTAAAATTTAAAGCGAATAAATATTTTTGTACATATTTCAAAAGATAACGTTAAAATCGTTTTTAGAAATATATTCTTCTAAAAATACATACCATACCGCTGACTTATTTCACTGGGGAATTTTATACACAAAAATATTTATCACTAACAAAATTTTTTCAATAGAAAAACTTTTATCACTGACAAAATTTTTTCAATAGAAAAACTCTTATCACTGACAAAATTTTTTCAATAGAAAAACTTTCATCACTGACAAAATTTTTTCTATAGAAAAACTTTCATCACTGACAAAATTTATTCTACAGAAAAACTTTTATCACTGACAAAATTTTTTCTACAGAAAAACTATTATCACTGAAAAATTTTTTCTGTAGAAAAACCTTATCACTGACAAAATTTTTCCGTACATTTCTTCAAAAATGTTTGTCTCTAGCAAAGCAGAGATATCTAGAGATATTTTATAGCTGAGAAAAAATTTTTCTATTGAAAGTTTTCCATAATGGACAATATTTTTTCTATAGAGAAATATATATGTATATTATTGACAGAATTTTATCGTATAGGAAACTTTTAAAACTAACAATATTTTTTTCTATAGAAAAGTTTTTTACAAAACATTTTCAGTAGACAAAATATTTTCTATACAATTTGATCACTGACAAACTTTTTGAAAGAAAAATTTTGTTAGTTTTAAGTTTTTAAAACAAGCAAAATTTCTTTTTCTGGATATAAAATCACTGGCAAAGTTTTTTCTATAGAAAAATTTCTCAAGGACAAAATATCTTTTCTTGGAATATTTTTGTAGCGGAATAAATATTTCCAGAGAAAAATTATCCATTGAAACATTTTTATTAGGGACAAAATATTTTGCTATAAAAAATTGTCCATCTGTGATGAAATTTTTCCTTTAAAAAAACTTTTATCACTGACAACATTTCTTCTATAGAAAAATTTCTAATCACGAACAAAATGTTTTGTCTTGAGAATTTTTATATGAACAAATATTTCCATGGACAAATTTTCCATTTTCTCATTTCTACAAACAGATTTCCATCACTGAAAAAATTTTTCCTATAAAAAATTTTTTTACTGACAAAATTTTCCTTATAGAAAACATATTCAAGTAGAAAATCTTTTATCACTGCTAAATAATTTTCCATAGAAAAATTTTCAAAAGTTACTAAAATTTTTCTATGGAAAATATGTTGTCACTGCCAAAATGTTTTTCTACATAAATATATTTATAAGAATATATTTTATCGAAAAATCTTTTATCACTGACAAGCTTTTTCTATAGAATGATTATCATCGAAAAGTTTTTTTCTATAGAAAAATTATCACTGACAAATTTTTCCATGGCGCAATTTGTATCACTGACAAGCAATTTTTTCTATAGAAAAAATTTTACCACTTTTTTTATATTTTCTATAAATAAACTTTTTATTACTGGAAAACTTATTTCAACACAAACATTAATTTTTCCTTGTTATCACTGAAATATTTTCCCTCGAAAAAGAGTGCTCTCTGCAACGAAATATTGTTAATAGTAGAGATACTTTTTCTTTGAAAAAATTCTTTCGTTCGCAAAATAGTTTTTTTTATTTAGTAACTGCAATACTTTTCTTCCTTTAAAACATTTTTAGATAACGAGAATTGATTGAATATTCACTCCATGAGAATGAGATCAATATTTAGTTTTCAGTTGTGTTGAGGTCACAATTCAAATGAATGTGGCATGCAACGAGTGCTAAAGTTTCTTGTCTTAAATATCCGCCATTAAGATTGACTTCGAAAACGGATGTGTTGAGAGCAGAATATCAAGAATTACAACAACAATAAACAACAGACACAAGTTCTGTTTACGGATCACTTCAATCAATTTGAGCAATTATTTGCGGAAAAAAGTTAACAGAAAATTTTAGCAAAACCGCCAGGGACGATACCGATGCAATTATTAGAATTGTCAGAGTTGAGAGAAAAGTTTTTATTTTCTTTTTTTTATTATAAATTATTTCACGGGTTTATTTGATTTGAATCCAAAGTTTGGTTTGCCAAATTGAATACGCTAATAAAATAAAATTTTGTGTGAGCAAAATTTAGAAAAAAAAAGTGTAATTTGTTACCTTATTTTTGTAAAAGGCTTCGACTTAATAGACGACTACTGATGCCGGTTTTATTTTCGTTACTTTCTTGTGGCGTTTAATTTTTGGTAAATCTTTATATCTCTTTCAAGTAATTGAAAGTTCGCTTTCGTTGCATTCATTTCGTTGTCTTTTGAGTTTGTTTTTATTTTATTTTATTTTGATATTTTCTTTGCAGCCATAAAGAAAATCCCCGGTGTCGATGTCACGACCAGTTCATTTACAATGTGGTCAAATCCATGAAATAAGTCAGCCCATGTGTGTAGTGCGGTTTGCATGGACAAAACAAATCGACAACGTCTTGTTTTCTGCAATTGTTCCAATATAATCAATGTGACGTCTTTCCTTCTTTCTCTTTTCCATTTGGTTGAACGGGTGTAATTTTATTGACTTTATATTTCCCATAGTCACGGCCTTGAGGTTTTTGACTGGCAGTTTGGGAATGTGTAGATTTGATTGTTTTTTTTTTATGGATAATACAAATAAGAACTAAATTTAGTTTCATAAAGTCACTGGGAACTAAAAGGAAATATTATCAGGCAGTCCTTAACTTGCAGCGTCATGAGTGATGGAGTGTTAGCCAAAGTTGTAAACACTAGACTACGC
This sequence comes from Linnaemya vulpina, assembly GCA_963675445.1. Taxonomy (NCBI): domain Eukaryota; kingdom Metazoa; phylum Arthropoda; class Insecta; order Diptera; family Tachinidae; genus Linnaemya; species Linnaemya vulpina. Next base: position 1,404,721 of record OY776276.1, on the reverse strand, counting down.
ACTCAGCTTTTTAATAATACATTTTAATAAAATATGTATTTACAAATATTTTTATTTATCTTTAAAAATGTTTTCTTTAGAACTATTAAAAATTGTTCGTGGGCTCAACGAAGAGTATTTACACAAATGCAGAGTAACCATCCAGGGTTAAAATGTCTGTGTTGCCATTTACTTATTACCTTCGTATTAATTTTGTTTTATGTTTGTTAAGTATGTACTCAAGTCAAGCTTATCTAGTTTAAGTTTTTATATTTTGAACGATCATAAATAAAATTAGCTTTTACCCGGTGATATATAAAAGCATGTTACAGTCTTCGAAGAGATAAATCAATAATCCTTGAAATTAATTTATAATAATCACATCTGAGCTCCAAATAAAGACTGTATCGTTTCTTCTTGGTATTATTTGAGGTTACTCTTGGCTGAAGAAGTAAGACCCAATACTACGCTGCCTTTGGTCCTGAGTTGGACTGCGCCCTCAGTCTCGAACTTTTCTGATCTGCATTAGGGCAGGATCGTATTAATTGTTGTCGGGTTTGCTCAATGACAAAGGCGGAACATGTCCTGTAGTGATTTACACCTTCATGTACTAAAAGAGCAGAATACCGGCAACAAAAAAATTCACCTCTAGTCTGTCTTCCTCTAATCTGTCTTCATCTGTCCTGTTAACACCATCCCCTTCTTTCCCAGTTCCAGTGCAATGAATTTTATGTGCAGGGGTCCTTCCCTAACTATTGGTCCTACTCATAGAAAAAAAAAGTTTTAATTTTATCTTTTGGATAACAGACTTTATGTTTGTCATCTCTCTACCAGACAGTTTATAGAAAGATTTTGTTGTTTTATTAAGCAAAGGCGGGATGCTCTTATCTCTTCTACGCCATAAGTAGTAGGGAACTGTATGTGCTGCGACCATTAAAAATATTAAATTTCAGCAATTAAATTTGAAATTTTTCAATTTTAATTGCCAAAATTCTCAAATTTCCCAAAATTCTCAAATTTCATTTTGTGTGTGTTCGTGTGTGTATTTTTTCCCACGGTTTAGTAGGGGCGTTCACATTGTTGTTTTTTTTTTTAATAAAATGTTGGGGTAGGCGTGGGAATTTGTGTCTGTCCATATGTGACCTTGAGAATACATGTCCGTCGGTATGTGAGCGTGGGAATTTGTGTCTGTCCATATGTGACCTTGAGAATACATGTCCGTCGGTATGTGAGCGTGGGAATTTGTGTCTGTCCATATGTGACCTTGAGAATACATGTCCGTCGGTATGTGAGCGTGGGAATTTCTGTCTGTCCATTTACACTGTGTACTCCTGGTGAATAAAAAAATTTAGAAGCATTTTTAGGAATCACACTATTTAAAAAGTGTAGTAGTTATATATGGATACCCTTAATGTTTGTGGTTCGTTCCTTCTTGCTGGAGTGAGATTTTTTCTTTTATTTTTTTGCTTATTAAAATTTGGTGTGTTTACTTAAGATTTGTCGTCCAGCAATTCAGTGTTTTTTTTTTTTTACTTTTTTGCTTGCAGTGCTTGAGTCTGGAGGAATAATTTGATTATTCTGATCTTGAAGACGTTGTGAAAAAAAAATTACTATTGCATAAATATTGAAACTGATGTTTTGTTTATTTTATACATGACGATCATCGATGGATTTTATTTGGGGATCTGGATGGTGGTGCGATTTCTGTATTTTGTAGAATATGAATATTTATGCTATGTTTTAGTGTGTGTGTTTTTTGTGTTCTGAGTGGCGGTTGGAATGTCTGGCTGTCAGACAGTCTGTGTGTGTGACGATTGGTGAGTCTGTATGACAGTCCGCTTTCTTGCTTTCCTGGTCAGTATAAAATGTGATAAGGTGTACATATTCATGCGTACATAAATATCTACAAATTTATTTCATTTACGCATATACATACAAACAAATAATAAGCGTTTATTCTTTGTGCCCAAATATTCCCTTGACCATTTGAATGAATGAATGAACCATTGTGTATGTTTGTTTGTGTGTTCTCTGAAAAAAATAAATATGTATGTAGGTTTTTTGTTTGAAATAAAAAGACATTTATTTTAATTTTTATAAGCATTTATTTAAAAGTTTGTTAACACTTTCATTTTTAAGTAAAATTGCATTCCTTAAGGCACAAACACCATAGTGGTGATAGCTACAATAGAGATATATGGAATGCTTAGTTTCCATTTGTTTGAAATTAATGCAGCCAATGTCTTCAATGTTATAAACAGTTTGATGAATAATTTTTTCCAGCCATTTTTTCTTCTCTCCCCCCTTAACATATATTTGTGAATTTCTTATATTCGATTTTAAAAACTTGCAAACGCTTTGAAATGAGACTGATCCATCATTCCAGTTAATATGATGATAGTTTTTTGTTAACCAAACTGCTTCTCTCTGTTTTTTGGCTGATAAACATGCGAAATCAAAAGGAGGTTTTATGATGAAATTGAACCATTCCTTGTTGCTGAAAACTACAGCTAGTTCTTTTGCGATGAAGTCATTTGAATTAGTTTTGAAACCTTGCAAGTCTACAAAAACAATATCACCATCCATGTTATTTAATTTATAAGAGCTTCCGGACTTGACCTTTTATTGGTATGTATTCTATTACGCGGTCATGAATAAGAACGCAGTAAGCTGATGTTTTTGCTGGAATATTTGTTGCTGTTTCAAATTCAATTTTTATGTCGATTGGTCCGGTATTGAGCGTTTCGTTTTGGTGACTGACATCGACTACAATAATTGGAGCGTTATTTTTAAACTCTTGACCTGTTAGAAGAGGTTGGGGTTGTTTCATGTAGTAGCTTTGTTGGAATCTTAGATACATATCATATAGAATCGCATAGCGCTCATTTTTGAATTTTATATTAAGATCGTCATATGGGTAAGATGTTGAGTTTAAATGTACTTTTAAGTTAGTAAGATCACAATGAACAAACTTGTTTTCTTGTTGAAAGGCAATCAAGACAAAACGAGGGCGTTCTTTATTAGCGGCCAGTTTAACATTCCATATGTGATTGGTTCCCGTATTAAGGTGTGGATTCATATGACAATCCCAACTACGGAATGCCATTGGTATAGCAGCACCATTATTAAGTATTTTGATCATATTCAATTTACTATGATCAGATAATTGAACATGTGGAATTCTCCATGATATTAGTGAAATTGTAAGTTTTGCTTTCTCGGTGGAAACATTCGAGTGTACAAGATCTTCATCGTTCTTATTACGCAAGAGTATCAATTCATGTTTACCATTTAATAAAACTTTATTGTAGTCTTCAGCGAATCCTAAAAGAAGTTTGAGTGGTACATAGAAATTAAAATTTCCATTTTGAAGATCTATTTTATCAAGTTTATTCCATCCGGCATTTTGCAACACAACGCTTTCCGTAGGTGATAAAGAAACCAAATTTTTTATGGTACTGGTGGCTCCCAAATATCTTGTATGATCAATTTCAATACCATTCAGTTCATAGCGGATTTCATCAAAGAGATATGCAACAAAATTATTTTTCAACTGAAAGTTGGGTGTAGATTTCGATGTTTTTTCGTCTACAACAAGTCCTTCCACATATATATAGCTTTCACTGGGTAACACATATAGATCTTGGTTTTGTATTGAAATTCTTATTTCATCGTTGTTGTTAAAAGACTGAAGGTATGGTATGTATGTGTGATAATCCTTTTTGATAATATTTTCGTCAGATATTGGTTTATCTAAAACGTCTATTATTGAACTCATTTTGTTTTCAATTTAAAGTTCAGTGACTTGAGAAAACTCTTGTTTGCTGCTGTAAGCGATTTTTGACGAACAGATCTTTTCAATTGTTGCTTAGATTGTAACGTTTGAGAATTAGATGTTGCTGTAGTATTCTTTGATATACTCGTGTTGTATATTATCATTATTTAGTTGTCCTTAAATGTATTCGTATTGTAATTTCCTCACCTCTGAAATTAATTAAGTCGCCGTTTTGATCAACCACGCGGAGAGCTAGTGAACTTATCTCTCTGGAGTTTACTGGCAAATAAATAAGATTTTTGGGAATCTCAACTATTTTATATCCAGCCGGTACATTAATCGGAAATTCATGTAGTGTATGAGCTTTAGAATTATTCATATAAGTATTAACCACAATACTGCTTTCAATCCTCAAGAGATTCACCTTAAAGATGTTCACTGGAAGATCAGAGTAATGTTCTTTGTTTGGCGTCAATATTCTGCTATTGAATCCTAAAAGTCTACCTATTGTATTTTCTTTATTAAAATATATTGGTTCTTTAGAGCTGCTGACTTTGACTTGCATTGTATTGTTATTGGCTTCAATGAAAATTTTGTTTTCTGGTCTATATCGTTTGTATTGTTCTTCTATATAGTCAACTATATCATTTAATTCATAAGATCCGATCGGTATTTCAATTACAAGTTCACCGATATAAAATATATTGTTGTAGACATCTACATTCGGGATACTGTTGTATGAATGAAAATCAGTTAGAGCACATTCATAGGTTCCGTTTAAATCAATAGGAGGAAAATAATTAGCAGATAGCTCTGATGAATTGGAGCTCAGAGTCAATGTTATTGACATTGTGACTGTTTGATTGTAAATAAATGAGGTTAAACACACAGTATGATTTATAAGAAGCAGTTTCGTATTTATTGTTTATTTACTTATTTTAAACTAAATTAAATATTGATGCCATTGTTGTTGTTTTTGTTGTTGTTTATTTATTGTATTCTTCCATTTACAATATCTCATCTTTGCTTATCCAAGAATTGTGCTCATTACCAAAGCCCAGCCACTTGACAAACACCTTATGTCCTTTAGTTTTGAGAACCTTTTCAACTAGGTATGTATTGGGATATCTGGTTTTTGAAAGTTCTTCTTCATAGAATCCACCTTTAATAGGATTTCCGCGATAGTCTTCTAATATATATGTTGTAGGATATGTATTTTGTACTCTTTTAATTGTAAAGATTTCTGTTGTCCAATTCGGAGTATAACCTTTTTCAAAAATGTTTTTATATTTGCTTATGCGTACATGATCTCCTGCATTAAATTTTGACATTTTATACATCTTTAAATGACTGTATACTGTGTTTAAAAGCTGTTTTTCATTTGTTGAATTTACTTCAATCGGTGACATTTTAATGGTGCGATGAATTTTTCTATTGTATGCATCAAGTAAATCTCTATACATATCAATCCAATTATATGAACCATTTAAGCTAAATTCCTTCCACATCATTCCTTTTAATGTTCTATTGAATCGTTCTACTATTGAGGTTTTCATAGTGCTATATGTTGAGTAGTGATTAATATTGTATTTATTCATCAACTGACTGAAATGTTTATTGAAAAATTCTTTACCATCGTCTGTTTGCAAGTTTTTCGGTATTCGTCCCAATTTGAAAATATTCTCCATTGCCTGAGTTGTTTCGAATGCATTCTTTCTTCTCAAAGGTACTGCCCAAGCAAATTTTGAGAATGTATCAATTACAGTTAGCAAAAATCGATAATTTCTGTTGTCTAAGGAATAATTTCCCATTTCAACTAAATCAGCTTGCCAAAGATCATCTATTCCTTTCATCACAACTCTACGACGTACAAAACGTTTTCGAGCCTGCTTATGCAATTCATTTACAACATTTCTCTTTGAAGACATCTTATTTTTCCAGTCGCTGTTTTAAGTGTGTTGTGATCTACTTGATGCACTTGCACCTATTGATACGAACATGTAATTTTCTATTCTATAAATTTTTTCTCGTAGCTCTTCAATTTCCATATCAAAAAGTGATTTATTACCATCCATTTTCTTATTGATATCCTGCAAATGAGCATTAAGATTTTCTAACTGGAAAGCTACTTCTTGTTGCTGTTTTTTGAGTTCAGTTTGCAGAAACAATTTACTGATAACATCGTTTTCCTCCACAGCATTTGCAACATTTTTGATTCTCTTGTATTGGACATCAATGTTTTTGTTCGTATCCATAAAGAAGCCCAACAACTTAGGCGCATTTTTGGTTGAAATTACTTCACTTCTATCGTTAATATAATGCCCAAATTTATCAACGGACATGTTTTATGTAAAAATCTATGTATGTATATAGTTTATACAATTATATTAGCTTCACGTAGTTCTTCAATAATTGAGACAATTTCGTTGTTGTGATTAGTATGGCCTGCAGACTGTGATGCAAGCAGTAGTCTAAGGCGATCTACCAACTCGTTTGGATCATCCCAGTATATATAGTTTGGATTATGAGGGTTAAACTGCATCAAACCCCTTCCTAAATAATTACTTTTTGTTACATCTGATGAGCCTGTATGATTGTCTCCTTTGAAAAGTTTTCCAATAATATGTTTGTACTTATGGGCTATGCTCCCTTTGATTTGACCATCAGACTTATAGCCTCTCCTGTGGGCATTGGTAGCAAGTAATATTTTTTTATAGATTTCAAGCTCGAATTTATCATAGTTTTTTGGTGCTTTATGAAACATTAAAGAGAAGAGTCCTGGCGTGAGCGCCCATATTTGTCCCCCAACCTGTATCTTATCTTGATTTAACTCGATGGTGCTATTACCAAATCTCCATTCGTTATTATTGTCTTTATGTGGACCATAGTTAGTATCTAGTTCGTTTCTCGATTGCAATAGTGATAAGTCAGAATAACTTTCTTCATTATTCGAATTTTGTGAGTAAAAGTCATCTTCATCATAATTACTGCTACTTTTACTATTAGATTGCTTAAACATTTTTTCTTCACTTAGTTTCTTGGGCGTACTCGTTTCCAATTTTATTGTTGAATTCTGAGGATGAAAACTTTCATTGTCATCAATTCCAGTTTCCTTATCACTCGGTTCTTTTTTAACTGGTCTACCAATGTATTTAGAGCTATTGATAAATTCTTTTAAAGGTTCTGTGATAGGCTTGAATGTATCTGTTAATTGCTGATGTGTATCTATTTCACCAGTTTTTATACTACGAAGCTTTTTCTTCAAGATATTTCTTGTTGCCACCAAGTCTTTAAGAATTTGTTCATTCATTTTAGCTATCAGGTCAGTTCAATAGGAAGCAGATCAGGTTATCAGGTCAGTTTAACGGCTATCAGGTCAGTTTATCAGGTACCAGACCAGCTTATCAGGTCAGTTTGTCAGGTATCAGACCAGCTTATCAGGTCAGTTTAACAGGTATCAGGTCAGTTTAACAGGTATCAGATCAGCTTATCAGGTCAGTTTAACAGGTATCAGACCAGCTTATCAGGTCAGTTTAAGAGGTATCAGGTCAGTTTATCAGGTATCAGATCTGCTTATCTGATCAGTTACAATAATCACATGTATAAAGTTTGAAGTCAGATTAAATACTGCAGGGTGCATTTGATGAACAGTAAATTATATTATGATGAAGTAATCAAATGACTTTCTATAACGACCATTGTTTAGTTCATTATCTTTACTTATCACCAAAAATCCGTATTTTTCCTTCCAACATTCTCTACAAATTCGTTGAAACATTTCAAAGTTCATGTCGCTGGCAACGTGATCATCATATACGTGTTTCATATTTGTCGCATCTTGTTTAAACATAATAATTACATTAGCATTATCTCTTATCAAATGTTTTGGAATCCGCGTGTAAGTCTGACACAAGTAAAATGAGTCTACTTTCTTATGACGACCCATACAAAAATATGCACGTATATTGTTTTGCTTTTCACATGCAACATCATCAAAAATCATAATTGAATTGCTTTTAGCTTCACTAGGAGGAACAACGTCCTCGTTTTCTGCAAATGTGTAGTATCCGATTCCTTTAATTGGTGAAATTAATTTCTTTAGGTATTCATATTTAGGTTGATATAAAGATTTTGAGTACAAGTAAATATTTTCAAACTTGAGACCATTAGGACTTTCCAGCAAACTAATCATTATGTTAGTTTTTCCACAATTTGAAGGACCAACTATTAATGCTCGAATAGAATTTGGTAACAAGGAACTATGTCTTATTTTTTTACTGTCATTTGAACAAATATCAGCATTACGAACTAAAATATTTTTATGTTGTTTTATGAAGCGCATTTTAATAACTACTTGCTAAACTTGCGAACAATATCTTTTATTGTAGATTAAATTAATATGGTTGTACTTTATAACAAAAGTTTTAGTCACAAACAAGCTATCGTTGGAGAAGGTTTACTAAATAAAGCAATAAATTCTCTACCTTTTGAATTACATCTTCCTGGATACCAGTATTGTGGACCTGGCACAAGATTACAAAAGCGTTTAGATAGAGGAGATAAAGGAATTAACTTATTGGATGCTGCTTGCAAAAATCACGATATTGCTTACTCGAAAAATAAAGACTTAAACAGCAGACATCAAGCTGACAAAATTCTTGAAAATACGGCTTGGGAAAGAGTTCTTTCAAAAGATAGTGATCTTGCAGAAAAAACATTTTCATATATAGTCACCAACGCAATGAAAGCAAAAACTAAACTTGGTATGGGTGTTGAAGCAAAGAAAAGGAATACAGTGAAAAGACCATCACCACGAATTCGTATAAATGACAAAAATCTGTTTCATAAAACAATTAAATCAGCAACAAAGATATTGAAGAAGGAAAAACCACAAGATATTAATTCAGCCATTAAGATTGCTCGTAAAGCTATCAGTAAATCTCTTAAGGGGAAAAAAGCTCGTGTTATAATACCGCGTATTATAAATGTTCCAAAAATTGGTGGTTTTTTGCCCATAATACCGATTCTAACTGCTCTAGGTGCACTTGGTAGTCTAGCAACTGGAGGTGCCTCTATAGCTAAAGCTGTAAATGCAACAAAGAATGCAAAAAAACAACTTGAGGAAGCCACCAGACACAATAAGGCAATGGAGTCTATTGCTGTGGGAGAAGGACTGTACCTTAAACCATATAAAAACGGTTATGGACTTGTTTGTAAAGATCATTCAAAAAACTATTAGAAATGCTACCCAACAGACCATTATCAGAATTTGATCTAAGAAAATTTTCAAAATATATTCCACACTTTAGAGGAGTTTATATGTTGGATTCACTACCAAAACGACCAAAGACTGTAGAGTGTGGAATAATCAATTTGGATTTATCAACAGGCCCAGGTACTCATTGGGTAGCATACTATAGGAACAAGAATGAAAAACAATATTTCGACAGCTTTGGAAATTTACAACCTCCTCTAGAATTAATCAAATATTTAGGTAGAAATATTCAATACAACTACAATCAATATCAAAACTTTAATACATATAATTGCGGTCACTTATGTTTGAAATTTCTTATTGATATAACCAAAGATATTAAATAAAACACAATCATATATATTTATATACATACATATTTAAAAACATTTTCTTTTTTATTATTATTATTTTTTTTCTTGTTAAGTACAAAATATATGAACATAACATATTTTTTACTGCCAAACGGGGTACTGAGAGTTTGGTATTAAAAACTCGTTCATCTCGCTTTCTAAGATCAGGTTTCGCTCTCCTTTTCTTTGTAGTCGATATTTATTATTCGAAAGATCTTCTAATTCTGCATTGGTCAATGCATTGTATCGGTTGGGGAGAAACATTATGTGGTTTTCCAGCTCAAGTTGAACTGTTTCCCCATACTTTGTTATTACTCGCTTTGCACGTACGATAGTGTGTTTGGATAATTCATCTAGATCCTTTATATGGATTAAGGATTTTGTATTGTACGAATTAAATTTTTCCACTAGATCCATTGCGGTAGGAATTTTTCACAACTTATAGCTTTGAACTTTTATTGCAAACTAATCTCGATTTTAGCTTTCTAGACTGTAAGAAGAAAATCATTATACAATGATTTTTTTGTTTTATTTTTGACAAAAGACGAAGTGAGGAAAAATTAAATATATATATATATATATATATATATATATATATATAAGTATTTAAAACTAAGTAGTTGGAAAAGGATAGAGAGATGTCATATATACGTATCCATTTTTTTGAGTCGAATTTTAAATTATTTTCTGGACTAAAAACGCTGACATCGTTTTTTTTTTTTAATTTCATAACATACACCTTAGTACTGGTTCGTTGAAAACAATTATTAGTAGAGAACTAACAGTCAAAAAGATCGGAAGTAAATTTTAGTAATACTATAAAATATTTCATAAAATCATGAGTGACATTAGAAACAAGCTCGCACAATTCTTAGTTGATTTTGAGAGATGTGTAATATACGAACACATGGAAATGGTGAAAATGTTTCTCGATATGTTGAATGAAAATGATGATTTTGGTATAATGGAAGATGAGGACAAGGACGATGGTCACTTTAAGTCTTGTCCATGGAGCCATCCAGATTGTGAGGAGGGGCCAGATACCTGCCGGTGCTCCGTATTTTACTTAAGAAAAATGATGATAAATCATTTAATTAATTCATATTATGCAATATTTCGATGAAACTAAATAATAAATCACCAAACAAAATAAAACAAATTCTGGATGTTTTTTCATTTTAAATATATTTGTACAATTTTTTTGTTTATTTCTCTTAACAATACAACAATTTTTTTTACTTATTAATAGATTTAACTACTTAAATAAACATAAAAATTATTACTTAAAAATAGGGATACAGTTATAGCACTGCTTCTTCCTCTTCTAGTCTTGAAATTTCGCACAGTAGCATGTCAAGTTCATAATCAGGATTAGTTTCCTCGATTCGAAAATGATACCATGCATATGTACTCATCTTATCACTTCTTATTTTTCTTTTATCGTCTGCATAATTTAATACTACTTTATTTATTTGATTTGTATAAATTTGATGAATTTTTGATTTAAATGTTAGCATATCATCATACACAGTCGACTTATTGAATAAGCAATTTCTATATGAAGCTATACTATAATTATTAAGAATGCACTTCTTTACTCCTTTCGATTTTTTAATATCACTTTGATGTTGCACACTAAAAGAGTACATTTTTGACCGCAATCCTACAAATTCCTTCATTACCTTTCCACAATTTTCATCCTTCATCATACCCAATACCTTTTTGTTTACCAGAGGAAATCCATATACATTGTCTTTTGGGTAATCTGATGTATCAAACTTATGGTCGAGGTCAGTTTTTATGTCAGCATAAAAGTCTTCTGTTTTTACTGTGTAAATGAAAGAGTCAGTGTCCATATAATTCAGTGATAAGTTTGACTTGAATTTGGGTTGCATGTACCCATAATGGAAATCATACATTTTCCATTTGGAAAGCTCTAATACACAAAATCCTAAATATATAGGCTTATTGTAATAGGTTTTCACTCTATTCATTTGAATCGCTACCATATTCTCAGAAAATATTGACAAACTATGAAAATTAGGTTTAGATATCCAATCTTGAGCTCCTAAATGATTACAGTTTGTCCTTTTCCAGTTCGTAACTATTCGTACATCTTTTCTCTTTTCCACATTCTCCATAGTTTTACCGTATACTGCATTATTTAACAATTTGAAAAAATTTTTTTCAAAAGTATTTTTTGCAGTAGCCCTATGTTTGGTATTCAAGTCTATATAACTTTTCAACCAGGTTGATTGCTTATAGGTGAGAATTCGATGCACTTTCTTCAGAACTAGACCATACTGTAAACATTGCTTAAGAACTCTATAATGTATGACATATGTTTGTTTTGTTGAAAAATCTGCAACTAATTTAATGTGCTTTGTTTGCAAAATTTTCTTATTTTCTGGACAGAAAGGTAGGTCATTTTGAGAGTCATGCAAATGAGAAGGACAGTCTAAAGTAACTTCATAGACATATCCATCACTTGAATTATCACCTATGGTTTTAGGATCCAGATTTAGCTCTTCAGCTGACAGCCATCTGAATCCACCATAAGGTAAATACTCAGACATAGCCCAACCGTAGAGGTTATTTGCGTCTAAGTACACAATAAATTCTGAGGGCTTTTCTCTATCGAAATCAGGTAGATATTTGTTGTTAGCCTTTGAATATCGGTTACTGCATTGTACAAGTCCACCACGTATTCCTTTCTTGAAGAAATTGTACATATCTATGTCCGTCAAAAGCTCTAGTTCTATATTTGTATACTTTAGCATAGCATCCCACGATAGTCCTGGTGCAGTGTAATATTGACATGGATCTAAGTGGTAGATGTTCTTGCAAACCTTTCTAAAACTTTCAAATATATCTGCAAGTAAGAGAACATCCGTTTTTAAATATACTTCCATGTAATCTTGCAAGGTTTTGCAGCCGAAAGCATTCCAAACTTCTTTTGCATGCTCATAGTCTTCAATCGAGCACTCCTTATTATTGAGATGGTTGAAGAAATTTTCCCTTGCTGGAAGTTCACCAACATTCAATTTTTCAAAAGAATTAAGAAAATCATAGGGAAAGACGCCTTTTCTTCTCACTAGATCAAACTCTTTTTTTGTTTTAAATTGTCTTTTAATGATGTGAAAGTCTTGTTCTGAAAGATTATTAGCTAAAGATTCTAAGCTTTCAGGCATAAAGCGAATTGTGTCTAAAAATCTAAGTTCAAGGTTGTAGTTGTCGGTCATTTTTGAAAATCTAGATAGTGATATGTATAATTCTTTGTTGAGCGGAAGGACTTTTATATTGTCAGATTTTTTACCCAACTCTTTAACAAAAAGATGCGAGTCATAAGATGAATAATTGTGGAAATAGATTGGTATAAATTTTGGAATTTGAAATTTTAAATTGCATCTATTATGAGCTGCTCCTCTAAATTTACCACTTATGTGGCAGTGATCTCGCACTCTATCATTGCCTAGATATTTATGACAAATATGACAATCTATCGCATTTCGAAAATTAAAATTTTCGAAAGGAGTTAAAACATCCATTTCCCTTTTATTTACTAGATATTCATTATAAATATCTTCACAATCTTCAATCAAATTTTCTACAAACTTTTCTGCTGCATCCCTCCCCGTATATAATTTAAACTTATCTAAACTATCATTATGCTTACATTTAATATAATAACTAAAAGCACAAGGAATGTGCTTTTTGCGATACCTACTTTTGTCACTTACTCTAATATTAACCTCCTCCAGTATGCATTCAAAGTCTGCATACACAACAAATGGTACATCCATTTGTCGTTGGTGGTCTTTAAACTGCAACACGGCATTTTCCTCAGACGGCAGCTCCGCAACAATTTGCCCACATTCTTCTTTATGTCGCTCTAACGTCCTCTCATTGTGGGTGTATTGGAGGCAGCTGTTACAGAAGACAAGTTTTTTGCAGTGCTTGGTAGTCTGAGATTTTAAAAGTCTGTGGAAAGAAAAAAGTTATAAGAATATATATTAATATATTTACGTAAATAAATGTATGTTTTATTACTTACTTTGATATATTTGTTATAAGAATATAATGCTGATATCCTTCAGCATTTTCTAATAATAACAAATTAATATGTTTAGCTTTTTCATTCTTGGTGTTATAGAATGGTCCAACAATCTCATTGCTTTCATCATTGTATCCGAACACATTGACGCTAATATTTGGATTGCTTTCTTCAAATATCCTGATACTCTTTAACGCCAACGGAAACTTTAAATTTTTGAAGTCAATCTCAATTCCGTTTTGCAAACATATGATATCAGCGCTGATGTCTGCAATGTTGTATGAGCAGCAACGTTGAGGTCTTTTAATATCAGATGTATCCAGTGCAGATATTATTGCCCATTTAAAACAATAAATGTCATTATTTTCAACATTTATACATGCCTTTTTACTTTTTAAGTTCTCCGGCGTACTTATCCAGTTCGATCCTCTCACCAAAGATGACTTATTTATAGCGATTTCGAGGCGAACAATTCTAATTAAAGTCCATCCTGAATCCCGTTCTTGAAATTCAGACATTTTGTTGTGGATTTCTTGAAATTGCTTTGCCATAATTTCCTCAACATCATCTCCAATGCACAGAAGATCCATCTTTGCCCGGTGAGAAATAGTACACAATTCCATATCATCGCTTATAATTTTAATATACTCTCCAATAAGAGTAATATTAAATTTAATAATGTTGTGTACGGCAAGACTATTTTCAAGTCTTTCTTTGATGATATGTTTATTATCCACAATAACATCTTCAAATAGAATACAATCTTTATTTACTGGAACTCCAAATGTTGTAATATTATTTTTAAAAGCACTATTTATTATATAATATTTGCATTCATTTGGAGCTTGAGACAGTAGATCATCCGCAGAATTTGAGATATCCATTTCTACTTCATTATTTTGTGTATTTGCCTGATCATGTGGAATAACTTGACTTATATCCATGTCTTGAGAAGGATTATCTACGGGCAAATAGCTTGGGTAATAATTAGGCATATTATTTTGCTGCAACTGTATAGGTACGCTATATTCAATGGGATATGGAATCTCCATAGGTGCTGTGAATTGGTTGGTTGAAACTGGATACGGATATAAAGGATACGCTGGTACCTGCACTGGATACTGATACTGCACTGGATACTGATACTGCACTGGGTACTGATACTGCGCCGGATACTGATACTGCAAATTGTTTTGGACCATTGAGTTGTATGCATATGTTGAGGGTTGTATGGACTGTGCGATTTGTTGATATGTTGCTATGGGGTTGTACGCAGATGTTGGGGGTTGTATCGACTGTTGCACTTGTTGTGGTTGAACATGACCTTTGCAATGTTCTAAATAAGATTTTTGGTATTTATATACCTTATTACAGATATTGCACTTGAAAATTGATGAACTCATTTTTTTTTTAAATATTTTGATTTACACTTATAAAAATTATTTTGGTTATAGTGTACTTTTTTATTAAAAAATATATTGATTGCTTGAATAACAAGTAATATTACAAGGATTTTTATATATATATTTAAATTCTGTCTTTGCTTAAATTATATGACACACTCTTATTTTTTGATATACAAATAATATGTTTTTTGAGAATATGTATTTATTTTCTGTCTTAGATTTATTAATAGCACACAAGGAATTTTTTAATAGTCACGACTTGTTACTTTTAGATACAAAAATGTACTGAATTTTATTCTAAAAATTTAGATTAATACAAATTCGTGAAAATTTTGTTTTGGTATAGTACGCTTCATTCCAACAAAGTAGCTTTGCGTTACTTTGCAAAAGTAGCGTATCTGGTGGTAGAAACGGTTAAGATTAAAAAATTAGAAAAGAAACTGCTACGTGGACAAAACGTTGTGGTATCTGATATACACAGAATGCCGAGGCATGCTTATGCATGCCTCTACAATACAAAATGTTTAAGGGAACGAAACTGCTACGTAGACAATATTTATGTAAACATAAATTTTGATAAGTGATATCTACAAAGTACAGAGATATGCTTGTGCATGCAGACACGTTACAAAGTTTTGAACGGAATGTGATATATACAGAGTACGGGGACATGCTTATGCATGCCTCTACGATACAAAATGTTTACGGGAATGAAACTGCTACGTGGACAAAACATTGTGGTATCTGATATACACAGAATGCCGAGGCATGCTTATGCATGCAAATACGTTAGATAATATTTAGGAGAATGAAACTGCTACGTAGACAATATTTATATAAACAAGCATTATGATATGTGATATACACAGAATACGGCGGCATGCTTATGCATGTAGAGACGTTCCAAAATTTTGTAGCAAAAGAAACTGCTACGTGGACAAAACATTGTGGTATCTGATTATACACAGAATGCCGAGACATGCTTATGCATGCCTCTACAATACAAAATGTTTAAGGGAATGAAAGTGATACGTAGACAATATTTATGTAAACAAAAATTTTGATAAGTGATATCTACAGAGTACAGAGACATGCTTGTGCATGCAGATACGTTTCAAAGTTTTGAACGGAATTTTATATATACAGAGTACAGGGACATGCTTATGCATGCCTCTACGATACAAAATGTTTACGGGAATGAAACTGCTACGTGGACAAAATTTATGTAAACAAACATTATGATATGTGATATACACAGGATACGGAGGCATGCTTATGCATGCAGATACGTCACAAAATGTTGTAGCAAAAGAAACTGCTACGTGGACAAAACATTGTGGTATCTGATAAACTACAAAATTTTTGTAGCTTCACAAGTTTTCAAAGCAAAATTATCAAATTTTGAAGTTGAGCTTTTATTTCTACAATGAAGCCCTTCTGGTACACACCATTATATCGGAGACTTCAGCGTCACCATTTGAAGGAGAATTTAAGAAAAGCCAGACAGGAAGAGTTCGAGAAACATCTTGAAGGAGATGAGGAGCTTCTCCTAGAGCTGTCTTCGCAACCATCTTCATCTAACCCACTCCAAAAAATAGAGGAAGAATATGAAGAGATGCTGACAGGTGACGATGACCTATTTTTGAGCATCAATACTCAGCCTGCCGAGGCTGGTAGTGAATCCAATAGAAGTGAGGTAACCAACAAACCGCACATAGAAATATTGGAAGTCCAAATGCTCCCAAAAATTGATGTCCCAATGTTTCTTGCATTATACGAAGATACCAACGATCAATTGTTGATAGAGGCAGCTGACGCAGTGGAGGCAGCTTTATATTAAAAAATATATGTAAATGTATGTATAAATATTATATATTAATAAAAATTAAAACAATGTATATGTTTAAACAATGGTTCATTCATTCATTCAAATGGTCAAGGGAATATTTGGGCACAAAGAATAAACGCTTATTATTTGTTTGTATGTATATGCGTAAATGAAATAAATTTGTAGATATTTATGTACGCATGAATATGTACACCTTATCACATTTTATACTGACCAGGAAAGCAAGAAAGCGGACTGTCATACAGACTCACCAATCGTCACACACACAGACTGTCTGACAGCCATACATTCCAACCGCCACTCAGAACACAAAAAACACAAACACTTAAACATAGCATAAATATTCATATTCTACAAAATACAGAAATCGCACCACCATCCAGATCCCCAAATAAAATCCATCGATGATCGTCATGTATAAAATAAACAAAACATCAGTTTCAATATTTATGCAATAGTAATTTTTTTTTTTCACGACGTCTTCAAGATCAGAATAATCAAATTATTCCTCCAGACTCAAGCATTGCAAGCAAAAAAGTAAAAAAAAAAACACTGAATTGCTGGACGACAAATCTTAAGTAAACACACCAAATTTTAATAAGCAAAAAAATAAAAGAAAAAATCTCACTCCAGCAAGAAGGAACGAACCACAAACATTAAGGGCATCCATATATAACTACTACACTTTTTAAATAGTGTGATTCCTAAAAATGCTTCAAAATTTTTTTATTCACCAGGCGTACACAGTGTAAATGGACAGACAGAAATTCCCACGCTCACATACCGACGGACATGTATTCTCAAGGTCACATATGGACAGACAGAAATTCCCACGCTCACATACCGACGGACATGTATTCTCAAGGTCACATATGGACAGACAGAAATTCCCACGCTCACATACCGACGGACATGTATTCTCAAGGTCACATATGGACAGACACAAATTCCCACGCTCACATACCGACGGACATGTATTCTCAACGTCACATATGGACAGACACAAATTCCCACGCTCACATACCGACGGACATGTATTCTCAAGGTCACATATGGACAGACACAAATTCCCACGCTCACATACCGACGGACATGTATTCTCAACGTCACATATGGACAGACACAAATTCCCACGCCTACCCCAACATTTTATTTAAAAAAAAAAACAACAATGTGAACGCCCCTACTAAACCGTGGGAAAAAATACACACACGAACACACACAAAATGAAATTTGAGAATTTTGGGAAATTTGAGAATTTTGGCAATTAAAATTGAAAAATTTCAAATTTAATTGCTGAAATTTAATATTTTTAATGGTCGCAGCACATACAGTTCCCTACTACTGCCATAAGTTCAGCAATTTTATTTACACTGCACATGTCTACATTAAAATACCTTAAAAATTGTATATGTGTCGTTAATTTTAGTGTCCGAGGTGATAGTAAAAAGTGTACCACAAAATATTGCATCGCGTAATTATATATGTGATTAGAAGTTACAACACTTTTAACGTTTATATTGTGAGTAACAGAGTTTCTTTTTATGATCTCCCTACCAGGCTATTAAAAATATTCAGCAGGATTCTTCGTACATTTGTATACGAGATAGAAGAATTTTACTGTTTTTTTTTTTACCAAAGTTGAGATGCTTTTACCACTTTAACCCTAAAAATTCGGCATTTTTATTTATACTGCACGCGTCTACATTAAAATACCTTAAATATTATGTATGTCGCGTTAATTTTAGTGTCCAAGATGATGGTAAAAAGTGTACCACAAATAAATGAATCGCATATTTAAATTTTAATTACAAATTTCACTGCTTTTAATTTCAGTAACATATTCAATATCTTGCTGTTGTTTCATTTGCGTTCTCAGTTGGTTTTTGTAATTAGAAATTAATTTCCATAGATGCGTATCAGGTCCCAATATACAGAATTATACCAGTAACTCTGCTATCGTTTCACATTCTATATTAAGAAAAAGTCCTAGGCTGCTGTAGATTATATATTATGGATGTGAGTATCTCATTAACAAAATCCATTTACTAATTTAAAAGTGGCCCAATAGCCTTAATTTTTTCTTATCCGCCCCACTGTGCGTTTAGAATGCATTGTTTTAGAGGTTTCAAGAGTTTCTAATATTCTTATTTACCTAAAAACGAGATAATTTAAAGAAGAGAGCGTTTGAAATCGTTTGGTTAAGCACTACAGTTTCATTATTTAAACAACTCCTAAATGAACCGACAGTTGTTTACTCTTATTTAAGTTTAAGTTTTCGGTTTCATATTCAAACAATTGATTGTTTTATTGATTTAAGAACTTGTTGAAATAATTGTCACTTCAAATTTGTTTATTATAAGAGCCAAATATCGACCTGACGCATTTAACATAAAATTTAATTTAATAGTCGTAAAGGAAACTTGAAAGTAGAAAGTCGTGTATGAAATATTATTGTACATTTTTTTCTAAATAAAACATTAACTGCACTCTTTGACAATGAAACACTCAGCACATAAGCAGTTTTGATTAAAAACAACAAAAATTTATTAAAAAATTCTGCGTTTTACCAGGGTTAAGGAAATAACACCTGATTTTGAGGCAGCAGCTGCAAACTATTCCCACAAGAACAACAACCGCCCATATAAAACTTGTAGAAAAAATGGATGACTGGGCAATTTAGAGATGGTGGTATTGAAAAGAATTATTCAATAAACTTTCTTGTAAAATCCTTTACTTATTCGTTTTATTTTATTAAATACATTTAAACTCCCTAATAATTTTATTATACCTGCTCCTTTAATAACAAAATTATTTTAAACTTAATCATAATTCGTAAACTGATTTTAACTTTATCGCATAATATTTTTCTATAATAATAATTTCATACACTTTTTATTAATATGGACATTATTATATATTAAAGGCTTATTAAAGGTTTATCAAAGACTTGTTTGACAAATTTTCGCTAAAAGTATGTCAAAAATATAATAAATATTGATGATAATAAACACATAGTGAGTTTACGAATAAAGCCATGCACAAACACACCATATACACTTTTGTGGTACCCCTGTAAGTGTCCTTTTTCTTAAAATATTATTTCGTCAATAAACACATATAGAAAAAAGCTAAAAAAACTCTTTTATGGGATAACAGACCAAAATGTTAAAAATAGCACTCTTTAAAGAAATAAATTTATAAATAAAATATATTTATTTTTACTTAAGAAAATAAAAGACCAAAAAAGTTTGCCTCGAGAAACTTGCAACAAAAAATTGAGAAGTTACAACATAAGGAAAATAATCAAACGGCAACACTGGCACTCAATGAAGGAGTGTTACCTTCGCTTTGTTCCAGTTCTTGTGTGCTTTTTAATAATAAAATCCACACAAATAGAAACTGTTATCACATCTAACTACGCCACTTAACAAGCGGTAATGAACTAAAATACCCGTAAGTACTGATGACGAAAGTGCAGCGGCTTTCGAAAACATCTGTTCTGCTTTGCTATGCAAGTTGATGCATGAGACTGGTGCTGGTTTTCTCTTATGCTTTGGAATAGTTATCTTGTTGTTCTGAAACAAAAACACTTCAACTTAAATATAATTAAAAAAGTACTTTTTACAAATTATTCGCTCAAAAATGTATTTCAATAATTGGAACTTTTCTCAATTTTTCCCGCTAAGAAAATTTAAAATTTAAGAAAATCGGGAATATTTGGAATTTATTCCGTTTTTAAAAATTAAATAGTCATCAGATCTCCCGGTTTTGAGGTCTTAGAAAATATCTCTGACTGATTCTAAGAGCCCGCTGCTGAGTCTGTATGTATGAGTGGATCTGTATTTGTGTATAGGTGCATGTTGGCATAAGTATATGACCCACTTATAACTTTGGAACGGCTGAATCGAATGAAAAGAAACTGGTAACGTTTTGAAAAGTACTCTTGAATTTGAACCGATTCAAGCCGGTAAATTTAAATTTATGTCAAAATAAGTTTAAAAACTAATTACCAAACTGGTTTTTTATTTGAATAACTTTTAAACAGCTTCATCGATCGATTGCACAAACTAATCAGCTCTTAACCACATCGAACATTGTAGACAGGATCAACACCGGTCAATCCGTAATCGTGAGATATCGTGAACGAAAACATTCTAAAAATTGATTTTATTTAAGTACTCCAAAGTTACACATCTGATCAGTCGGTGCTCTCGATTCTTTTATAGTAATAAAAGAAAAGCGTTCCCCAACTTGAATTTTCTGCGAATTCAAACCGATTCGAACCGGTAAAATTCAAGATATATCCAAAACACTAAACGAAAAAATTTTTCCAAGTTTTATTTTAAAATAACTTGTCAGCAGCTTCTCAGATAGATTCAGCAAACTTTTCGATTTAAAGATAAACGAGTCGATTACCGCAGAATCGGTTAATCCATTCGTGAGATTTCATGAAGAAAAAATTTCAAATATAATCATATATATTTTTTAAACCCTAAAATTGTATATCTGATCGGTTATTGTTTCCGATTCTTTTATAGTCACCCAAAACTATATCAATCACAAAAGAGCACAAAAATCAGGTTACGATAGCTCTGCGTATAAAATCAGGGGAAGTTATAGGGATTTTCTTTGGGGTCAACCATTTTCCATGATTTTATATCCTTTACAAAAAAGTGAAAGGGTGAGTCATTCTGTGTGTAATTTCTTCGATATTAATATGGGCCCCCATAAAGTATATATATTCTGGATTCTTATGAATAGTGATGACGATTGAGCGATGTCCTTCTGTCCTTCTGTCTGTCTATTTGTCTGTACGTGAAATAGGGTTTCCCAAGCCCCCAAAAGAGCTAGCGACTTCGTTCTTGCACTGATGAATTGGAAATGAATGGTATTAAGATTCGCTTCCAGAACTGGGAGGCCTACGCCTATTTCTCGACGCAAAATTAATACCAAAACCGAATTATTTTTTTGTTTGTTTGTAAATTGAACTTGTTTCATGCTTGGGAAAGCCTCGATTGTCTATTAAAAACTAAAAAAAACATTTAAAAATTTCCAGGGATGGGGAATGAAAAGTATTTTTTGGCTTATTCAGTATTTTGTAGTATATGTATTAACTAAAATGTTTAAAGATTTTAAGTTTTTCTTAAATAAAATCACTTTATATAATAGATTTGTCTCGACAAAATAAATTAAAACTTCGCTTCCAGGGGTGAGAAATTGATTTTTTCCTCATTCATAAAAGCAACCAAAAAGGCAACTGACACAGATTTTTTTTTTTGTTAAGTAAAACCATTTTATAGCTACTTTAGTGATTCGTCGATAGAAGATTCGTTACGGCCGAATATAGCACTTTAACTTGTTTTTTTTTCATTAACACCAGCACTTAGGGACGACCTCCGCATATGCAGCACATTCTGCGAGAACTGTCAAGAAGGGTATAATGAAACACATACTGTTGAAATTATTGAACATTAATTAACCCTGCAATAACACTTCTATAATTTACAAGTAATAAAAAAAATTTGACGTCTTACAGAATTTTTCGCCTTAAGCGCATTCCTGGATACTGTTGATGGAAACCAGGCTGTAATCATTTCAGGGAGTGGAATTTTGCTGCTACTAACAGACCTGTCAAATGACGGGAATCTGCCACTCGATGGACTGTAATTTTCGCTGGGATGGCAACATTCAGTAGCAATTTAATTGGTTCATAATAAAAGTTTTGTAATATTTGTAATTAATGCAGCAATAGGCTATTCAAATATGTTGGCAATTGAAACGTTAACTAAAAATAAATTTAAAAAAAATATATGAAAAACAAACATTTTAAACAAAAAACATTTTAAACATTTTATTAGGTCGCTTTTAAATCAATAAACTGTTGTAAACATTTCGAAAAACAAACAACTGCTGTTGCACTCGCATTTAAAGAAGCGTTTCTCTTTCTCTAAAGAAAATTACGGTCTTTGTTTTTTGTATAAAAACACGTGTTAAGCCCTTTAAAATACAATCATTAATTGTTCTTTGCAACGAAAAGACTGCAGTAGAAAATTCAACCATGAAACTTCCAACGCTTTTGCTTAGTCTGGTCTTGCTGGGATCCACCTTATCCGTTGATGGCAGGTTATTGCATAAACTTTGTTCAGGATTGCAACAAAACATACCTCAAACCGATACCAATACTGATATAAACACTCCAACTAATATAGACACTCCCACTAATATAAATGCACTACTGCCGCCGTTAGGCAACAACAACAACAACAACTTTAATAACAACAATAATAATAACATCGCCAACACCGACATTAACACGAACACCAACACTCCCACTAGCGGCGGCACTGGAAATGACGAATTGCAAAATCGCTCACCAGACGATCCAAATGAAAATAATGGTGCCCGAGCTCGTCGCATTCGTAGAATTAGGCCGATGAATGGATTCCGGAGAAATCAGCGTAGATTTCATAGTATAATTATAAGACGACGCTCGCCTTATAATTAAATCTGTGCAATACGCACAATAATAAGTGGGCTGAAGCGTGGTGGCCTGGTGTAGGTGTAATTCATTAGAGATATTTTAAAAATTAATTTGTAAAGAATTATTATTTGTGGTGGCGTAGGACACAAGCTTTTGAATAAATTTTTATATTGAAATACGTTTTTTTGATAATCAGTCGGTGTTTTATTATAAAAATTATTAAAAAGTTACGCTTGCGACAGGATCATGTTCGCATTTGCGTTGACGTCAAAACAAATGGTTATCGAACTTTGCTGATCCCCATGAGTGCGTAATTGTTGTTAGACTGCAATTAAATTTGATATCTCTGCTCTCAGCACTTTTCCTATCAACACTCGTATCCTTTTTTTAAAAGTTCCGATACACTGTATTGCGTGAGGAGGTAGCAGACACTGATACAGGATATAAATAAAATAAAATTCATGGTGACCTCCCCTGGTACCTGCCATTCTAAATTGAAAGCAAGTTGGGAAGTATAGCCAATAAATCTTAACTGAATTTTCTCTTTTTTAAGATAATTTCTTTTTTAAGACCATCCATATACAATTAGAAAGAAGAGAATAGTATTGTAAGAAATATTGTAGATATTGAGAAAATAGAATTTATGGCAGGTATCTTATTTGTCGTTTTGTTTCGTGGGGAGTTCCCTAACATGATGCTTCCTGGCACATGTTAGTGCCAGCCTTGGTGAGTACTGTTTATTTAAAAAAACTTTAGAGGGAGACACGCTTTTTTCCAAATTTCTTTATGCCCTGGCATTGTTCTGGCAAACTGTAAACCATCTCCTCGGTCTGTGTTTGAAAAAAGCTGCATGAGTCACTAAACTCTCTTACCTAAAGGTCAGGGGGAAGAAGGAGATTTCAAAGAAGTAAATATTCATACTCGTATCGAAGTTACAGTTGGCTACTTCAAATGCAATCATTCTCTTTTACCCAAAGCAGCCTTCCCCCCTCCTTTGTAAAAGGACTCAATTATCATTTCCTTAAACCGTTTTGTCGAGTAGAAAAAAGTATTTCGAAACAGTTTTATGGTATAAAATGTTTTCATTATTATTATTTAATAGGTTTTCTTAAAAACTATTTTGAAACAAGGCAAAATAAAAATGAGCTGTACAACTCAACTATAAAATTGTTAATAATATTAAAAAAAATATGTTCATTATCGTGTTGAAGCGAGGCCATAGACATAAAGGCTTGCAGTCCATCTGATATCTTTTCTCAACGCCATTTAGAATCCTTATGCATTGGCAGTAGTGTTAGTAGTGTTAGCAGCAGGGTTAACAGTAGGTGCTACTGTGGTAGGGGCTGCGGTGTTTTGAGCACCCGCTGGATTTGTCAATGATCCCAACGATGGCATGAAAATTTCTGTTATGGTTGGTGGGCGTGTTGTACGCCTCCTCCATGGCCTGCGGTTAGCATTGGGACAAATTTTTTGCAAAAAGACAGGTTTCCTATTACCCATGCCATTAAATAAAAAACTATTCACCAGCAGACTTCCGCCCAACACAATCAAGCAGATGAACCAAAATGAAAACTGCATTTCAAACTTTCTATAATCCAGTTAACGTGTTTATTGAATAACTAAAAATAATAGAAGTTTTAAGCAAAACAAAGGCTTTTATAGAAAAGCCTAACCCGAAGAACAATGAAAATATTTAACTGTTGTTAAGACATCGTCTGAGAGCAACTGTTTAAATATATTCAGAAATAAAAATTTTGTCTATTTGCCTGAAATGTTTGTCAACGTCTTTCAACACTCACAACTCTTGAGAGTTTGTTTAATTCAATTTTGACTATTTCAAAAAGATTCTAGTGTGAAACGGATATGTTTATATGTATTACTCATGCTGAGAACACAATTGGTACGAGCGACAAAACTTTCAGAGCGATTATTTGTCGCCAAATGCATTAAACACATTCAGTACAGCAGACTGCAGACCACAACCTGTCAAAAATATAATATATGGGCGTATATGGGAGTGAATATATTCATTATGACGGGCAAGATCGTCACTGGTTTTTGTCCATGCTATTTTTTTGATTGTAGTAAAATTACTCTGATTTCTATTTTGGTGAGCGACAATGAGCAGATGCAATGTCGCCAAATCAAGATAAATAAAACTGGAAAATATATTTTTTTATTATTTCTAAGCAAATGAATTAGTTTCTTGTCATATTTTTTAGGATTTAAATATATTTTATTGGAATATCACTATTTAAGAATATTAAATATATAAAAGCGGCTACACTGGCGTATGTAGATAATTGTAGTACAATCAGCAACTCATCAACATAATTCAGTAGCTGACTCCTGAGCAAAAAATTGCCGTTGGCGGCATCTGCAGTCGTTGTAGTCGGTAGCCTGCAGTGGTGAATGTGTTTAATGCCAGATAAAAATCAAGAAATTAATATTTACACAATCATGGCGTTGTCGAAATCCGTCATATACCGGGAACTATGCAATACTGTTCTCTTAACACTATCCCCTCCCATTCCAATACCAGGGCAATGCATTACATACGTAGAGGCCGTCCCTTGAGTGCTGGTCCTACCCATAAAAAAAATGAAGCTGAACAACTGGGCAATATTTTTTAAAGATTCTACAATTTCTAGAGAGTCTTTAGCAGTCTAACAAAAGCTTTGACATATTTCAACATGACTTATGAACGATTATAGTTGACATATTGATCGTACTTATTTCTCCAAGTGGAGAATATTTCATAATATTTACTAAAAAAAACATTATGTCGTGTTACTATTTGACATTGTAAATAATTATTTATCTTTAAGTATGAAGCCATTAATGTGGTGCACAAACTGAATATGTGACAGGCTGAAAAACATCTGTCCAAATAAAATTGTCATACCTTCAGCTATTGTTTGTGTTCAATATGGGGGCCCAGTTATTTAGGCCTGACCCAATTTTTAACTATTTATTTATTTAACACTAGAACTCATATTGCAATATGTACACTGAAATATTACGTTAATAGTTAAAGTTATTTCAGCTTAAAACTTATTGTGTTTAACTGGATCATTTCAAAAGAGTAAGTAAATAATTACTTATTTTATGTATATAACGAAATTAAGTTATCAGTTTCATATTATAATTGATTTTCTCAGTTGATCATCTCTTTAATGCACTGAAAATATTAGATTGAATTACATCCCACTTATTATTGCGGTACAGTTTTCAACATCTTATCGGTCTGCAATATTAAAAAGCAATAAGCTTATAAGCTAAAATATAACAAAAACTAATATTCCCAGAGCTATGGCTTGCGCTAACCCTATAGTAAAAGCGGAAAACATTTTTATGTATTTAAGAATATATAAGCCAAAAAATTTTGCCTCACGAAACATGTAACAAAAAATGGAGAAGGTACAACATAAAGAAAATAATCAAACGGTAACAGTGGCACTCAATGAAGGAGTGTTACCTGCGCTTTGCTACAGTTCTTGTGTCCTTTTTCATAATGAAATCGGTACAAATAAAAACTGTTATCACATTCAATCAGGCCACCCAACAAGCGGTAATAAACTAAAATACCCGTAATTACTGATAATGCAAGTGCAGTGGCTTACGAAAACAGTTGTTCTGCTCTGCTTTGCAAGTTAATACATAAACTGTTGCTGGGTTTTTCTTATGTTTTGGAATAGTTACCTTGTTGTTCTGAATTAAAAACCATTCAAAATTGAATACAATTAAAAAGTGGTTTTTACAAATTTTTCGTTTATAAATTTATCTTTATATTGGCAACTCTTTTTCACCTTATCACGCTAAGAAAATTTAAAATTTAAGAAAATCGGGAATATATGGAATTTATTCCGTTTTTAAAAGTTAAATAATCATCAAATCTCCCGGTTTTTAGTTCCTACAAAATATCTCTGACTGATTCTGAGAGCCCGCTACTGAGTCTGTATGTCTGTGTATGTGTTTGTGTATCTTTATTTGTGCATGTTTGCACAAGTACCCGCTTATAACTTTCGAATTGTTGAATTGTTACATGTGAAATATATTATTAATATTTCAAACTTCTATTTGTAATAGAATAAACGGCCGGCATTAGAAACAATGGAAGCCGTGATATTTAAATGACATCACATCGCAGCATAATTTCCGTTTAGAATCAGTTGGTTTTAAAAATAATGACACAAAAGCTTCAACTGGGATGCTGGAAAATATGTTGCTTCAGTTGAATGCGATACATACAAACGAAAATATTGGGTTAGCGAAAAAGCTACTTTTAGGTCTATGCGACATAAGTTGAAATTTCCTATTACGGAGGCCTACGCATAATCTAATTTTCTATAGAATAAATTAGAATTACATGTAAAAGAATATTTTATATGCAAACAGTTTTTAATCGAATGATTTGAGCTTTAATAACTTTTATTCGAATAACTGTTGTTCGATTAAATTTTGTGCAAATAGTTTTTTTCGGACAACTTTCATACGAATAACTTTTACTCGCGCATCTTTTATTCGATTAGGTTTTATTCGATTAAATTTTATTCGAAAAACTTAAACTTGAGCAATATTTTCTTGGAATAAATTTTATTCGAATAAACTTTAATCTTATAACTTTTATAAAAGTAACTTTTACTCGACTTTTATTGGATTAACTTTTAATCGAACAAAATTTTATTCGAACAACATTTTTTATACGTGTATAACTTGTATTCGTATAACATTCATTTCAATTATTTCTATTCTAATAACTTTTATTCGCACATATCTGACCCGAATATTTTGTATTCGAATAATTTTTATTTGAATACAATTTTCTCTATATTAACTTTTATTCCCGCAACTCTTATTCGATTATTTTATAATCGAGAAATTATGTTTTTTCAATATTATTTGGATAAACTTATAAAAGAATAGTTATTTGCGAAAGCTTTTGAATCGAGTGACTTGAGCTGTAATAACTTTTATTCGATTAACTGTTATTCCACCATATTTAGTGTGAACAATTTTTTTAAGAACTTTTATCCAAATAACTTTTGTTCGTGTAACTTTTATTCGATTGTCTTTTATTCGAATAATTTGTATTCGGATAAAGCTCTTATTCAAATAACGTTTATTACTACTTTTATTCGATTAACTTTTATACCAACAATATTTTATTCGAATATATTTTATACGCGAGTAACCTTTATTCGAATAACTTTAACTCCAATAACTGCTATTCCAATAAATTTTACTCTCTCAAATTCTATTTGAATAATTTGTATTCGAATAACTTTTATTGGAACAATTTATATCCAAGCAATATTTTCCTTAAATTAATTATTATTCGCGCAACTCTTATTCGATTAGCTTTTATTCGATAAATTGTATTCGAATAATTTAAATTTAAGTAATATATTTTTTGGGAAAATATTTTATTTAAATAAACTCTATTCGAATAACTTTTATTCGAACAAAACTTTTACTCGCATATCTTACATTCGAATCAATCTTTTATGATATTTTTGATATCAAATAATTTCCTCCTCCAGCCATATAAAGATCTGTCAATCTGCATAAAACTATTAACGTTGAATAACCTTTTCCTCAACCCAACAACTTTAATATTCTCTGCTTAAAAATTCTTCGACTAAAATAGAGCTCCAATAGATATGGAGCTCGTTTAGTAATTCAAACAATTTAATACCATGAAAAAAGAAACAACAACAACGAAGTACAAACGAAAAAAGCGACAAAATATTTCATATCTCATGGTTTTTACATGAATCCCGGAAGTGTATCATTTGATTTTACAACACAATAATGCCACTCGTATGTTGGAGCATAATTTTTCAAAACAGTAACTAGTGTTGTTGTTGCTAAGGTTGCACAAATTTTCGTTTCCAATCTCAGCTTGAAAATTATATTTTCGTAATTGAAAACTGCCATCATATCGGGGGCATGAATGTAGTGGAAATTTAGTTGAGTGCGTTTAATGTTTGTTCGAGTACACACACACACACTCACTAGTAGTATCGTTTTGAATGTGATATATAGACGTGGGACTGCAACTAACAATTATTTAGATATTTTAGCTCCTAAAGAGCAACATTAAGTGCGTGCGGAAGGAAGTCTTTCATGATGTACGACTAATGATTTCTGGTAGAAAAAAAAATAACACGAAGTACACGATTAATAAATTTTTTTCTTTTTTAATTTATGGACAGACAGTAATAATAAGATCATCGTACAAAATTACAATTAGAAATATTGTTGGAAAGTTTTCAAACAAACTCTTGACAAAATCGGATTATTTAAATAGTCAGCAGTGGAGCACAAAACAGTGTAGACATACAAATTGCATGAAGACTTTGGAGCACCAAAGGACGAATTTTTTGGATGTAATGCAGCCACTTTGTTTGCGGTAACATTTTTATAAGTAATCCTAAACAAATTGGTAGTGAAGATCGGCGAAATTCAAAAAGCCTTTCCAGAGCTGGACCACTTAAACTGATATTTGGTGTATAAAAGACACAAACTTAAGAAAATCTTAATTTTTTTTGTTAAATAAAAATAGGTTGCAATAAAAATTAAATTGACATTGAAAATAATTAGAAAATAATACTTTGATTTCAGAGTTAGACAACTGATTTCTTTTTGTAAATATAATAAATATCCAGTTAAAACGAATGACTGATTTGTAAATTAATTGTTATATAAAAAAAATCCTTGGTAATAGATATATAAAAAACCACAATATATTTCCAGAGCTGGTAAATATATAATTTTTTTTTTATATTAAAGTAACCAAATGAAATTTTTTTAACAACAGGGCATATTTAGTTTCAATATATTAATAAAAAATTTAATACGATATTCAAAATCAAAAATAAAAATCATGTATTTCATTCCAGGGTTAGACCTTTGATACATACAAGTAACCAACTTAAACAAATTATATCTTTTCCTTTATCAATCACACATATTTGAAGTTTTGAAATGAAATTTATTGGCACTGGTAACAGGAAATTGAAAAAAGACAGCTGCAGAGCTGGAAAATGTGATTTCTTCTTATTATTGTCTTATTGAATACATGCAACCGGAAACTTTTCTTTTTCTTTATAATTTCAAAATTTTTTTATAAAATTTGTCAATACTTAAAATCAGAAGGTCTAAAGAACAGCTTCAGGGCTGGGAAATGTGTTTATTTTTTTGCTTCTTAAAATTACCTCATTGAACTAAAATGGCTTCTTCTTCTTCCTCTTTACAAATTAAACATATTTGACATTTTTCTTATAAAATTTATTGATACTAAGAATCAGAAAATCCAAAAGCAGCTTCAGGGCTGGAAAGCTATTTACATTTGCCAATGCAAACTTTAAAGTTCCCCGCTTGCATACAAACAGTTGGCCAAATACTCTGCGCAAGAAAAATAAACAAAAAATTCTTGAAATATTCATTAAGGCCATTTATTTAATTTGCAATTCAAGCGGTCTCATGTTAATGTCCATTTATTTGCTTTGCTGGAATATTAAGTAGTTTCTATTACACACATCACACTAACACATGCACACATCGAATGAGCTTCAACATATAAAATTATAAGTTAAAAAAGTATGAAACCAGCGGTTGTGGAGAACCCAACCCAAAACGGAAGACATCATATTTATTTGTTGCTGTTGCTGTTGTTGTTTTTTAATACTTCAACGCTAGTGGCAATAGCAGCTTTATAGTCTTCACAATAATAAATTTATTTATGTGTGTGTGTGTTTGTGTGAAGTTCAAATATGTTTATGATGGTAACACCAATAATGATGCTGCTGTTTGTGGAAATACAACAGAAGTTTATCTTTTGACGACGATTCGTTTGTTGCAAGCACATGTTTTATATTAACAAATTATGGTCTGCAACTTCATTTGCAAGTTTTTAATATCGAAAAATTCGCCAGAGTCTCATTAAGCAATTAATGATAATTTCCGCTGGAGTTAGAAGTGAATAGGCTGGGGTTTTCACTCCACGGAATATGAACAATTTAAGTAAATCAACTACAGAGCCCTTTGGGTTGGACAGTTGGGTATTGGACTTTCTATACATTTATGGCCATATTTATAACAGCATTTAAGCTTGCATATCGTTAGTTGAAATGCAAAACGCTGTAAAAAACATATTGATAATATTACAGCAAAAGGAAAATGTATGCTAAAATTGAATAAATAGAGATCTTCAAGGCGAACTTTGCCAGTTTTATGATATGTAAAATATTTATTTTCCTTTTTAAGCTATTATTTGATTAAATTTCGTGCAGCTTACAAGGCTATGAAGTTCAGAATTTTTTGTTAGCTGGAGCCTTTTGCATTTGAGGCAACGATATGGCAGCTGTCATTGCAGAAGAGCTTCAAATTATTATAATATTATTTTATAATTCTTTTTTCAAACTATTCATTAATATAGAATCTAAATATTTTCCAATTTTCGAGTGATTGAAAGAGGAACGAAAACTTCAAACACAATATTTTGTGGTACACTTTTCAGTGTTTAAAAGTTTTTTTGATTACTTAATGCGTAAATAAAGTACTTGTGTAGAAATATAAGGAAAAAAGAATTTGCCCTATTCCGGATTTATTATGCTCTGGCAAATATGCCAGCACAAATTATTTAAACTTGTTTTATATATATATATATATATATATATATATATATATCCCATTCTGTGTGCATGAACTTACAAATTTATAACAGAATTGATTAAATGTTTTTGTTCATTTAATGAAACAACAACAATTCAGGCAATTTCTGTATTATTCATGTCTGGTCAAAAAGAAGTTGACTTCGCAGTGCTGCAAGTCTTGTTTCATGACACGTAACGCTTGTTTAATTATTAACATAAAATTCACTTTTCCCAATTCAATATCAACTACATTTTCAGTTTCAAATTAATTTGTATTATTGTTTTATTTAATGTAACACACACATACACAGACATACACACACACACACACTTATGCATACAATAACAGCCAACTTAATTCTGCGACAATGAAAATGTGAAATGAGTAAATTTAATGTGGTTGACTTGTAAATTTATTTGCTTATTGATTTCATTTTCCAACACAAAATAAAAACTTAAGTGACGGATGTCAGACACCCACGGCCCAGAACAGATTCTGTTGGCTTAAAAAATGAAAATATTAAATCTTATTTGCGATGCATTTGTTGGTAGCACATACAACAACACGCAGCGCCCATATGATGTGCGATAGTTGACGTTTAAAACTATTTAATGGTTTGGAAATATTCAAGTAGTTTTTTGCGTAGTTAACAAGCAGGAGTGGGTCTCACGAACGGATGTCTGTATGTGTGTGAGTGTATGTAAGTATGTGACCCTCTTACAACTTAAAAAGGCTCTATAGGGTTTAACTGAACTTAGATTTCCTGTGAAGTTGAACCGATTCAAACCGGTATATCTCAAGAAATTTTAGAAAAACTTAGAAAAAAACATTTTTTAAAGTTATTTTTCAATAACTTTTGAATGGTCTTATCGATCGATAAAGTCGATATCGGTTAATCCGTTCGTGAGATATTGTGAGCGAACCAATTTGAAAAAAGGGATTTTGTTGTTGAAAAACTCCGATCAGTTAATGTCCTCGATTCTATCACTACTTTATTTGAAAATAAAAATAATAGCGTTTTAGCTGGAGGAGCTTGAAAGCTTCGAATACCACAAAAACCAGGATACGATCGTCTTCAATATTTTTGATAATAAAGTCCTCTCCAGCGTGACGGTAGACGTCCACTCTTTTCTCAAAATTTTTAAACTTTTTTTCCATTTAAGCTTTATTTATCTCTCGTTAAGCTTCCTCTTTCACAGTGTCAGTAGCTTGTAAGTCTGGCCTTTCAAATGGTCCTAGAGAACGGGAAGGCAAATCACTCTCTATGGTTGCAGTGATTCCCTCACCGATATAATCAGGGTTTTCCAAGCCCCAGTTAGTGACATGATAATCTGCTTGTATTTGACACGCTCACTAGACTGTTTTATTAAATTGAATCCAAATAAAAGTTTTTCTTTAAAATCCTTAAGATTCCGAAAATAGCACACATTTTACGTTAATTTAATCGGCAACTTCACTTTAAAACAAAAACAAAAACAACTTTTCTATAAAATTTTATCAAGTTATTCCCACTCTAAAATACACACTTTCATTTTATGAAGCATGAGGTAGGAGAGTTAACTGCTATGAAATAAGTAGGAAAGTGGTTTTAAAACAGGGATGTATGCATGGGCTGAGGGGAACCCTACACTGTTACAGAATCCCAACTGAAAAAATAAGATTGTTTCGAACTAAGAAACTTATTGTGGAATTACATAAATTTGAAGTGATTAATTATTCTAATTCTATTTTAGAATTGGTTTTAAGTAGGTTTTATGAAATGCAATCTTATTTTTGTTTGTGCTACGTTGAGTGCTGCCAAGTTATGTATTGAAAACATCTGATAATATTGAGAATGCCTTAAAAAATCTTCCTCTCCTGAGTTCTCTTTCAATGCTGAATGTTCAGAACGAATATCTGATTAAGTATTTTTATACTTTTAAAATATTAATTTGCAAAATACAAGGTGTCTGGTGGCAAATTTGTATTTTCCAAATTAAATAAAAAACAGGATAATTGACACAAAGTCTTATTAAGAACATTGAAAGATGGAATGAAAGTGCAGATTTTATTTTTTATATAGTATGCCATCAAGATGTCTTCCGTCGAATTGAACACACTGTTCAAAACGAAGCCTTGTGTTCTGCGCCACAAGCTGCAGTACTCTTGATTAAATTTTGCCGATTTCTCGATGAATATTTTCCCTTAAAGCCGCACAAGATTGGAGATTATCGTTACAAATCCTCTCTTTTAGGATGTCGCCAAAGCGACGGATCAGGTTTTAGGGGAAATTCGAAGCTCTGTCTGTGTGTGTAGCCGCCCCATCCTGTTGAAACCACGTGTGTGAATAGTACGATGGATGAGCTCGCAGGTCTGACAAAAAGGATTCCGTAATCATGAGTCGATAATTTTCACCGTCGGTCCAATTATCTCAACCGTTGATAAGGCACACCAAACCGTTACTCTGAGGCAATGCAAGAGTTTATGATGTTTCAATTGGCAGTTTTTCTTTCTCATTTTCACATGGAAAATGACACTTGTCGCTCCATAAAATTGGATTTACAGGGCGAAAAGGCTCCAACCTTATTTCAAAAAAGTTTTGAGT
Organism: Linnaemya vulpina; assembly: GCA_963675445.1. Lineage (NCBI taxonomy): Eukaryota > Metazoa > Arthropoda > Insecta > Diptera > Tachinidae > Linnaemya > Linnaemya vulpina. Next base: position 1,370,322 of record OY776276.1, on the reverse strand, counting down.
AAATCAAAGTCACTTTCTTTCAGTTCTTTAGCGATCCTTTTAAAATTTCATGAACTGTGAGTCTGTTCTTTTCGTGGATTTTCACTTGAACTGCTTTCAACCAGTTGAATGTTTTTGAAAGTCGTTGAAGATCGACTGGGTCCTGGCCGTGACTGACAAATCCGCACAATCGATAATTCCAACAGCGCCAAACTTCCTCCGCACTGTTTATTGCTTTTTGATATAATCGTATTTAAAAATAAATGCAAATTTGCCACCAGACACCCTGTATTATAAAATGTAGAGGAAAATGCAACCACAGATACACATGCGAGATTTAATATGTTGAACAATTTGTGTGTTAAAGTACGAATTTACTAAAACCGACTGTAGGGTATTCATCTCAGACATCAAAAATCAAAACACCGCAATTTCCTTTACCGTTGCCGTTTATATTAAATTTGTAAATACAACTTTTTTATTGCATTCATGTGGCTCTGAAACATCATGCGGAATGAAACTCGGCATTGATGCTGTTGTACGAGCATGTTTGATTAAGAAAAAAACACAAGACACACATTAAAGTCACATATCAATTCAATTGAGTTCGGAGATGATTCGTTTCACTTATAATATTTAAATAAATGCGGCTGTAAAAAAAAATTACAGTCAAGGAAACTTAACCATTCAACTTCATACAACAATAAATTGAGTAAAATTGTTCGTTTATGGACAAAATGTTTGCAGTGTGTTTACCTACACACTTTAGAACACGGTGAGTGCCACGTAATAACCCAGCGACGATTTAATTGCCACTAACTTCATGAATTGCACAAAGTGCTTAGAAAAATATATGTCAGGTGTTTCCATTTACGTTGCAAAACTAGACAGAACTTTTCAAAGTGTTAGATCCACATCAGAGAAAGGTGTGGCACAATATAAGAAACACATTTAAATTTTTACAAGAAATGCTATAAATTGTCGGTCCTATTACTCCATTTCTGTGTAAAATTAAAGCCAAGACATATTTTACAGTAAGAAAAACTCTCAAAATAGTTGAAAATTTTTAAAATATCAAAATCAGAACATTATAAAAGTATGTTCAAGCAAAAGAAGTTTTCTTTTGATTGTGTGCCGACTAGTGTAAAATAAACAGCATAATATTTTATATATAAATACGGCACATATTTTTTTGTGGTAAACTTTTAAGTCTATATCGTGCATGACTTTCAGGAAATTTTATATGGTTCGAAAGATATTCTTACGAAGATGAACACAATTTAAAATTTTGTTTAAAAATTTCTGAAAAAAATATATCGACCCATATTCAAAAATGAGTGCGTAGTGGAACTTGGGATCTAAGACATCATAGTCTTGTGTCTTACTAAATCTTCTTCTCCTATGAATGTTTCGCTGCAGTATCGTTTTGCGCTTCGTTATCGGTTACTTTTAGTAACCTCTGCTATGGCCTTCCACATTAAGACAAGAGGGCAACAAATTAATACAAACTTCATTGATGCAGACCAGACAAACTCTCTATTATGTTCCTCGATCTTAAACTTTGTAGTCGTGTGTTTATTACTGCAGCCAACTTCACTTTGTTAGTTTGCTGAACTAGTGATTTGCGGCCACTAAAATGCTGGCCACTCTTAAAAACTGTCATTTTCAATATATTGAAAGAAATTTAATGAAATTTACTTTTCCTCAAACCTTTTCACAAAATGTTCGCTGGTTATATGTAATTTTGTGTATGCAACTTGGTGGCCACATATTTCTATATGTGCTGCAATGAAACGTTTGTAACTCAATCAAAATGGTAGGAGAAAATTTCAACATTTAATAATTCAATTTGCGGTACGTTTTCTTTCTTTGAGGGCACTTCCACACTTAAAGCCAAACATATTTGCGGTTTAGCAACAAAGAAGCGAGTGAGAAAATGAAAGGAAGGAAAAACTTGGCAGCTCATTGTTGACAATATTTAAATTATGTCTGCTTAACACAGAATAAATACAAGAGAATAACAGTTTTAATAAAAAATATAAGAAACTTCGACTGCATTTAACAACATATGCTGCATGCCACAATTTGGTGCAACAATTTCATAAGCCAAGAAACATAATTCAAACAACATTTTCTAACACACTCATTTTGCTTTAGTCTTATTTGTTGTTGTTGTTGCTTTTGTTGTGCTGTCAACGTCATTCATAACTAATGCCCAGACATCCGGGAATTACCTTTGGGTAAAGACAACAGGAACCTGTCGTATTCCCACCGGTAACACCAAAGATGGGTATTAAATGTCAACATTTTATTGTAACGCACTCCTCCCCAAAGCACTTGATGTGACTGTCAGTTGTTTGGGCATGATGGCCTTTGTTGTGGCAATTCAATTGTCTCATCGTTGTTGCCACAACCTGGCAGATAGTCATTAAGAGATTTACTAGCTCAGGGAGAAATACAATTACGAAAGATATTAAATTTTTATTGTTGTATTTTTAATTTTTTTATTTTTATACTCTTGACAAAAAAGTGAAAGGGTTTGTCATTCCGTGCGTAATTTCTTCGATATTAATTTGGGACCCCATAAAGAATATATATTCTGGATTCTTATGAATAGCGAAGACGATTGAGAGATGCCGTTCGTAGACATCTTCATTCTTGTTCTGATGGATTGGAGCTTGAATAGAGTGGTATTGAAAAATCCGAACCACGGTTCCAGAGCTGGGTAGCTTACTCTTATTTCTCAAAGTAAAATTAATACCAAAAAACCAATTATTTTTCTGTTTGTTTGTAAAATAAACTTATTTCATGCTTTAGAAAGCTTCAATTATCCATTGAAAACTAAAATATTTAAAAAAACTCCAGGGATTGGAAATTCAGTTTTTTTTGGCACATTCAGTATTTTGTAGTACATGTTATAACAAAGTTTCTCTTAAATAAAGCCGATTTATATATCATAAAGATTGGCATTAAAAAAACAAGATATTAAATAAATTAATATATCGATTCCAGGGGTGGGAAATTGATATTTTCTTCATTCATAAAAGTAAACAAAAAGACAACTGACGTTTTTTTTGCTAACAAAAACTAATTTATAACTCAAAATTAGTACTTAAAAATATTTGTAACACCAGACGTTCGCTGGTGAAGGGTATATAAGATTCGGCACAACCGAATATAGCACTTTTACTTGATATATTCTCAGTGTACTTAATTGCAAAAGATTCTGTCCAAAGATATGATAATATTTTAAATTTTTTTATCACTGCAAATTTTCATGATGTATAAGGCGGTTTTATTTAAGAAAAACTTAGAACTTTTCAACATTTCAGTTAATACATCTACTTACTACAAAATACTGAATAAGCAAAAAAAAACTTTTAATTTCCCGTCCCTGGAAATTTTTTCTATATTCGACAGATAATCGGGGCTTCCCGAAACATGAAATAGTTTCAATTTACAAACAAACAAACAAATTATTAGTTTTTGGTACTAGTTTTTCGTCGAGAAATAGGTGGAAGCTTCCCATCTCTGGAACCGTATTTCTGAATTGCAATACCACTCTATATAAGTTCATTTGCAATCCAGCAGTCCAAGAACGAAGTCTGTAAAGTGATTCCACGTACAGGCAGACGGATATCGCCCAATCGGCATCGCTTTTCATAAGAGTCCAGAATATATAAACTTTATAGGGTCCGATATTAATATCGAAGATATTACACACGGAATGACAAACCCTGAGTGTGTCTCACACAAATATGTACTCTCGCTCACTCTCTCTCTCTCTCTCTCTCTTTAATTTGATTTGTTATACAGCTTGCAACTCTTCAACTTTTGTGGCATATTAAGCTGACATTTTATTAATAGAAATTCTTGCAACGAAAACCGAAGCAGAAGAACAAAATTCACAATAACGCCACATGACGTGTGTGTTGGTTGGAATACCAAAAAAACTCTAAAAAAAATGTTTGCAACGAAAATACCCTATTTTCGCTTAAAATAGTGCACATTGACAGTTCTCGCACACATTCAAAATATAAAATACCAGCAAAAAAATCAACAACAACAAATCTCATTATATTCTAAGACTTCAGTGAACAACAACAAAGTGTTAGATGATCCATCCTCAAGTTGCCTTTTTGTTTTTAATGCAACGCATTGTCAGCTCAAATTTATTTGTTGTTCAGTTTTCTTTCTCTTTCCACGCACAACTATTTCCGAAATAGCTCAAATGGCTGGATTGTGTGTGTGTGTGTGTGCTTTTTCAAATGACATGCAATTTTCATATTTCTCATCTGCTGTTTGTTATCCGTGTAACTTTATTCGCATTGATAAAATTAACAATCAAACGAGATGGTTTACCATTTCGAGTACAACAAATTTATGTCTTCTATCGTTATGGTGGAGCAACCATCTGAATTAAAATATGAAAGAATGGATGTATGCGTGTGTGTGAGTGAGTTTGTACATACACTTGGAATTTCATCTTTTTATCTCTTGTCTCTATTATTGTTTTCGGATTTGGTTACATGCGCAAGTATGTGCGCACTGGATATATATTTCCAGTTCAATTTTCTTGAGAAATAGTTCATGATTTATTAGCGCAAAATAAGAGTTTTCACTTATTGAAATTCCATCTTGGCCATGCTACACTTGGAGAAACTTCTTTTGGTTGGTATTTGGTATCATAATGAAACTGACATATACCTCCAAAGTAATCACACTTGGCAAATATTTGCCCGCAGAAGCATAACCACTAAGCACTAAATAAAAATATCTTGATTTGGATTCGTCCTAAGTCAGTTTCACACGTAACTATTGGCCAGTGGCGTAGAATTCATTATTATTGAAAGGTGTTTAGCTGTATAAGCACTCGTCTGAATTAAAATCTTTTGCATTATTATTTAGTGGTTACGCTTTTTGGGAAAATGTTTGCCTTTATATTGTTATTCTTTTTTTTGTTGTTTTTCTTGGTGTCAATTCCGAATGTTCTGACGGCCATCTTCATGGGATAGGTAAATAATTTTTAAGGCAAAGCCACACAAAGAAGAATATCGACTACGGCAACCCTGGCCAGTAGGACACAAAATGTGTCAGAAGTTAATTCTTTCTTCCGAAAATAAACATCATGTAAATAATATGTATATATATATATATATATATATATATATATATATATATTATATATATATATATATATATATATATATATATATATATATATTCTTAAAATAGTTTGATCCGATTAATATTTATTCGAATTATTCAAATACTTTCATTTAAAATATCTGTATTAGAGTTGAATATCTTTGCTTTTACTGTACATAAGAATCACTTTATTCCAAATTATTTTATTCGAATATGTTATTGTTCGAATATATTATTATTCGAACAATATTCATACAAAAATTTCTTACGAATTATTTAAAACATATTTTTTCTAGATGAAAGATATTACCCGAATATATTTTAATCAGCTGATACAGTACGAATAATTTTTATAATATTTATTCCGATTCTTAAAATAGTTTCACCTGATTCATATTCATTCGAGTTATTAAAATAGTTTCATTTAAATAATATTTATTCGAGTTGAACATCTACATTTTTTATATCGAGTGTTTAATATAGAGTGATACAAGTTGAAATCATAATAAAACATTGTAATATATTTTTGATATCAATGAAGCGGTCTTTATTGGATAGAAAATTTTATGACATTAATGTTTAAGTATGATTTTGGCCATATGGCCACCACGGCTGGCGCGTACAAGGCGCAATCTGGAAAACCAATTTTTACAAACTTTTCGCAGCATTTGCGGTCTATCTCGCCGATAACTCTTCGAATGTTGATTTCTAGATGTTCAATTGTTTGTGGTTTATCGACGTACACAAGTGACTTTACATAATTCCCAAGAAAATAATCCAATGGGGTTAAGTCACACGATCTTGGGAGCCATTTCGTGAAATTATTTTTTCGTCAAAAGTTTCCTTGAGTAAATCAATTGTAGCGCCCACTGTTTGGCATGTGGCTCCGTCGTGTTGGAAAACATATCAGCAAGATTAATGCCAGCTAATTGAGGTACGAAATAACTTCGAATCACGTTCCTATACCGTTCACCGTTGACAATAACATTCTGGTCATCGTCGTTTTTGAAGCCACAAGGGAGAATGAATCTCCCAGCCTATAAAGCGCACCAAACAGTAATTTTCTGTGGATGAAATAGAGTTTCGACAATTCTGCTTATTTGCGTACCCTTTCAACTAGAAATGGGCTTAATCGAAAAATAAAATTTTGAATGGACGAAGTGCACGATAAGTTTGACGAACAGAACCTTTATTTTAATTAAAAATTTCCACAATTTGCACGCGTTACTCTGGTGCAAGTCGATTTATAATAAAATGTCGAAGCATTTTCAGCTATTAACGAGTGGTCAAATAAAGCAGTGATGCCAACTCAAAGTTGTATCACTCTATAAAAAACAGCCGATATGAGTAAAATATTCGAATATATATATTTCGAATATATTTTATTCGTATATTCTTTTATTTAAATATCTTTTATTCGAATAATAGCCATAAAATATTTTTTCCGAATTACATCAGGTAAGTAATTTCCAGTTGAAACATTTTACCAGAATTTTTCATCAGTTGATTTGATTCGAATAATTTTTATAAGGGTCATCATCATTTCTTTTAATTTTACATATTCTCCCAACCTAAAGTTTGAATACTGAATATATTAAAAATATTTATAACTTACAAGCAATAAATTGTACAAACTTTTTGAAAATATCTGCTGATGCAGCCAATTGAATGCTGCTGTATTGGAAGATATAAAAAAAGTTTTTTCCTCACTGCAGATTTTGTATCTTTTCATACACGTTACTTTGAAGCAATTTTTTACAATTACAAAATTACATATGCGTTTTACATTTTCTTTAATATTCTTGCTGCCACATTAAAAGAAAAGTAAAATTTATCTTCTTGATTTATTTTATTTTTATTTATGAAAATGTTTTACATTCCACATCATGAGTTTTATCTTCAGCAAACCAACAACAACGATTCACATTGACATTGTTGGTGTATTTTATTTACTCGTGCATGTTTCCATGTATTCCTTTCCTTTAAAGTTGTAAGTTCATACAAACACACACACGTTCCTACATAGTAAATGCGTCACCAGACAAGGTACTATTCTCAGACCATGCTGGGACACAGTCTGTCGGCATGTCTTCTTGCTTACGCTGCACTTCAATTTCGTACCGTAACTTTAATTCACTTCTATTGTTATTTACAAGCTTGACACTGAACGACAATGCTTGTGAATAAAAGTATTTAAATCATTAACGAGAGTAGTCATGTAATTAACAGGACTATTCGGGGAGTCGAAGGCTTGTGTCTTACTGCTTCAGCCAACAGCTGAATTTCCTCAAGAGGAAATCTAAGGATAACGATGGGCACTCTTTGATCCTTTCAGGAACTTTATATATCGCAGTTAATCGAACCACCCTCGTTGTTTCTATTATTTTCAAAAAGCAAAAGACAATTAAGGGAGCATAACGTGACAAAAGAAAACTGCTTAATGCGACACTTTCCCCTTTTGGTTGAGATATTTTCTCAATGCTTAATTGTAGGGTTCAGTGCATTTCATGTTGCCACTCTTTAAAGCATCGCATGCACTCGTCTCGGCAATTGTATTCAGTAAATGTCGTTGTAAATATCTTTCGTTTTATTCACTTTCTGTAATTTATTGTCTAGTTTATGTGTATCAGGGTTATTGTTGATCATATTTTAGTTGTGTAAATAAATAAAAAGTATGTTAATTATTTAGTAGTTGTGTCTTGTACTTGTAATTGATTATTTACTAGAATATCTGTCCAGATGGGATATGCAAAAGTTTTCTTTCTTTTGTTATTATGAGAAAATTGTAATTAAATTGCATAGAAAGCGGGCTGGGAAAAAAGCGCCAGGCGAACTGAAAATGTAAGAGGAATGAATTTATCAAAACAGTGAAAGTGTAAAAGAGCAACGCAGCAGGAAGAGAAAAGAAATTCTGCGAGTAGAAATCGCGTGTTTATTGTACAGCAGCTTTCTGACCAGCACTATTGTGTGGTTGTGTTAGTAATTGTCTGAATGTTTCAACGACGAAGGCTTAGCTCTGGTCACTGAATTTATTTAATAGGGATTGAAACTGTCGCGTTATACAGGCTGTATTTTTTAGAGTGTCACAACTTTGAGTTGGCATCACTGCTCTGCATCACTGTTAATGCACCCATTTAACAGCTGATGGTTGCTTGTTGTTTAGTCGGCCTTGAAATTTCATTATGAATCGACTTACATCAGAGCAATGCGTGCAAATTGTTGAAATTTTTAATCAAAATAATTGTTCGGTTCGTAAAACTCATTCATTCAAAATTTTATTTTCCGATGAAGCCCATTTCTAGTTGAATGGGTACGTAAATAAGCAGAATTGTCGCATTTGGAGCTCTTTATAGGCTAGCGGAGTCATTGGCCCATATGTCCTCAAAAACGATAATGGTTGGAGTGTCACTGTCAGTGGTGAACAGTACAGGAACATGATACGACATGTTTTCGTACCTCGATTAAGTGCCATTAATCTCGCTGATATGTGGTTCCAACAGGACGGAGCCACGTGCCACACAGCGGACTCTATAATTGATTTGCTCAAAGAAACTTTCGATGAAAATATAACTTCACGTAAAGGCCCAACTAATTGGCCACCGGGATAGCGTGATTGAACCCCGTTGGATTATATTCTTTGAAGTGAAGTCCCAAAAAATGAAAGGTTATATATAAGTTAGTAATTCCGTTTGTAATTTCTTCGATATTAATATGGAACCCCATAGAGTATATATATTCTGAATTCTTATGAATAGCGATGACGATTGGACGATATCCGTCTGTCTGTACGTGAAATCACCTTTCCGAAGCCCCCAGAAGAGCTAGAGACTTCGTTCTTGGACTGTTGGATTGCAAATGAACTTATATAGAGTGGTATTGCAATTTAGAAATACGGTTCCAGAGCTGGGAAGCTTCCACCTATTTCTCGACGAAAAATTAGTACCAAAACCGAATTATTTTTTTGTTTGTTTGTAAATTGAACCTATTTCATTCTTCGGAAGCACCGATATATAAAAGAAAATTCCAGGCATGGGAAATTAAAAGCTTTTTTGGCTTATTTTGTATTTTGTATTTTGTAGTACATCTATTAGTTAAAATGTTTAAAAATGTCAATCTTTTCTTAACTAAAACCGCTTTCTACATTATAAAGATTTGCATTGGCAAGAAAAATATTGAAAACTCCTGTCCAGGGGTGGGATATTAATATTTTTTCATTCATAAAAGTAACAAAAAAAGGAAACTTACGTTGCTTTTTGCTAACTAAAACTATTTTATCACTTAAGAAGAAAAAAACTGGTACTTGAAAATATATGTAACACCAGACGTACCTTGGTGAAGGGTATGTAAGATTCGGCACAGCCGAATATAGCACTACTACTAGTTTGTTTTTAATTTTTAGTGCCTTACAAGCGCATTAAATACTTTATTGTAATAAATTATTTAACTTTGAAACAATATTTTTCTATTTCTAATTCATTTTTAAAGCTCAGCTATTTACTGCCAGAGACACAAGCCTACAAAGTTTTATTGCTTTTTCAATGTCTAAAATTTTACATCTCATAATTGTGTGTAAAATTTCTTTAATATATTTAAAACTCATTTAATAAAAGCTGTTAACAACATTAAATGCACTCAGTCTTAGAAATTAAAACAAAGAAGAAGAAGAAGAGTAAAAAAATACAGAAATAAACAACCAACCTACGCCTTCCGATTAGCACACTTTTGTGACTACAGAATTGTCTTCGTTGCAACCTCAGGCTGTGCTTGAACAGTGTCTTCTTCCGCTGGCGTCGCATTCAATTATATCAGCCAGCGCATAGTGTTATGAAAATAAGTAGTTTGACATTAATTTTTGTTAAAGTGTGTCGTAAACTTTTAGGTTTATGTTTATTATTATTTTTTTTTAATTCAAAAACCTAAAAGTGTATTGGCACGCGTTGGTTGTAAATTTTGTATCTTTTAATTGAGTTGGAGAAACAAAAACTTTAGCAACTTTACATCGCCCCCCCACACAAATAAACAGATTACAACATCATGAACAGCCTCTTCAAACGCCTGCTTGTCGAAATCGTTCAATACAAAAATAAGAGCAGCAGCATTAAATAAAAGATGCATCAGAGTGCATGCGTTAGGCAGCAACAATAACAAATTAATTTATATTTAAAACTTTTCAATTGTTGTATTTCCGACTAAATACCATGAAATAATTTGTTGTAAGCAAATTCGAGGACATGCAGGTATTGATTGGCAGCAATAGATCGTGCTTTTCCTAAAAAGAAAAAGATTTTAGAGGAACCGATTTCTTCAAGTGCTATTCACAATTGCCACCACAGCCACCGTCGGCAATAGAATACAAAATGGGTCTTTTTTTTCTAGAGTGACGCAAGCTTAAATCACAATAAAACAAGGAAATTTATTTTTAATATCAATGAAACGGGTTTTATTTTAAAGATAATTTTTTTAAGTTTAAATCTAAATATGATGTCTGCCACGTGGTCGCCACAAGAAGCGCGTAGAAGGGCGCAATCCGGAACAACAATTGTCAAGAATTTTTCGCAATATTTGCGGCCGATAACTCCTCGAATACTGCCTTCCAATTGTTCAACTGTCTGTGGTTTAACGATGGAGACAAGTGACTTAACATAACCTCAAAGAAAATAATCCAACGGGCCCTTTAAGTGAAAATATTTTTCGGTGGATAAAATAGTGTTTCGACAAAAGATTGTGGATTTAAGACTAAAAACATTTTTAAACTCAGTCGATACAAAAACTCCCCCAAAATAAATCAATTGATACTACAAACACAATTTAGCTCCGACAGAGCGACATACGACAGACAGACAGCTCGACAGATGTTCGCTGTTATTCACAACACCTTTTCTCTATTGAATACATTTTTCAAGTGATGGCTCGTGCTCCTGTTCATTTACATAAATGACATGGAGTTTTCAACAGAAGCATTTCATTTTCAATAGAAAATACAAGACGACATTAAATTTTTATTGTTGACACCAACTCATTTCATGCGAACTAATTTATATGCGAGACATTTTTTAGCTTTTATTTTCTTATGACATGCTAACAAGTTTGGTTAATTTGAATAAAACACACACAAAAAAATTCTGTTCAAACAGTTGCAAGTATTTGGACATAATTTTAGTTGCACAAAATTCTTGATGCAGTTTGAATGATATTCAATCGTATATGAAATTCGAAATTAGTTGTTTACGTATGTACGTATTTGCTCATGCGAAACGTTTGTAATAGAAGTTTATGAATAAAAGGGAAACAATCAATAATATAAAATTTGGCAGGAATTGTATTATTTAAGAAAAATATTCCTTTTTGCAATAACAAAATTTCTTGCAGTGTAAATGACATAACCAACTTCAAACTTCGAATTTATAACAGCAAGTCTAATATATATTCTATCAAATATGAGCTTTTAAGCATATTTAAAAGTTTCGAGCTTAACTTCGAATTTTCGAACTTGGTCTTGATAATCAATTTTAATGCACTAGGCTTTATTTTCAAACCAATAATGCATTTTAATGTTAAATATGAATATTCGAAATTTCGAACTTACTTAAAATATGCTTAAAAAGTAAAAACATATAATTATATATTATGCGTTTGATCTGGAACTTGTTACCAAGCTAAGCTACCGCCAAAATGGTGACAAAAACAAAATTTTTTTGTTTTTTCAGCCAATTTATTTAAAAAAACCAAACTTTTATCAAGATCAGCAATCCCTCGAAGCATTAAGCCCATTTTTTACAGCATTTAACCAAATGACTTTCTTGCACTCATGTGCTAGAGTTTGCGCAAAATCGCTGACTTAAAAAAATGTGTGCGAAAATGACACACATTCGTGTTGTATTTAATTTTCCTGCCTTGCTGAAGGGTATATAAAATTCGGCAATGTCGAATACGGTACTTTGACTTGGTTTTCGGTTAAAATTTATGTTTTCTTAGATTTCTTTAAAAAGCAATTAATATTTCATATGTAAATATTTGATTATTTAGTTACTTATTACTCTGTTTGGTATGGCGCGTGGTGTCAGTAGTTTATTGCTGCATATGTCACAAAGAAAAATGAAAATAACGAATAGAAATAAAAGAATATGCTTTCTAAACCACTAACGAAGAAAAAACCAAAAAGACCTCACCCATACAAACAAGCAAAAAGTAATAAACAAAATTGAAATCTTAAAGAAACCAACATACTCAAGCAAGGAGATACAAAATCCGGTAGATGACAGCTATTTAATCGATTAAAGTGAATCGAATCGATCATGGGATATATTTTCATGAGCTGCAAAATAATTATATATTTATTAATTTTGTAATTTTATTTAACTTCTCGTTTCAAAAATTTAAAATTAAAAAAAGAAATTGGAGAGTTATTGGTTTTACCCCGTTTTTAAGGAAACGAGTTTTTTCAGATCTCGACGTTTTAAGGTCCTAAAAAGCTTCCCTGGCTAATTCTGAGAACCCGTCACTATGTATGTATGTGTGTGTGTGTGTGTGTGTGTGTTTGTATCTGACACGCATATAACTCTGGAACGGCTTGACCGATTTCAACTAAACTGATGACGTTTTAAAGGGTTCTACTGAACTTAAATTTCCTGCAATTCCGATTCGAACTGAAAGATTTAAAGAAATTAATATAGAAACTTAGAAAAGAAAACAATCTTAAAGTATTTTTTAATAACTTTTAAGGCCGTGTAATCGATTTCGAAAACTAATCTGCTCACAAGATTAAAAAACCACGTTGGCCACTGCAAATCGGGTCAAAATAGGAGAGATATAGTAAACGGACAAAATTCGAAAAAAGTATATTATTAAAAACCTCCGAAATTATATATCCGATCAGTTTGTGTCCTCGATTCTTTTATAGTAATCGAAAACTACATCAAAACACCGCTCACCACGTGGGAATCCATTGATTTGAAATCTAAAATAATAGTGTTCTGGTACGACGAGCTTTAAAGCACAAAACCAGGTTGCGATAGATATCCGGGCTGGTCTTAACCATTTTCCATATAGTTTTGAATAGATAGTGTCTAAGATTAACGCCAGTACCTACCAATTTTGCCTATGGTGGTCTTAACACCACCCCTGTCACCCTCAGCGGTCACCCAGGTTGCAATCTTATTCATTTAGTACCGCCATATATACCAAGATCATACTCCTTGCTAAGATGTTAGGGCCTATCTTAAACTCTTGTTGCTTCTGAGGAAAGCATGCCATCAGCACCAAGAGGAATCAAAGCTCAAAGGACTTATCCCTCTTAATACTCCCAGCACCAACAACACACCACCACTTCCGCAACGTCTGCTGATTCGCAGCAGCCCATAGAGGCCACCATCAGCTGGGTCCAGGTGCCAGCATAGTATCAATATGCCATAACATCAACCCTTATCTGACATCTCGACTCTTGGTATTAAACCACAGCGACCACGTGGACTCATTGAAGAGACCTCAAACAACATCTAGCCACAGAATCTGTTAGACAAAGGGAAAGAACGAGGTCCGCCACTCGCCATCAATTAGATGAAAGTGCGTCAAACAGAGCTTCGCCAGTGAAGCAGATGTTTCACACACGCCCAGCCAGCCAAAAGTTTACGTGTATGGCAACAACGTCACTTCACCTCCGACCAAACATCATCTGCGGGGCTCAACCAAATCCCGTGGTACCAGTATAAGGAAACTGGTTACGCCTCGCAGGTCAAATCAATATAGGTTTGTAACCTACTATTGATTTTTGATCCTTTGTAATGGCAAGACCCAGGCATCCTTCCACCTGTATTTCTTATCTTTTCCCCAGAAAGCATTGCAACAAGGCGTTACGACTGACCAAGTTGCCTATTGTGCCCCCCGGGGGATAGTTTGGAATAGTAGACTTAACGATTAAAGTTTTACTCGCGTAACTAATAACACCAGCAGGCTGCACAAACACACACACACACACACATGCAGCCAAATGAAATTGTAGTTAAAGTTCTGTCTAAAAATAGCCAACAGATGAAATATTTATTGAAAAGAGTTTTGCAATAAAATAGAAAAAGTGGAAGAGACGAAAAAAGATGACGTTGATGAGAAGGCAACTTTTGTGGAAGATGTTATTTGAAAACTCTGGTAAACTTTTTGGTTTTCTTGTCTTAACAAAAACAATTGTGTACCAGCTGGCTTTCGCCCGACAAAATGTTGTAATAAATTGTGTATTTCTTTGTAGTGAATAGTTTGTAAGAAGTGTAGGTTGCAGCGGTTTCATGCGTGGTAATTTGTCATACATAATTTGTTTAATTTTTTTATTTTTGGCTGTTTGTTCAAAGTTTGTTTTTATTTAGAACTCGTTTTCGGTTGTAATAAAAAATATCCACAACGCTCAAGTAAAAATATTGAATTAAGCAGAAGCAGTTTCATTCATAAAATAATATATAAAAAAATATATTCAAAATAAAGTGGAGGTTTTCATTGACAAATACGATTGGTTTTGACCTTAAAAGAATATTGAGAGGGCGGGCGGCATTTAAAGTCATAATTCAATTAGTTTGCTAAAACCAAACGAGATTTGAAGCTAACAACAACCTTCCGGCCCACATTGGAGATGTGGGAGTAGATCTTAAAAAATATTTGAATTACAAAAGCTTGTAAAAAAATACATACTTTAAGTGATCTTAAATAACTAGTCTTGAGAATGAGGCCGTTACAATGATCTGGAAAATATTTCAATAAATTTGAGGCAAGAAAAATGATTGACAATCGAGCGCAAGGACATCTATACGTATTTCCAGAGAAGGACATTCTGTTGAGGGCGACTTGCGAAAGTCAAGGGAATCAAGTATCAAGATAATTGGAACAAAAATTAACTGATTAGATAAGAGTGTAAAAGTATCTTCTGGTTTTTTCAACCCAATAAAAGTATTCGAATATTCAAAAAAATTTTCAATTCGAAATAAGAAACAAGTAATCGAATACTTGTTTTCCAACAATTTTTATAAAAAGTCAACTATAATTTAGAGGGCTGTATTTCAAGATCCGATTTGAATAATAATGGGTGTTTTTTACAGAGTGACACAAGTTTAATTCATAATAGAAGAAGGAAATATATTTTCAATATTAATAAAACGCTCTTTTTTGAAAGAAAATTTTATGAAATTTAAGTCTAGATATGATTTCATCCATTTGACCGCCATTGCTGGTGCGTAGAAAGCGTCATCTGGAACGCCAATTTCAAACACCTTTTCTTAGCATTTGCGGTCATATAACGCCGATAGCTTTTCGATTCCAGATGTTCAATTGTTTGTGGTTTATCACACCATCTCGGTGGCCAATTAGTTGGGCCTTTACGTGAAATTATATTTTCAACAAAAGTTTCTTTGAGTAAATCAGTTGTAGCGCCCCCTGTATGGCATGTGGCTCCGTCATGTTGGAACCACATATCAGCGAGATTAATGGCACTTAATCGAGGTACGAAAACATGTCGTATCATGTTCCTACACCCTTCACCATTGACAGCAATTTTCTGACCATCAGTGTTCTTGAAGACTTATGGGCCAATCACTCCACCGGTCCCTAAAGTGCTCCAAATGCGACAATTCTGTTTATTCACGTACCCATTGAATCGAAAATCGGCTTCATTGCAAAATGAAATTTTGAATGGATGAGTTTTACCAATCGAACAATTATATTGATTAAAAATTTCAACAATTCGCACGCGGTGCTATGATGTAAATCTAAGCAAAAAGGAACGATCAGCTGTTAAATGAGTGCTCAAATAAATTAGTGATGCCAACTGAAAGTTGTGACACCCTAAAAAAAATACAGTCTGTATAACGCGACAGTGTCAATACCTATTATATATATTCAGTGACGAGAGCTAAGCCATCGTCGTTGAAACATTCAGACAATTACTAACACAACCACACTATAGAGCTGATCAAAAGCTGTTTTACAATAAACACGCGATTTCTACTCTAAGAATTACATTTCTCTTCCTGGTGCGTTGTTCTTTTACACTTTCACTGCTTTAATAATTTCATTTCTCTTACATTTTCATTTCGCCTGGCGCTTTTTTCCAGCCCGCTTTCTATGGAATTTAATTACAAAGTTGTGACTTGTGCATCAAAGACTCTGGATATAACAATCAAAGAGTCAGGAATTGCAAGGTGTCCTGCAGTTTCTAATTGAAAGTTTGAAAAACATAATTATTGTTTTCTACAGGTTTCATTAGGAGTCTTTAAACTCGGATTAATGAGAGTTTAAAGACTTCAATATTATTGAATTCAACTAGGAATATTGTCAATACTTCTTCCAATATGCCTCAAAGTTCGAAACGAAAAATATCACATTATTTTTGATATTATATTAAAAGGGTGTTGTTGACTGAAGTAGTGATCACAGGAGCACGATGCGTCAGATCCCGAGATCTCTACTTCGCACTCAGCTTAAAAATAATATCAGCGGTGAAGCAAACACTTAAAAAATAACTACAACAGATTTCTACGTCGTTTTTCTACGATATTTTCAAAATTATTCCCATGAAGTATTTTATTCTTTATACGTTTGAATATTCGAATAAAAATTTACAATTATTCGGCAGTTCGACAAGGAAACTTTGTAAAACTTTATTCGAACGTTCCTCAAACCCGAATAATTTGAAAAACTAGTATTTAACAAATGCCAACAACAATTCAACCAGCTCGAGTGTTGACTTTATCATAAAACGCCATCTAAAAAAAAATTCCTGCAAAATAAAAATAAAAATACTTTTTAGTACGGGGTACATACTCGTACATGATTATGTGTGTGTGTGCATGTGTACGTAAATACTCATACTGTTTCATATACGAGCACTTTATTTTTTTTAGGTATTTTTTTGAATCAAAAAATGTTTTTAAATTTCATTTCTCTATTTTCCAGCTTACTTTTTCCCCCTTATTTTCTTCAAACTTCAAAATAAGTGCTCCAAATCGTAGGTGTTCTCCACTCTTTTATTTCATTTTTGTTAGTCCATTTTAATACGAAATTCGTACTGTAGTTTAAGTGTCATTTGTCTCGTCATGCTATGCTTCGTTGACTGAATTGTATATGCGAGTTGAAAACTCCAAGTGAAATATGAATACAGAGCCAGAAGAAAGAGTTTAATACAGAAATGATGAAATTAATAGCAGTAAAATCTACTGATACCGATTGAACATCATTCAGTATCCAAGTAAAATTTTCATGCGAAGGAATAATAAAATAATCCCTGCAAGTTTTCAAGGCATTTTATTAAGTTCCAATATTGGGATTTTGGTACCTAAGTAGGAGTTTTCATTTGAAAAAATTAAAAAATTATCTGCTTCTCAGATCACCGCGTTTTCCTAGGAAATTTTACTAAATCCCAACAATGGGATTCTAGTACTCAAGTAAGAATTGTCATGCGAAGACATAATAAAATTATCTGTTTCTGAGATCCCCGCGAGTTCCTAAGAAATTCTAATATATCCCAATATTGGGATTTCGGTAGCCAAGTAGCAGCTTTCATTTAAAGAAATTAAAAAATTACTATTTCTTAGATCCCCGCGATTTCCTAAGAAATTTTTGTAAATCATAACAATGGGATTCTAGTACTCAAGGAAGAATTTTTATGCGAAGGTATAATAAAATTATCAGTTTCTGAGATCCAAGCGAGTTCCTAAGAAATTGTACTATATCCCAATATTGGGATTTTACTACTCAAGTAGGAGTTTTTACTGGAAGAAATTAAAAAATTATCTGTTTCTCAGATCCCCGCGATTTCCGAAGAAATTTGAGTAAAACCCAACATTGGGATAGTAGTATCCAAGTAAGAATTTTGATGCGAAGGCATAATAAAATGATCTGTTTCTTAGATCCATGCGAGTTCCTAAGAAATTTTACTATATCCCGATAGAAAATTATTTGTTTCTGATATCCCCGCGAGTTCTTAATAATTTTTACTAAATTCCAATGTTGGGATTTGATGGAAAAATAATTTCGGGTAAAGGCCCAACTAATTGGCCACAAAGATTTAACTCCTGTTGGATTTTTTTCTTTGAGGTTATGTTGAGTCACTTATCTACATCGCTAAACCATAAATAATTGAACACCTACAAATCAACAATCGAAGATTTATTGACGAAATACGAACGCAAATTCTGCGAAAAGTTGTTGAAAATAGGTGTTGCGCCTTCTACGCACCAGCCATGGCGGCCTCTTGACAGAAGTCATATATAAAAAATAATTTCATAAAATTTTCTTTCAAATAAAGTGCGTTTCATTGATATTGAAAATATATTTCCTTGATTTATTATGATTTAAACTTGTGCCACTCTATAAAAAACACCCATTATTACGATAAAATAATTGCCAATACACGGTAGATATTATTGCATTTTTAAATATTAAAGATATAATTAAAATACTTTTTTTTGCAAAAATAAATCGTATTAATTATCAATTATCGGATTAAGTTAATTATTAAGTGCTGAATTTTTTCCATTATTTTATTCTATTTCAAACTAAAATCCTTTAAGTGTTACGTTAACCACTGCTATTTTTATATCTTCCTCTGTATTTTGTTACCTGTCGGTCATAGTCAGTTACTCTAAATTTAAAATTTGATAAACACAATTATTGTATGCAATTGTGTTCTTTGTTATATTATCCAAGACATTATGAATTGCATAAGAATTTTGTTGGAGTGCACTGACCGAAAATTGTACTCGCAATTGGTAGGAAACTTCACATGAAATGAAGCTCTAAGTGTCTCAACACGATTGCAACTTTGTGACCTCAAATCGTTGTAAAATTTGAAATACATTTTTGATATTAAGCGAAAGATGTTTATGGTTGAATAAAACATGATCTCATTTCGAAAAATGACTGGCTAAACCATCACAAAATTGAGTCGTACTAAATAATACGATACAAGATAAAAAATGTTGTAGGATTTTCTTGGCGAAATTCGGGAAGAAGACAACCTAAATTTATATTGCGCACTTCTACCTAAAAACACTTTTCAAACCATTTAAATCTTATGAAGATCGGTAGAGGTTAAGGTACTTAACAGTGCACCACAATTGTACTCATGCCTGAAGTATTAATCCAGCTCTACTATTTATCTCTTAATTGACTCTACTGTAACTCAAGAGTTTGCCTTTTTGTGTCCCCAATAAAATCCCTTTTCCAACCCCTTAAGCAAACCGAGCTTAATTACGAAGACTTAGATATTTCAGTTTTAGCATTTCCGTTAAAGTTTTCATATGAAATTTTGCTCATTTTTAAATATTTCAAGAATTTAAATCTCGTTCTTTTATAAAACACATCAAATTCATTAACAAAAATGTTGTTTTCATTATGATTTATCATATTAATGTGCCGTAAAAACTACCATTAAATTTTTGCTGCTTATGGCATGAAGTAAAATGTCTTATTATGTCGCAAAACCGGCTGGATAATCAGCACAACAACGCCTGCCTGCAGGTCATAAAACTAGAGCGCGGTATTGTCAAATTCCAAAAAAAAAAAATTAAAAAAATCCCAAAACAAAAATATAAAACAAAAGAAGCCTTTTTACAATTTGACAAAACACAGAACGAAACCAACACAAACACACACGCTTTTTATACAATTATTAAGCAGAATTATAAAACGAGATCTTTCTTCAAGAGATAATATTTGATCATGTAAAAAAGAAACAGTTCCACTTAACCCACTGCTTATGCGGCCAGCAAATTTTTCAATTAAAAACAATTATGCGGACGGACATTAAAACATTGTTTGTTTTAAAGCGAAAGACAAGATGGTTAAATAGACCAGAGATGGCCAGTGTTTAAGGCCGCTGACTTGTGAGGCTGATCGCATATATAATAGCGGTACCGCAGAGTTAATTTACAGGATCAATTAAAATTTTGTATGACCTTCAGATTTGTTTAAAATCATATTTTCAGCTATTCGAGGAAATTTTGCTTAAAGGCTCTCTTCTGATCGGTAAGAGCCTCGGCGAAATCATCAAAGATCACTTAGGCTTAATTAGGGAGAAAAAGAACCAATACAATTAATACTAAATTCAAGAGTTAGAACTGTCAATTTAGTTTACAGTGGAATCATTTGTAAAATAAATAGTAGAGATGGAATCATGTATAATTGTGGACCACAATTTGTGGTACACTTTTAAGTAACTTAACGTCCACCGATGTTCGTAAAATTTACATAATTTGAAAGGCATGTTTAGGTAGATGTGCGCAATATAATTTTAAGTTGTTTGCTTTTTAAATTTCGCCATAAACATATTCTATTATGAATATGTTACACTTTTATGTAACTTAACGTCCACCGATATTCATAAAATTCATATGGTTTGAAAAGTCTTATTATATAGATATGGTCAATATAAACTCAAGTTGTCTATTTTAATTTCGCCATAAAAATAATACGACGCTTTTTAAAATACATGGGAAGAACAATGCACACGCATGACATTTTTGAACGGGAACAAAATAAAGGATGTTTTTTATAAAGTGATATAAGTTTAAATCATAATAAAATATAGTAATACATTTTTGATATCAATGAAGCGGTCTTTATTTGATAGAAGATTTTATGACATTAATGTTTAAATGTGACTTCGGCCATGTGGCCGCCACGACTGGCGTGTACAAGGCGCAATCTGGAGCACCAATTTTCACAAACAGTAGCATTCTGACCTTCATCGTTTGAAGACATAAGGGCCAGTGACTCCGCCAGCCCATAAAGCGCACCAAACAGTAATTTTCTGTGGATGTTCGACAAAAGCTTGTGAACTCTCCTCATTCCAAATGCGAC
Organism: Linnaemya vulpina; assembly: GCA_963675445.1. NCBI lineage: Eukaryota > Metazoa > Arthropoda > Insecta > Diptera > Tachinidae > Linnaemya > Linnaemya vulpina. The sequence goes on along the minus strand of OY776276.1, from coordinate 1,349,361 downwards.
AATTCTGATTATTTACGTTCCCATTCAAGCAAAAATGGTAGTCGATCTATAATGAAATGTCAAAGCAATTTAAATAAAAAGTAACTATCAGTTGTTAAATGGGTGGTCGAATAAAGCAGTGATGCCAACTTAAAATTGTATGACTCTATAAAAAACACCCTATATTATTAAGCGTGATCATAATTGCATTTCAAAATTACCGAAATGTATTATTAAACCATTCTGCTTTTAAAGAGTTGCTAGTAACGCACTTGAGACTCTCGTATTATGGGATTTAGGAAGCACTAAAATCAAAATTCCATAAAATTCTGTGACACAGAAAACAATTCGTTTATATGCCATTAAATTCATTTGAACTTCATAACGCTGCTTATGGCTTTATTTTATGGCATTTTCCTCCAAACCCCCAACCCTCGTGACTTTCGGCAATTATTTGATAATGCTGACAATGATGTGTCGCATGTGGTTGGCAATGAAAATGTTTGTTGACTGCGACAACTGTTTGGATGTTTGTAATGGGTGTTTTTTTAGCTGCATTAATACTTGAAGTTTTGATAAGAAAACAGGGCGTTGCAAGGAATTGTTTTTGTTAAAATGTATGAAATAATTTTAATAAAATCCACACTTAACCTCAAATCCAGCAATTTCGCCATTAACCATTCATCACGTAGAACAATTCTTTGATTAAAATGCAGAATTATTTTCTTTTAATTTCCGCTAGAAAAATTTAATATAATTCCTCTAGTTTCTTGACCTTCTTTTATTAATAAAATGGACTAATATTTTTAAGCTTAAGGTCTCTTTATTTTTAATAAAATTATAAATTGTGTTTCAATATTTCGCCACACCTTCTTCAGGAAATTTGTTTTTTATTTTAATATATTTAAAAAAACGGGAAGATGTTAATTTAATTCCATTTTGGAAAAAAATTAAGTTGTCATCGTTTCTCTATGTGCTGAGGTCCTGGGAAGATCCTCTAACTAATTTTTAGAGCCCTGCACTATGATTGTATGTGTGTTTCTGTAAGTATATGAGCCACTTGTAACTTTTGAGCGGCTATGCCGAATCAAATTGGCGGCGTTCTCACGTTAAACAATTCATGATAACTCGTTAAAAATCTCACTCAAAAGATATGCCAACCCAGTCTGACATTCTCAGCTGTCAAATTGTACCTACCGACAACGAATGTCCCCCCGCAACTAGAAAAGGAACACCCGTTATATAATATTTAAGTCATCATGCTGAGAAAGTAGTGTTAAGATTAATGCCTGCGGCAGCGTATATTGGAAACCAACAAATGCTGGAAATTATGTCAAGCCACGAAGTTTAATCAGAGTTCATATTGAATATGGATTCAAGTGCACACGTCACTACACAAATACATGTGGACTTGTACTTGCAACTAACAAATATTTTTTTATTAATACATAATCTGGCATTGAAGTCAAAAATGTGGTGTTTTAGTGTAAATATTTTTAGAACCATTTTTTTCCATATCCATGAATACACTTGGGAACTTATGATCGGTCAGCGCCAACCCAGTCAATATCGGTTAATTGGTTCGCGAGATATTGTGAATGAAAAAGTTGAAAAAAAATTATTAATATTTGAAAAGCTGCGAAATTATATATCTGATCAGGTAGTGTTCTCAATTATTTTGTAGTCACCGAAAACTCTATCAATCACCGTTTATCACGTGGGAATCCATTGATTTTAAAATTTAAATTATAGTCTTAGATCGTAGAGCACAAAAACCAGGTTGAGAGAGCTTTGCGCTTAATATTAGCAGGAAGTTACAAGGATGGTCTTTAGGGTCAACTGTTTTCCTTGTTTTGTTAACAGACCTCGTTCATAAAAGTCAGTCATACGTTTAACACGGAAAGTTGTATAATTTTCAATAACATAATCAAGTCAAGGTATCACCACTGCAGAATTATTATGCCACTATAAATCAAATGAGAGTTTGGAGAGCCCGTCTCATGTGCAGCCTTGCCGCTTAACGCGCTGTCGCTGTGTATCAGAACATGAAAGTTATTATTTGTTAAACTCGTTCTTATTAAGATTCTATTACTTTGATCTGTCTTTCAAGTTTCAATTTTGTATTATCTCTTCTTAAAAACACATTTCTTTTCAAATTTTATGTGAAATATTTAACAGAACATCTTTGCTCACCAAGTCTAATCCTTTTTCCCCTGCATGGCAGAGGGCTGTAGCTCGAACACCACAATACATAATAAGAATAATAAAAACTAACTTTTTTTCATTTTTTGTTTTAATCTGTATTTCAAATATGTTCACTTCAAGTACATTTTTATTTTTTACTTATTTGTGAATCTCCAGCGGTTCACTTGTTATTAATTTTGCAATTTTATTACACAACAAAAACATTATCTAAACGAAATTTCGAGTACACAAACTGCCACAATTTTTGTGCTGTTCCAATAACAGTTTATAACGCTTTTTATGGTAAAGAAAAAACAAGAAACAATAATAATAAAAAGTAAATATTTGCTAATATATAAAACAAACAACAAATCATTTAACTTCTGTTTGTATATGTATCTTCCAGCCACAGACACACATCGTAGACAGTTTTCTTTGTTTAATTTTAATACTTCTTTTCTTCTATTATTTTTAAAATGTGTTCAGGGTCAAAATAGTTTAAACAAAACATTAAAAAAAATTCGAATTTCGAGTCAAAAATAAACATTCTCTTACAACTATTCCCGCATACAATTTCCCACTGTAAACAGAAAAAATTTCTTCCAAATTATTTATAGAAATAAACATGCAGATGACATTAACACATTAAAATTAATCAGCAGTGCGTAGAATAAACAAGAAGACCGTGCAACAACTGAACAACATCATAATGACGTTCATACACTCCCCCACTATTTTTAGAAATCGGCTTTAGTTTAAGAGATAATAATGATCACGAGTTTTTTTCATAATCATCATCATCTTCAGATCAAAGCGCGTGTTTAATAGTTTTAATTACATTAATTTTATATTAGAAAAAAATTGACATTTTAAACACTCCAACAAGTGGTCAAGTTTGAAGGGTGTTTAATTGAAATATGTAAATATACGGGTGACCGTTGAGCAAATAATATTGGTTTTATTCTTAATTAAAACTGTTAATTAGATTGAATAATCTGATTTTGAATCGAATATTGTGATTGTTCATAAAAATAAAAAAAATACCCTTTTAAGTGAATTTTATCTCTCTTTAAAATTCTAAGGGATTTTCAATCCATTTTCTCAGGGGATTTTAACCCTGGATGGTTGCTGCTAAATACAAAAATAAACAAAAATATTTTTTTTCGTTTTTAAATTTAAAAATATTTTTTTTTTGTATAATTTTCAAAAATTGTTCTTTAATTCAACGAGAAGTAGCCTTGATGTACATAAAAAGTAACCATTCAAGGTTCACCTCTTAGGTGAATTTAGGGATTCTTAAAAAAATCCCTTTTTGGTGATTGTCTTTTTCCTTTAAGATGTTTAGGATATTCAGTATACTTTTAATGGTGCTTTCAATCGAACTCAATGGCAACAATATGGATGTATTTCGTTTCGTTTTCTTATGCCACCCTCGTTAATAATAATTTAAATAGAAAACAAAAATTTAAGTAAACATATTAAAAATACATAATTTTAAAAGTCCCATGCGCAGTCCAACCGGCAACTCAACCATGATCATCATAAAAAATTTATTAAAAGAATTATATAAACCAAAATACAGTAGGCCGGCTTGTGTACGAGGAGATACTTCATAAATACTGCGACACACATGAACCCCAGCCACCACTCCAACGATGATGATGATGACTGGGATAGAAAATATTTAAGAGATTCTACTGCAGTTTTACTGCTATTGAACGTGCGAACAGACAGACCGACAGCACATGCTGCATGATAATGGTTAACGGCACGGTGCGTAGGTACGTGAATATGGATATGAAAATTGTATCTAAAATCTATCTGTTTCATATGAATTCTAAAATATTTTCGCGCCCCTGCAAATGCGTCAAAATAAACAAACAACAAATAAGTGAACGAAAATAGCACATACAATCAACAGTCAGTCGAACGTGTGGAGAAAACATGCCACTGCAAGTGTGTACGGATTGTATGCATTCGAAAATGAATGGATGTAGAAAAATATTTATATGAAATAAATCTCTAAAGTAAATGTTGGTTTTTTTAATGTTGTTCTTTTATTTTTCAACAAGATGTGTAGAATGGAAACAATAATAATAATTGAAATAAGAGAGGAAAGACAAACCACTATGCGACTAAATCATTCCGCTAAAGGCGGCACAACACAGTGGGGCAGTAAGCAATATATGTGGTTTATATATAAGAGCCGGAACTATTCAAAAGGAGCAAGTAGTGTTTGGAGAACATGATAAGAGACAAAATTTGCTCTGATTTTTTGTTACAGTATTTTTTGTTTTCGTATATTTTTGTTGTCGTATGCTTTTCAGCATCAGGTCAGGGGATATACAAAAAAGCCTGGGAAAACTGAAATCGTTTTACTTTTGCTACACCTTTTTTCACTTCACTCTGCTTGTTAACAAAACAAAAAAACTCATAACGTTTACTTATGCTTTTAAATGGTTGTGTGAATCAACGTAAGACTCACAAAATCATATTTAAATTAAGCGGGGAAAAAATTTTTTGCCTCATAAGCCGGTATTCATGGCGATATACATCCTTCATTATGGTGTTTTCCAATATAGTTCAACCACATTGTATTCAAGCCTATAGCGGGTGTTCCAACATGTACGAACAGTATATAATGCCGAACCATCAAATCTTACAGTTTCACCGTTTGATTATATGATTTAATAATGCAAATGCAGCGGCTTTCGAAAACAGCTGTTCAGCTCTGCTGTGTAAGTTGCATCTATTTTCCTTAAATTAATTAAAATTAAAAAAGACTTTTCGAACATTTCTTTTATACCATATAAAATCATATATATTTTTCTGCTATATGGAACGACCCACTGTTCCTCAACGAACCAATTTTATTTTTGTACTTTTGAGATGTTTTTAATTTATGCCGCACAAGCCGGCATTCATTTGTATTCTGTATATCCATAATTCCAATCATATTTAGTTTTTTATCCTGAAGATATTTTAACTATTTTTAAACTCAAAAATTAAACTCTTCATCCGCATTTTACAGTACACCCACACGAAGGCCAGTCAGGAGGCTGCGGCGGAACTTCATCACTCTCATGCTTCCCAAAAATTTTGTTTAATACAAAACAACGCCATTTAAAAGTGTTTATGTTACAGGTTTTCGGAAGTTTTCCAATTGGCAAAATTGATGGGCTTATCCTTTTAAAGTTGTCAAACAAAAAGGATCTGCCACACACATTTATTTATTTTTTTGTAACCGAAAATCCTCTGCTTTAGTGGTTTGGACTGTTAATACAGAGTTTGGTTTGTGTTACAAACATATTAAAAGTTTCTTTTTTGTTTTTGTGGGCAACGAAAAGAGCTCAACCAAACGTGCTATTCCTTAATTCGTTTCATCTTTTATTTCAATTTATTTGGAAATTAATGAAGCAGTTTTATGAATTGATGTGACTCTATTGTTTTTGTTTTGATGAAATAAACTTAAAGCTGAGGGCAGAAGGGCAATGCTGCCTGGGCTTTAATATAATCAGTTACATTAGCATGTTGCAGCAACATGTTGCTGGTCTTTAAGCAATAAAGTTTCAATTAATTGTTAACTGATTTACATAAATAATTTGATAATAAAACTGAAACAATAATTTATGAATATTTAAGAGAAGAAATAAATATTTAAATCCACTTTTACTGAAAGCAAAAGTTATTAAGTTGATATGTTGCATAAAATTAAATCAATTATTTATGTAAATTCAATAGGGTCTCAGCACTTAATCCCCTGTGGACCAACTTATAACAACTTGTGTGGTTTCTTAACCCAAATGCCAGCAGATATATATTTTTACATCAAATTAGTTTCACATTAATTATTTAATTTTAATTTAATTTTTTTGTATAAACAAATAGAAATATATATTTATATAAAAGCTCAGATTTTCATATGTAATAGCTTGTATGTGTGTAATTCCATGTCAAAGCGTCCGACAGTTTGACATGAGCTCTTTCAATTCGGTTAAAATTTCGGTCTTTTCTTTAATTTAGTTTGTATACCAACGTGAAAAGTGTTGTTTTTCATAATCAAATTGGTGCAAATAGAAACTGCCAACACATTCAACTTGAGCCAATTAAGAAGTGAAAACAAATAAAAGTACCCACGAGTACTGATGATGAACGTGTGGTGGCTTTCGAAAATAGCTGTTCTGCTCTGCTGATTAAGTTTAATATATAATATCTAATGTTGATTTTCCTTTATGCTTTGGAATATTCATTATGTCTCTCAGAATTAAAATCCTCTGTGAAAAGTTAAATTCAATATAAGTACAGATGAAATTAAAGTCTTATTCGTTCACAAATACAGGCTGGCTCAAGAAAACGACCGCCGTTTCAGTTCATTATAGACTTTTATTCATTTTTTTTAAATCTCAGGAGAAATTGGCATTAAAAAATTGAAGAAGACACGTTTTGATTTCATGATTAAAAAATTTTTCTGGCTTAAAACCAAATCATTTTAGCTGTTCTTTTCGTGGTTTATTTTTCGATTGGGCTTAATAAAGCAGTTGAGAACAAAATTTCACCCTATTTTTTTTATTATTTTTTTTTTTTGCAGGGACACTTTTTTATTTTGATGAGCACATTAATAAAACAGAAATGCTCCCATTTTAATGGTATTTAATTTGGAAAAATCATTCTGTAATAAAATAATAAAAATAGGAAATTCTTTTTGGTACGTGACGCCGAAGTTGATTTCGTTCCCAACTCTACGAGTTTTCGTTATGAAGTCACGATTTAAAATAATTTCATGGGATTAAAAAATTAAATGTTACGAACATTTTACAACTTGTTAAGGGTTTCTTCCTGCGGAGTTATTAGTGAGCTGTTAAACCAGAAGAAGAAAAATTTTCACTGTTTTTATTGGCCATTATTATTAACGCTTTTAAATAAATATCCTGCAAATACACTTGGAAAGAGCTCATTTAAAGGTCAATTATTTATTCTTATTTTTACAAGAATAAAAATTTATTTACGTTTCATACTAAAATTAAAAGTGCAGAACTCCTTAATTGAGTGCATTATTTTTCAAGTTAATTTTCAAGGGGCGATAAAAGTTCCCCACTTAACGTACTTTTAACAACTCTCTGCCTTTTTCTGTTCAGTGTAGCTGCTATCAAATTCAACTCGTTGCCATTTAAATGCTTTTATGGCTTTAAAACTTTATTTTTCTTACGTTAAAGACTTTAGCAGAAATCCATTTAAATATTTAGAACTATTTTGCTTCGAAAGCACCCAAGGAGCGCACCTCTGAAATTCCCACAAAGTCTGTTTGTAAAACTTGTGCATTCGTGCTGTGTGAAAATATCCTGCAGGCTTATTTTATATTCTGCAGGTTATACGATAAACTTTTTTTGTTATTTTCCTTGGCTATAAGGTTTTTGTCCAGCAACAAGAGAAATGAAAAAAAAAATAATACAAAATGTTGTAACAAAAACTCCACAAAATACTCGGCTATTTTGTGTCCAAAAGTTATAAAAAGTTTTTTAGGACTTGGCCATGTCCTGAGTTTGCTTCACGTTCTTTTATATCACTCGTTAGCAGGGTGAGTGACAGACACTGGTAGCAAACACGCTAAAACGTTTTGCGGGCCCATATTCCAGTTGATTACTTGTCTAAATACTTTTCGTTTTCTTTTGCTTTTGCTTTTATCTATTAAAGCTTTTTATTGTAAAATGCACTTTCAATGTACGAAAGTGTCTCGCAATAAATTTAGTTTCTTTTTCAAAAAGTTTTCGTCTTGCCTGTGGACAAACAACCCCACGAGCACTTTCTTTATTGTATTTGATAACGTTTTAAAGGGGGAGTGTTTTGTTGTATTTATTGGGTGCAGTTTTTTTAGTTAATTGAATTATTTTTGTGGAAGTTTATGGGGGAGTATGGGGCATAAAGAAGAGGGCTGTTTTTAAATAGGTCAGAGGGTAATATTTTTCATTTAATTGCTTTTTACGGCGGCCAAACTTTATTTGCTGTGTGTGAGTGTGATGTAACGTCTGGAGATTAGTTTTAGTTATTTTTGTGCTTTTCAAATAAAATTTAGAAAAAAAACTTACAAATAAATTTAATATATTTTTGTCGTGTCCATTGATATTATTCATTTAAATTCTATGCTCATTAAATATGAGTAAAAAGTTTTAGACAAATAGAAAATATAATTTAACAAACAATTGTGAAATAATAATAATCAAGCGACACTAAAGGAACAGACACTGTAACAGGATCCGGCAACAGAACACAATGCCATTCAAATTTATGCAAAAATAAGTAAAATTCAATTTCGTAACAGATTTTTAGTGCCCTTCCGCTTAACCCTGCATGGTAATACTCTAAAATATTTTTGCTTAAATATTTAATGGAAAAAATATTAAGTTTTTCCTGCCATAAAAGAGTTATGGCAGGAAAAACTGTTCTGTTCGACGAACAGTAATCATCCAGGGTTAAGCAGTCCGCCTCTATTAGAAAAAGAAATGTTCTACAAAATTAATATTATGACGATGCGCATAAATTCAAGTACCGCAAAATATTGTATGATTTGGAAATCACTCCATACTAAATGATCTATTGAAATTTAAATAAAATTCAATTTGATTTTAATCTGTTATCTTTAAAAATCTCTTGGTATCTGATAAATATTCCAAAGCATTCAATTTACACAGCAGAGCAGAACAGCTGTTTTCGAAGGTCACCACACATTCATCATCAGTACTCATGGGTACTTATATTTATTTTCACTTCTTAAATGGCTCAAGTTGAATGTGTTGGCAGTTTCTATTTGCACTAATTTGATTATGAAAAAGAATACGAGAATTGTATGAAATCGTTGATAACACACTTTTATTAATTCCCTGCTTTGCCGTTTGATAAATTTTCTTCATGTGCTATTTTTCTGAATTTTTTGTTTCATGTTTTCCAAATCAAGCTTTTATTTGTATTTCATTTATTTTTATGAAAACGGTTGATGATAAAGGCCGCTAATATTAACCGGAGAACTGTCGCAATGCCCTCTATTGTGCCAGGGGCAAATAACGGCACTCGATATTGATCGAAGCGGTGTAAGCTCGAAAAGTTCCTGAATGTTTTAAAAATTCTTAGCGGGTAGTAAAAATTATTTTTTGTTTAAATAATAATTTTCAACTGGAATACAAAATACGATAAACATTTTATTTGAAATTTAATATTCCGGTTCATTTTCTATTCTCGATGTTACGAATAGCTTTTTCCACAACCAATTTGCCTGGTTCCAAAACAATGCATCCCTTAAAAAGGACTCTTTGAAAAATATCTCCCACAATCACAATACAAAATGTAATTCCCAACTGACAGGCGCCATTTTTCTTTATTTTATTTATTTACGCACTTATTTTTTTATAATTTAATTTTTTATTGTACCTATAAAATTTTTTATTAATAACAATAATAAAAATGAAGTCGTTGTGCTTCAAAATCTATTCTAATTTTAGCCTCTTTTATGTCACGAGTTTGGAAGGAGGTGTTATTGACCTCCTGGAAAACTCTATTTCCAGGGAGACCTTTAGATGACTTTGAAGTAGCGACTACTTTTTATTAATGAAAACTGTTCTTTTTTTCTCTTCTAATATTTATTGCTGAGAATTTATTACATGTCAGTCAGCTATTTCAAGGTTTTTTAAACTCGCAAAACAGGAAACTGAATATAAAAAAGTTTCATTTAACCATCTCTATTTCCTTCCACAAACTCTCTAACAAACTTTTTATTAACAATATTCTTCATACATTTTTGAATTCGAATCGCCGACTTATTGAAATTATTTTACAAACTTTATGGCCAAACATTGAAATTTTTAAACAAAAAATAAAAAAACTTGTGTTTTATTACTTTGAACTTCCGTTCTAAAAAATATATTCGAAAAATATATGAAACACAATTTTCGTTTTCTCTCGCCTCAAATTTCCTAACTCTATGCAACGCGTTGTGTGTTTATTATGTGTGTACGTGTGTAACAGCCACATGCGAATGTGTGTGTAAAGTGCATTAAATCAACACTTGTTGCATTCAAAATACCTCATTATGATAATTCGGTAGAACATTAAGAAATATTGTTATTAATGAAGAGATTTTTTCTCTTTCATATTCGAATTTCATTTGAAATTTTGTTTTTTTTTTTTATTCCTCCAAATAATTTAGTATGCAGATCATTTTGTTAAAACTTGACGGCGATCAAGAAACAATTGTGTGTATTCATTTCCTTTTATATTGAAGTCCAACACTTTAGTTTTAATCGGCCTTAAACTTGAAGCCACCAGATTTGAAATGAAGAAACAACTCATACTAATTCCTTTCCTTTGATGATTCTTTTTAAATTTTACTTTAAGAATACTAAGAGATATTTAAATATGTGCAGACAAAATATTAAAAAAAAAAAATTCTATTTGAGAACTTAAAAAAAGTTCGTAATTAAAATAAATTAATGACATTCTTTTAATAAACTCTGGTTTTGACGTTAAAGCCAACTACTAAAACCTGGTTTTAGCATACAAAAATATTTACTTAAAACAGACTTAAAACCGCTTTAGAATTGACTTTAAGTTAGTTTGGGAAATGCAGCTTGGCTTGTTTTTGTCTGTGCTAAGTTGAGTGCTGCCAAGCTATATAGGATGTTTTTTATAGAGTAGTACAACTTTGAGTCGGCATCACTGCTTTATTTGACCACCCATTTAACAGCTGATAGTTGTTTTTTGCTTAGTTTGCTTTGACATTTTATTATGTATCGACTTAAACCAGAGCAATGCGTGCGATATGTGGAAATTTTTAATCAAAGTAAACTTATCGTGCACTTCGATGAAGCCCATTTTTGGTTCAGTGGGTACGTAAATAAACAGAATTGTCGCATTTGACAATTGTTACTGTTTGTGAAAATTGGTGCTCCAGATTGCGCCAGCCGTGGCGGCCACATGGCCGAAGTCATATTTAAACATTAATGTCATAAAATTTTCTATTTAATAAAGACCGTTTTATTGATATCAAAAATATATTACTATGTTTTATTATGATTTAAACTTGTATCACTCTATAAAAACACCCATAAATCTTGTAAAAAAATATTTTTTGTCTAAAAAAAAAGTATTTTGTGGTATACTTTCAGGTACTTCAGCATCCACCGATATCAATAATTTTTATAGAAATTAAAAGGTATTTTGATGTAGATCAGCAGAGTATAAGTAAGGGTTTTGCAGAAAAAGAAGTAAAGAAGTGTTTTAAATATGTTCAAAAAGCAACAACAACATATTTTTGTTATGTATATCTAGAGGAATACGTAAAGCTGGAAGGCATAATTTATATATTTTAAATAATTACATCCTTAACAGGATCATTTAGTTAATACGAACATTGCAAATGTTACAGAAGGCATGATGACAAACCTACGGTAGCTTAACCCTGGAGGGTTACTCTTTATTTGCGTACATTAAAGTTATCTTCCAATGAATCGAACAACAATTTTTAAAATAGGGAGAAATATTTTTTGTTAAGTATTTTATTAAACGCTAATTAAAAACCATTAAATAAAATATACAATAAAATGTGACATAAAAAGTTTTTTTCTCTCTTAAATTTCGATACGAATTTGAGCAAAACAAAAGAGTTATATGATTAAGTTAAAAGAGCTTCCTCAATTCGACGAACAGTAGCCCTCCAGGGTTAATATTTATGGATGTAAATCTTGTACGTGCACATATTTTAATCAGTCACCTTTTAAACTGTCACAATTTTGAACAGACTCATTTTCATCACAAACTCTCTTTCAGTTAGGAAAAGCCACTGGCGAAATATAATAATTTTTTTTCTTGAAAAGCGTTAAGTGGATTGTCATAAATTTGAATAAAAAGTTTATTTCATATAAATTGTTTATTCGCAGTATTTTTATTTTTAAAATTTTGCATGTCTCAGTGGTTGAGTGACTGTCTTGGCTTTTTAATAAAAATAAAAGGATAATAACTTCTGCAGTAGAATGAAGACGTTTATTGCCGTACAACATCCGTAAAAACTTACACCATAATAACTTAAGCTGGGATGTGGGTCTCCTGCAAGTTGGCAGCCAAATACTGTAGAATGAAGACAACTTTCGTAAAAAGCTCATCCATTTTAATAAAATTCTAAATTTCTTTAAGCATCTGCATATATTTTTATCAGCAGCATTTTTTATTAATAAACAGATTCTCAATTGAAAATAAATCTAAATTAATAACTAAAACACAATCGTTGAACAAGCGGAGACCATAAAGCAAACCAAATATAAACCACTTATACACTTCCCTCTAATCCAGCAGTCCCAATTCGGGTGCCCAACCAAAAGTATTGGCCAACAGTTGGCCCATCTCTTCCACCGGCACACCCAAATCAATCAACTGCTGTCTCAATATTTTATATTCGGGAACGTTAGTTTTAACATTCAACAGCAACTGATGGAATTCATCGGATTTCAAATTGGCCACAGCCTTAACCAACTCCTCATCGGAAGCTAAAAGCTTTTTATACAAATCGCGCAATTGCTGGCGTGGTATAACGGCCTGGAGTTCATCAATAAGACCCCGTATGCCTTGACGGGGTTCACTACTTGTGCGTGTTAGCGGTTTCAGGAAGCTTCTGGCCAGTCTATTGTATTTATTCAAGTCAATGTGCAAAACACGGCAGGCATAGTCCTTGAGAATTTGATATTCTTGTGAATTATAAATGGCCTTGACTTTATCGATGGTTTGTGGATTTGCTACGAAAGCCTTCAAAGCTTTTATTTCGGCATCTTCAGAGTATGACTTTACAATATCCCTGATCTGTTGTTTGGGCAATAGTTTCTGGGCTTCTAGGAATAGATTTTGTAGGCCCAAACCGTTGGGAGCTTTGCAATGCTGTTGACTGTCTGAAAAATTATATATATTTTTCATTTTATTTCAATGAAAATGAAAGAAGTTAAACAGAACAACCCCGAAGATGACACGCAAAATATGTCAAGCGGTTAATGGAAAGTCGCTACTATTAGAAAAGACTAAATTTAAAAATAATAAAAGAAATACTTTTTAATGTCAAACAATTTCCTTTTCAGCTAAATTTCCTCTTTTGTGGTGAAAAATCAAAACAAATCTATGCTTTTTGAAAAAGGTATTCCCTGGACTGTGAAATCGAATTACGCTTTAATAACTTTATGAGTCAATAAAAATCTGTTTACCTTCTTCACTGGCGCCTGCCGAATTCCTTGTGACAAACTCATGGTTCCCCTCGTTGTCATCCCAAACAGGACCCCAATTAATTTTAATTTCAGCCCCATGTGGGCCATTCACAGTCTCCTCAGAATCCAAACAGCTGACAGTCAGCATACAATTTGCCGCCAGCAATAAAACAACTTTAAGCTTAAACATTTTTCTTTTAACTGCTTTAAGTATTTTTAAAGTGAAAGTTCTTAAAGTGAACTGTTGAAGTTCTTAAGATTTTTTCCACTTTTATACAAAATATTTAAGAACTTGTATGTGGGTCAGTTAAAGGCATCTGCAGACACGCACGGCCTTGTGCGGGCTTACGAAATTTCCTTATCTTATTTTTTTTTTATATTTTTTTCTTTCTTTCTTTTGACAAACAGATTTCGTTGCTGTTATCCATTTCACGATGCTCTTAAGATTTTTTTGTTTATTTTATTTCACTTCAGGTAAACAAACTTTCTTTGCTGTCGTCCAACTTAAAAGCAAAATTGAATAAATAATCTGCCGTTTAACGCAAAAATAAATACTGAATTTATTTTGGGTTTTTTATTTGGATTAACACATAAAACGTCTTGGGTTTTACTGGCTGCTGTTTGTTACTGCCTGGGTCTTAACATCAGCCGGGTTGCATACAACGACGTACTTGAAGGCGTGAGTTGAAAATGTGTGCCGTTGACAGTTTTTGGTGTCACCTTTTGTATCTCTTGTTAACTGCGTCGTAGATGCCCGTTTCGGTTTATTAGAAGTTTTAGTAAATTTTTCCATTCTTTTTATTGTCAATTTTATTAGTCTGCTCGTCATTTATTATTTCGCTTGAAAGTTAAAATCTTTTCACAGTTCTATTTGTTTTGTTCTTTTTTCTTTCAAATTCTTTATTCAGTTTTAAAGGAGGGCCGGTTGTTTACTATCCGAAAAGGAATACACATAAATTTTATGGACAGTGAATATGTTCCCACTGGCGAACTAATGCCTGCTCAATGAAAATAAAAATGAAGTAATAAAAGGCTCTAAGCCGAACTTCAAAAACTTTGGGCCAAAAATAAATTTTGGTTTCTATGGGCGGTGGGTAGTGGGCGTGGCATATTTTGATAAAAGTTTATATTTTCCTCAATTGAGCTAACCAAAGCACTCCTTATATTTTTTGCCAAATATTCTATGAACAAATCCCACTGTGCGACGTGGTGTTTTAATCTTGAGATCTAATAAGTTTCTGGAACCGATCGGTAAAGCCGTTTAAAAGTTATTAAAGTACACACTTTAAATTATGCTATTTTTCTAAGTTTTTTTTTAAACTTCTAGAGATCTACCTTTTTAGAACGGCATCAGTTTGGTTGACATCGTTTTAAAGTTATAAGCGGGTCACATACTTACACACGCACGCACACATCCATACAGACAGGTTCTCAGAAATTAGTTAATGAAAGTTCCTGCGCTCTCAAAACATCGAGATCTGATGAGAGCTCGTTTTTTTTAAATAGGCTAGAACCAATAAATTCCGAATTTCTTTTAATTTTTAATATTTATAATTATATATTATAACATTTTGTAATAATAACTAAAGATTTCCGTCAACAGATAAAGCGCACCAAAAAGAAATTTTCTGTAGATGTGATAGTCTTTCGACAAAAGTTTGTGGATTCTATTCACTCCAAATGCCACAATTTTGAAAATTTACGTACCCATTCAACCGGAAATGGGCTGCATCGGAATATAAAATTTTGAATAGATGAGTTTGACGAACAGAAGAATTATTTTGATTAAAAATTTCCACAATTTTCACCAGTTGCTCTTGTGTAAGTCGATTTTTAATAAAATGTCAAAGCAAATTAAGCAAAAATCAACTCACAGCTGTGAAATGGGTGGTCAAATAAAGCAATGATGCCAACTCAAAGTTGTATCACTCTACCAAAACACCCGATATAAGAGATTTGCTATAAAATTGTTAAAGTTTTGGTTTGATGAACGTCTACAATTTAAGCCACTGTTTGTATGCACACACATACACACACACACACACGTATATATATTATTTTATATGGTGTGTAGTTGGCAACACTCTGTCCTATCTTTTATATCAATTGAAGCATTTGATCTATTATTTGTTTTTTCATGTGTGAAATAATATCTTCTTTGCGAAATTTTAAAAATTTCTAAACTTGCCATCACAGAAACATAATCGCCATTTTTTTATATGGACATAATAAAAATTTTTACATCTTTTTCGATATTTACTCGGCAATAAATTTCTTTCTAGTCAATAAATACAATAATTTCCTTTAGGCAGTCATTACTTTCGCAATAAGAACGAAACAAAAAGTTTCTCAAATGAAAAACAACAAAAATGTATGTGAGAGCACATGTTGCCGTTAAACTATTGTATAACGGGATTTTTATGAAGAATGGTTTGACATAAACAAGCACTAACTTGTTATGTCAGTGGCGCGTGCTAACAGAATTAACATCTTCTGTATTGGGTTTGGCCAAGCTGGAATAGTCATCCAGTTTAATAGACAAGCAGACACAGAGAAAAGAAGTGGGAAGGAAGTTTGCAAAGAAAATATGCCAGCATGACAATTTGGCTCTTTCCATTATCGCTCAAAGGTAATTATCTGTGCCCTCTTTCTAGGAACAGACTTAAGCAGAAGCAGCCTAAACTGAAGAAGTAGAAAATAAAACTGTTTCATAAAAACGTTTCTTATAATAAACCTGCTCTTAACGTTCTTATTCATAAAAAACTATGTTATGCTTATAAACTGCTTATAAAACAAATTTCTTATAGAAAACTTGTCTTATAAGCAGTTTATAACCATAAAATATTTTTTATGAATAAGAGAAAAGCATTCACAAGCATTTTCGGGAAAAGCATTATCTGGACCAGCGCCAGCCAACATGCCTGCAGGTTGTTGTCCATGCTACTTATGTCGTGTAGTCGAATTAAATTAAATAGACAGAGAGGACAATAACAATCAAAGTCAAAAGGCAATTTTTTTATTGTCCAATAAAAAAGAACATAACAAAATTGCACGTGCAAAATATATAAGGGACTTAAACGAAACGGTTATGAAGAGGTTAAATTGGTGCTAACATAACCTCAGTATAGATACAATTCTCGTATACTATTTTCTCATCAAAATATTTTTACATAACGACTGTTATCACTGCTATTCAACTAGACCACCTGATAAATGGTGATAAACTAGCTAATGGTGGATAAAAAGCTAGTGGTGTTACAAGTGTAGCGGCTTTCGAAAACAGCTGTTCTGCTCTGCTGAGTAAGTTGAATAATTTTATCGATAATGAGCTTACTGGAATACTGGTCTCGTCTTTCTAAATTAAATATTAAAAAATTTAGCCATTGCGAGGTCTGTTCAAAAGACAAGGTGAATTTTTGGATATTTCTGCTGTTCTACTCTGCTGAGTAAATTGAATAACTATACTGATGTTACACTTCCTTTATACTTTGAAATAATGGTGCCTCCCAAGATCCAATCAATTTTTTAATCTTCCTACTTTCGGTTTTTTATACTTTTGCACAGTTCGAGCTAATTCGTTTGCTTGCGCAAATGCCAAGAAGTACTGATGACAGTAGTGTAGCGGCTTTCGAAAACACTTGTTCTGCTCTGCTGAGTAAGTTGAACAATAATGTTGATGTACAGCTTCATTTATTATGTAGAATAATGATCCTGTTTTTCTGAACTTAGTATTACGCATGTTAGCCATTAGCGAGGTCTGTTCAAAAAACAAGGTGAATTTTAAAATTTCTCAATTTACTAAGATTCAATTTATTAATTTTTTTTTCGTATCTTCATTTTGTATAGATTTTCTCAATTCCAGCTATTTTACGTGTTTAGTTGGCTTGTGTGAGTCCTAAAACTTAGAAGAAATATTTTACAAGTTCGAGGATTATCTGCTGTCGAAAAAAATTCTTTAAAAATTTGCATGAAATAACGAAATAAAGTACTTAAGAGCGCTTAACATTCTGTAATAAGAATTTGACTAAAATTGAGTAGATAAAAGCCGAGTCCTTGAGAGAACGCAAGGACATAAGATAAACTGCATATAAGAACTGTTTTGAGAGTGGGAAAAACGATTGAACAAGGATTTTATATATAAAGGGAATTATTCTTCAGGGGACAAAATTTAAAACAATATTTAAATTCACCTTATTTGGTGAACAGGCATCGTACTTGATGCCTATTAAGAATTTATGAAGATATTTTATACAACCGAACCAGTTCTAATATGAGCCACTGTACGCGTCCTTGTTTCGTTAATTATTTCATTCATTATTTTTGTTAAACAAATTTTGTTGTGGGACGTTCTTTTGTTGGGAAGTACTTTTTTGAGAAAAATCCTACTTTTCTTCCACCATTGAAGACATGATTGGTCACTATCACAGCCATAGACCACATATACTGCGCTTGACGTTGCTATATCCGGGACACCTTAAAAAACAACAGAAGTTGTTTAAATATGTTATGAGAAATATTTAATAGACGTCTCCTAAGCTTTTCATAAAATAAACGAGTTAAAAATTAATATAAACAAATTCAATAAATTAAAATATGACTCCTAATCAATTTTAACGCACTCCTCGTTCGTACAACACACGCAGTTGCTAATACTTCATATGGATTTCGTTTGCAAAAGCAAGCAAAATTAAAGTGACTCCTAATTAATTTTTTGCTTCTACTGTAATTCAATATGTTATAATAAGAATAACAAAATAATATATAAAAACAAAGAAGGTGTCAAATGCAGGGGCAAAAAAATTTCATTGAGAAGGAATATATTTTTCTTAAAAAAATACACACAAAAAAATTTTTTTAAATAGAAATTTTCAAACAGTTTATTTAAGCCGACTAATGAAATGCACTTCTGTGGAACATTTCTTTCAAACAAAAATATTAGTTTTGAAAAATTTTTCATACGTAACGGGAGCTTTATTAGCTGCACCGTGTAGTTTCTTCGATATTAGTATGGGACCCCTTAAAGTATATATATTCTGGATTCTTATGAATAGCGATGTCCGTCTGTCTGTACGTGAAATCGCTTTTCCCAAGCTCCCACAAGAGTAGACTTCGTTCTTGGACTGATGGATTGGAACTGAACTTAAATAGAGTGGTATTGAAATACCCGTAATACGATTCCAGAGCTGGGAAGCTTATACCAATTTCTTTCTTTCTATTATTTTTTTTGTTTGTTTTTTTGTATTTCATGCTTTGCGAAGCCTCAATTGTCGATTAGGAGCTAAAAGGATGGGAAATTTAATTTTTTTTGCATACGTAGTATTTTGTAGTACATGTATTAACTAAAATATTTAAAAATTTCAAGTTTTTCTTAAATAAAACCGTTTTATACATCATGAAGATTTGCATTGAAAACAAATTAAAAAATAAAATTTCGTTTCCAGGGATGGGAAATTGATTTCTTTTTTCATTAATAAAAGTAACCAAAAAGGCAACTGATGTTTTTTTTTCCTATTATATTAGTTAGGAAGAACAAAATTGGTACTTAAAAATATATGTAATGCCAGACGTACGTTGGTGAAGGGTATATAAGATTCGGCATAGCCGAATATATCACTTGTTTTCTTTTTATTATTTTAATTTTGAACGACTTCTAAGACTACAGCTACATTTTTACAAAGTCATAAAAATGTCATCACTGTTAAAGCCTTTTGTGTCCTACATTTAGCTTTACATTTTATCCTTCAAAGTAGCGTACACTTCAGCAAAATATCCTTAAACGGGTTTGTTCTCTTTCCATTTCACCAAAAACAGGTGTCTCTTGCTTTAATTTATAAATAGCGTGCGCTTAATAAAGATTTTTTTTCCCTTAAATTTCATATAAAATCCACATGTTTTAATATCGGAACATCTGTATCGGCATATCCTTCCTTTAAACATGATACTCATGTTGCGAACAACAAACGGCACCAGGAAAAAAAACTGGTTTTGATTTGCTGCAACAGTTTTTATTTTCCTTAAAGCCGACGTTAACAGAAACACAACAACTGTTCTTGAAACATTCAATAGTTGCAACGCATTCAGCCGTACAAGCTGCAAAGGAGCATCCGTACTTTGGCCCCTCCAACACAGCCGGCTCTCCAAACAGGAAGTGCGAACGCGTGTTATGAAAATACGTATCCAATAACAACAACAACAGAAGAAGAAACTGTAAAAGTTGCAGTAGATTAGCGATGTCAGTAGCACACCAGGAAGGACCTTTTAAATATTGTAAAATAAATGTTGTCGAGTTTGCCTTCTAAAAGGGTGATTAAAAGCTGGATGTTATATAAGAAAACGTTGGTCGCTCATGATATTAAGAAAAATGTTTGAATTGCTGAAATAGTTAACTGTTTAATTTAGTGAGATAATTAATTTCAAAATAGTGAACTCGATACTTGTTTCTGTGTGACAGTACTGAAACCGAGTGTGTTGACTGTATCGTCACTTAAAACCCATAAATCTGAATAGACATAATATTCAAAGTAAATATTAGAAAGGATTTCATAGTGTTAATAATAATTTTCATTATAAGAATCGATTTAATTTTTTATTATTAATTAGATTTATATTGTTATAGTTTTTTGTTATTATGTTTTTTGTTACCGACTTTTGCAATTTAGCTGACGATATGCATATGAACAACAATAAAATTTAATGCTTTTAGCAATAATTCCAAAACATTATTTGCTAATGATTTCATTCGAAACTTCATCATGATTAATGAACTTTTTGTTAAACGTTTTACACATATTTTTAGGTTACCCTGTTTTTCTTTTCGCATGTGTCATTTATATTTCTGCTTATTTTTAGACAACAACTCATTAGTTATTACAGTTTATACAGCGGGGAATTTTTTTTAACTAAAAGATTTATTTCCCCCTAAATATTATTTAAAGGTGATTGAAGAGGGTGGTTCGCAGCTGAAATATGTAATTCAAACAAGTGTCTTGTATTGTCCTGAAATTAATCAATGAATACTTCCTGAAGTGTCAGTATACAATAACAAATTATGTTGCAGTTTCATATATTAGGATTATTGCCGAGGACCTTAACTCTTTGTAGTAAAGCAAATCTTTGGAGGGACCTAAAAACTCTACAATAAAGATATCAGCGTAAAACCGTAGATCTCTTTAAGATGTTGCAGACACATTTGCCATGAATCGCGAATCCTGACCCGGTATAGAGTTTGCCAGTTACGTGTTATAAAAAGCAAAATAGTACAACAAAATTGATTCAAAAACGTGTGTAAAAGGACAGTTTATCATCTCTTTTTGGTGGTTCTCACGAGTAAATTTCAAGTGTCTCTGCTAAACAAAACAGACAGCCATTAAAACTACTTTCATCTATATAATAAAATAATATTATTTTCATTATTTTACTGGTATCAAATAAGAATTTTTCTTGTAGCACACAAAAATAAATAAATAAAAAATTTGTATTTTAAACACAAAATAAATAATTTTCTCCTAATTTCAATATTTTTCGATAAACAATGTAGATATTACTCAAAAGGCGTTTTATATAAAATACGAGTGGTATTTGTATCCGCTAAAAGATAGTCCGTTAGAACTGAATAACTAGAGTTTAACGCTGTTATTCATAAACGATTATTAAAATTAAAGTTGCTTTAAGCATTTATTAACTTTAACAATCGTTTGTGAATTAGGGGTCAAGCATTTTAAGAAATCAAATAAAATGGGGACATATTAAATAATATATTGCATGATATACTGTGGCAATCATGGAGGTGATACTCAAAACTAACGACGTGAGTTGGACAAAAAATATTATAAAAATTCCTTTGTTTTCATATGAGTTGTAAAAATAGGCCACTAATTGCTACTGAGCAAATTTTATCAGATATGATTTAGTATTAAATGAAAATAAGCTGCATAATCAAAACATTTACGATAAGTAACTATCGTCCTCATTCACAAACGCCTTAAAGACGTTTTTACTAAAACGTTTCAAAACAAGATTATATATAATAATGATTTGTAAATTACGACGTGTAACTATTTGTCAACTAATTCCACTGTGTGTTGAAAACCCTAATTATTTAAAAATTAGTAATTAGCCATTTAGATAACTAATAACTAAAAATTGTCTTCATGTAAACTAAGAGGGAATCGTAATCTATTACAAGCTTGAAGTTCCTGTACACAAACTTCAATTGTGTTTAGTTGAAACCGCAACCTTAGCCAAGCCGCACCTATACACAACACCATTTAAAGAAATTCCCCTTTTCTATCATCTCCACTCACCACAGTGGTGAGATTTTTTTATGTTTTGACTGCTGTCACTATTTTTAGTGCTTTTTTATTTTCCGATGAGTTAAAATATTTTTAAATAATTCTAAAACAGATATAAAGGAAATTGAGATTTTCTATTCGAATATTTCCATCAAGAAGTTGAGTATAGGAAATATTTTTGCATGCAATTTCCCCATTTCTATCAGCTCCACTCACCACGATGGTGCGATTTTTATTTCTTTTGAGTGCTGTCAACGTTTTTAGTGCTTTTTCCATTCTTGGATGCGTTGTCATTTTAATATTATTTTTAAGCAGATATAAAGAAAATTTATTATTTATTTGAATATTTCGTTCAAGGAGTTGGTAAAAGAAAATATTTGCATGCACTACATAAAGCTCACAATATTTTTTGTGATAATTGGAGAAATTTTAGCAGGGTAGTATCTGATATAATGCAGTGCATTTTTCGCTCCCAGGATTTTTTTGACAAGAAACTGCACTCTCCTGTGTAAACAAATTAATTTACAGATATATATATATATATATATATATATATATATATATATATATTTATATATATATGTATATATATATATATATATATATATATATATATATATATATTGTGTTAATAGAAAACATTAGAAAGAAATGCATCGTGTATTTTTATAAAAAAGTAATTACATTTTATCTTGATATAACATTTTTATTTGAGCCTTTATTCAACTTAAAAATAATTAAACTAGGTATTTAATTTGAATTTTGTTGTATTTCTTAATAAAAGAATATCTATCGAAAAGTTTCAGAAAAATCGCATTAAATCAAAAAAAGGACCCTTTAAAGAAAAGTTTAACAATAGGAATCGGACACCGCAAGCAATTAATATATCCACTGGTTACATAAGCACGCTAATATCCCAAGTAAAAACGCTTCAAAGCAACATTTTATTGTCTTTTACACACACACTTTAGCACACATTTCGTCGTTATTTCCACTCATTCGTCAACAATAAAACGTAAACAAAGAACTAAAATATCACAACAAACACGGAAATAAAGAGTACTTTATAAAGAATTCATCAAAGAGAATAACGAATGCTCTCGCAACGAACTGAGCAAAAAGCAACATCAACAGAATGACAGTAACAAAAGAAAAATGTCAAATCGAAGTATCAGAAAATTTGATTTTTTCATTAGTCGACAAAATTTTCTAGCAAACGGACGTGTAACAAAAAGGCGTAAAAAGTATTTATTATATTGTTGTTGTTAGAAAATATATATATCTGAATATGAAACTTAAGCTTAGAAATTGAGAAGGAGAAATTAACTGAAAATAATTCAACAACAATGGGAGAAATCGGCAAGAATAAAGTGGAAATAAGAAAATTATATATAAATGAATTGCACCAGATGTAAGTGTGCGTGTGTGTGTGTGAAGTGAAATCTGAAATATACAAGCAGGCATTAATACATATTATTAAAACTGTGTGTGTGTGTTTATATATTCGCAATATTACACTACATGTTAATAAAGAATTAAAATTATAATTTCACAAGGTGCATTGAATCATATTAAAAAGAAAAAAATGAGTTGAAGAAAAAATATTGTGTGTATTGAGTTTATGGGGGGTGTTCGTGTCTTATTTTCAACAACTACAGCAAAAATCAGCAACAACGACTGCCTCATTTGGCCACAACTAAACAACGCTCAGCAGTAAAGCCACAAAAGCCGAATGAGCCAACGTATGGCCCGTGGAAAAAACGATTTAGAATACCAGGCATATAAAAATATAATATTTTTCTACACGAATGTTTTAGTTTCAACGCGTGCTTAGTTAAAGATAAATTAAGGCCGCCATTTAATTTGTTTTTCGAATTTAGAACAAAAAGTTTTAGTAGATGTCCTCTGAAATGAGTTCAATTAACCCAACGGACTTGGCAAATCGCAGATAAAACTTAAATACAACAACGTGATTTGTTTTCAACTATGAAATGTGATATTTTCAAAAATCATGCCATTCAAATACCAACTAAATTATTAATTTAAGTGAGACTTAAGTTAGATTTGAGAATTTACAAATTATTTTTTCGTTTTTAAATAGTTTTTAATATTCTCTAATTTTTTAAGCTTAAAATCTCTTTTTTTAACATAAATTGTTCATTTATTTTTCAAAAGTTCCTCACTTTTTTCTGTGATATATTCAGAAAATAATCTATTTAATTTCCTAAACAAGACACCTTGACGACTGCAGAAATATTGAAAAATAAATAAATAATTTAACTTCTTTCTCTGAGAGAAAAAGCAGACAATAAAAAGTAAAAATAAATTCAATAAAGAAAAAGCTCTTTTACCACATAAACAATAAATAATTTCTAATTAATATTTAAACATTAAAATAAATAATATCTGTGACAAAAACCGTCTATTTCTATGCCACATAAAACAAATGGTGCTTATACTCGCTAAGCATCGTACTAGAATTGACTGTTTAAAATAAAAAACTGGGATTTTAGCATGAGAATTAGTGAATGCCATTTTTAATTAGGCCTCTTTTTCCTCAGGCTTTTGAAATTGTTTGGTGAGAGATGTTGAGAGGCCAGCGTGGCGAAACAAATGCTGCAAATTAAAAATTTATGGGTATTTTCAAACATCTTTGCGCAGACTCAAGCTAAGCGGGGACAAAAGCTTTTAGCTAAGTCATTTTACTTAAAGGAATTCGGAAACAATTTAAATTTTTACGTGCTTCAATTAAAATATCAAACACATTGACCACAGCAGACTACCGACTACAACGACTGCAAATGCCGGCAATTTTCGCTCAGTAGTCAGCTACTGAATTATGTTGGAGACGACACCACCAAATCAATAGTGATGACTTGCTGATTGTAGTAAAATTCTCTACATACGCCAGTGTAGCCGCTTTCATATATTTAATATTTTTAAATACTGTTATTCCAACGATATATATCTAAAGCCTAAAAAATATGACAAGAAATCAATTCATTTGCTTAGAAATAGAGTTTTTGGTTCCCGTTTCTATAATAAAACAATATATTTTAAATTTTACAATAATTTACTGCCTGTTCGCCGATGTCGAAAGCAATCGTTCGTTCGAATAAATAACACTCAAAACAAAAACAAGTTTTGAAAATTGTTTTTGTTTTAAATGCTATTTATTCGAACGAACGATAGCTTTCGACATCGGCGAACAGGCAGTAACTTTATTTATCTTGAGTTGGCTAAACTACATCTGCTCATTGTCGCTTATAAATCAGTTTAATTTGACGGCAACCACAAAAACAGCATGGACAACAACCAGTAGCCGTGTTGCCTGTTTGTTTTTCAAATACACTGCGTCACAACAGTTTAGTGCAACACTCGAAAACAAAACGATCTTACAAGAAGATAGAGTTATGGCCAAGTCCTCCAAACCCACGTGTTTGGCAAGAGCCTCTAATCAAGCTTATGAAATTTAAATGAGATCGTTCAGAAAATTTTATTGATAACGGGCCTTTGAAGGAGTAAAGCACAACTTTACAAGCAGAAGTTAATAACATATTTTATTATGATCACTTCTGTTTTTTTTCATACAATTTATGAATTAGGGTGTCCCAAAAATTTTAAAATATCTGGCTTTCAAGTAACATGTGGAAAAAGACATAATGTAAATGTGCGTGACTTTTCAGAAGTCTAAAAGAAAATTATCAATATAAGAGTAGTTAAAAAGGCAGGCAGACATTGTAACTTTGGGAGCCATGCAAGAAGGATGGGTCTGGAATACAACGACTTCTGTAGAAGTTGTAATGATCCATCTTCTATGTCAGTGCCCTGCCCTGAACAGCGTAAGGACAGCGGCACTGCGCTCCAACTTCCTGCTAGGTCTAGATAGCCTGGCGAGTGTGGAGTTTGCGATCGTAGCGTCCACAGGATCGCTTAATGCGGCAGAGGATAGTTCATGAGTAGTCCTTGTTTTAGGGTATCACAACGGGACCGAATGAACGGACCGAAGTGCATTGTTTCGACAATGGCCCTAATAACCTTACCTAACCTAAAAAGGCAGGGCGCTAACAACTCAAAAAGTCTGACTTCTTTTCCAGTTATAGACCTTCTTGTACAATAAATTACTATTTACTGTTTTTGAAATATGTGTCGTTTCCCTTTACAGGCACAAGTGCGATATGTACTCAATTATACAAAACGATTTCAAATGTATTTAATTATTTAAACTAAAAAAAATGGTATATTTGTATTCTAAATATGGCCCCCCAATAGCTGGCAGAGTTCCCATTTCAGGATTTTAGTAAAACGTAGAAGAAAAAGTAAGAAAAAAAATACTGTTACAATTCGTATCGGTTGGGTTGGTTTTTGTTGGCTGTGAGACTACGATAAACCATATTTTTAACATCCATTTGATTGTTTGTGTGTGTGTATGTGTATGTGGCTCTGTGTTGTTGTTTTTGCATTCGTGGGGTGTAAAGAGGTGACTACGTTAATGCACAGCATTTAACGAGCAAGAGAACGAAAAAAACTCACAAAGTAGTAAGAAAAAGAAGAAGATGAAACCAGTGAAATGTATGTGTGTGTGTTGAAATAAGCGAAAAATCAATAAAAATTTTAATTTTACTTAAGCACAACAAAAACGGAGATACAATTTAAAATATACAACTTCAAATGGGAAATTTGCTACAAATAAGTTAAAAATTATGAATGGAAACTACTAAATTAATAAGAAATATGTTGGTAATTTAATCATTCATGAAAAATATTTATAAAAAGTGTAAAAGTTAAGAAAAAGAAACACTTCGCATAAAAGTGAGTAAAAGTGCGAATATATTTAACCAAACAGGAGTGTTTGTGTGTTTCTGTATGAGCATCTGCGAAATAAAATCTGTCACATTTTACTTTAAGCAGCCTTTCAGTTTTGTGCTAAATTTTTCTCTAGTTCTTCTTCATAATTATTCTGGCACAAACTGAATATCAAGCACCTCTTGAATGCTTGTGGCATAAAACATGTTTAAATGACATCAATAATGATCAAGTGTTGTTGTGTTTTCATTTAATCTTTGTTGTGATTGGCTGTGTCGTCATATTATTGCCCCCTTGAACAATCAATTGTGAATTGTTTGAAAGCTTGTGTGGAAGAGTGTATGTCGGTCCTGCTAATAGTGCCACTAATGCAAGTGCGAAGCTGTTCCTGCTGATTGCCAGAGTCTAAAAGAGTGTTTGCATTCATCAGTAAACTCTAAAGGCATATAATCGAAATATGAGCTTTTGATATCCCTGCCACAAAATATTAATTCCGTAGGGAATCTAAGATCTGAAGCAGTGCAATATCTATAGATTTCTGAAAACAAAAGCACCTGATCCAAAACTGTAAGGCAACTCATCCGATTAAGATTGAATTTTATAGCATTTGAAGCAGTTTTCCACGCTTGGAAAAGTGATCAGTCACAATAACACAATACAAATTAAAATAAAACACAAGTTGACCATACAAATACTCTCTCATTTTCCTTATATCCGTTTGTTCTTATAGTTCTGCTTACAAAATTAAATGGTAACACGATTGAGAGAATGAGTACCGAAGAGATAAAGTACAAGAAAGAAAAAAATAAACACATCCTTCAAAATAAAATAAATTTATCTCGCAACTGTTTTCCCAGGCAACTTTCCATGTGAAATCGTATAGAAAAAAATGGAATAAATAAGTCTGTTGATAGCTTGGCCCCTTTGGATATGTCTGAGCTAAAAGTATTTGTCCCCGCTCAGTTTGTGTCTCAGTTGAGGTATTTTAATATGCCCATGAGTTTTTATTTCACAACTTTTACTTCGCCAGCTTCTCAACATCACTCTCTCACTCTGTCTCTCTATCTATCTCTCACCAGAAGACTAAAACGGCACAGCATGAAATAACACTAACAATATATAGTTTCTGCTTATTATGTTTGATCCTTTATAGGATCTTGGCCCCAAGGCAGCTATTTTTATTCTTATGTATCCTTAAAATAGTTGAATTTTTATGCAAATATTTTTCGAACAAAATTTTATTTTGGATTAAAAAAATTGGAAATTATCAGGAACAAGAAAAAACCAACATCAATTATATATTCCAACCTTTAAATCTCTGCTATTATGGCACCTTTTTATTTATTTATTAATTTTTTTTTATTCCTTTTTACTTACGGTCTTGAAAACTTTATTCAAAACAAAATACGCATTAACAACATTCTTTTATGTTCATTTCCATATTTATGTACGTAAATAAATATTCTGTGTAGCAAATAATCCCTCCCATTTATTATTCGTCTATACGTTTCCTGTCACTTTTTATTAATGTTTGGCAAAATTGAAAAGGAAGTTTATTTATTTCCATTTTTGCATTTACAAGGATTCAATATCTATTGGATTTTTTATAAAATAAACTAATACATGCTCTTGGCTCTCATAGACAATTGCTTGCAATAAAAGCAACACAAGGAATAAAGGATGTAGTTTTGAAGGTGAAATTAAAAAAAAACTTTATAAATATTTATTTACTTGTTGTTGTTCCATTTCATGTTTGTTTAATGTCCATTCAGTTCATCATCATGTTATCAGGTTTGTTACGGGAGATTGTTTTCAAAATAAAATGTACAACTTTTCAATACGAAAAAAAATATTACGTACAAGTGCGCAGAGAAACCAAAAGAAAATAGAAATTTAAATAATGTTTTATTCAAAGCACAATATCAGTTTTATTAAAGAACAGAAAAGAGAACATTTACTGAATATTAAAGCACTTGAGTATCTGTAATGCAACTAATACAGGGAAATTCAAGAAATTTTTAAAGATCGAAAGGTGGCTAAAAATATCCACAACAAGAACACACAAAACTTGAATAACAGAAGTCTAGACGGGATCAGGGGGATTTTAAATTAGTATAACTCAACGAAAATATGCCAGCCTATTTGACAAGCAGTTTCAAAACTCACTCTGTCTTGACACCATGTCTCAAACGGTGCCATTGTTAACATGCATGGGAATACACACCACGATTTCACCACCTTTAAATTTAGGGATCAAATTGCTATCACACCATTTATAGAAATGTACCCAAATGCTGCGAAGGAACTCGTCAGTCTGAGATAGACAAGCTGAACGAGATTGTCTAAAATTATTCCCGATTTAGAACCAGTGGCTGTTATAAGGCCGCCTGTCTAGAATTAAATTACTTTTAAGCACAACTTTTTGATTTTGTTTTTTTTATTGGCACCACAAGAAAAATGTAAGTTTTTCGTTATATATCGAAATATTTTTATATTTAAAGATCGTGTTTTTTAGTGTTATTATATTGTTTTTAGAGTGTTATATAGAGTTGACATTACTGCTTTATATCAGGTATATTTTTGGAGCGAAATATTGAAAGAAATAAAAGAGTTGTTATACGAGTAAACAGTTTATACCCTCCACAAAAAATTTAAAGGGTTTGTCATTCCGTGTGTAATTTCTTCGATATTAATATGGGACCCCATAAATTATATATATATATATATATATATATATATATAGTATATATATATATATATATATATATATATATATATATATATGCTGGATTCTAGCGAATAGCGATGACGATTGAGCGATGTCCGTCGGTCTGTACATGAAATCGATTTCCCAAACCCCCCGAAAAACTAAAGATTTCGTTCTTTGACTGATCGATTGGAAATTAACTTAAATCGAGTGGAAAGGAAATTCAATTCCAGAGCTGGGAATCTTACACCTATTTCTCAACGAGAAATTAATACCAAAAACCAATTAATTGCTTGTTTGTTTGTAAATTGAACCTATTTCATGCTTTGGGACTGCTCAATTGTCTATTTAAAGCTAAAAATTTTTTTTCCAGGGATGGGATATTAAAAGTT
Source organism: Linnaemya vulpina (assembly GCA_963675445.1). Classification (NCBI taxonomy): domain Eukaryota; kingdom Metazoa; phylum Arthropoda; class Insecta; order Diptera; family Tachinidae; genus Linnaemya; species Linnaemya vulpina. The sequence continues at coordinate 1,319,774 of OY776276.1, read as the reverse complement.
TTTTTCTTGGCACATTCGGTATTTTGTGGTACATATAATAACTAAAATTTAAAGTTTTTTTTTTTACTGTTTTATACATCGTGAAGATTTGCATTGATGAAAAAAAAAATTTTTTTTATTAAAAATTCTCATCCAGGGTTAGGAAATTTAAATTTTTTCTTGTACATTTAAATAACCAAAAATCAACTAACGTTGTTTTTTCCTGGTTAAAATTATTTTTTATCCTGGCAAAACAAGATTGGTATCAAATATTAAAAAAGAAAACAAATTTCGATTCCAGGGTTTGATAACTGAAATATTTTGTAGCACATTAAAGTGACAAAAGTGGTTACAAATTTGTAGTTTTTTTTAAATAAAACTATTTTATGCCTCATTAACAGTTGCCTTGATAAAAAAAACAAAAAAATATTAATTTCCGCTTCCAGGGGTCGGAAATTTAAATTTTTTATGCATAAAAGTAACAAAAAAGCAACTAACGTCGTTTATTTTTACTAATTAAAACTATGTTTAATTCAGAAAAAGCTAAATTTGATTCAAATATTTAAAAAAAATCACAATTTCGTTTTCAGGGGTGGAAAATTAATTTTTTTTATTTATAAATGTAACCAAAAAGGCAACTGACGTTGTATTTTTTTCTGGCTAAAACTATTTTATAACTTAGAAAGAACAAGATTGGTACTTAAAAATATATATTATGCCAGATGTACGTTGGTGAAGGGTAAGATTCGGCTTATCCGAATATAGCACTTTTACTTGTTTTTATAAAAAAGTGGATCTTTTGTTCAAAAATATATGTAAAAATAACAAGAAGAAAATCTAAAAAATTAAAAAAAAAATTCTTATAAAAGTAATTTGCTACTGGGCAGATTTGAACTTAAGCCTGATTAAAAATGTCTACTTTTTAATCTTTCTTTTTTTTTTTACTTTTTTTTCTATTTTATAAGTCAGGGTCTTGTAGAGTTCAGTTGACGATATGCTTATTGTAACTGCTTTTAAAACCGTTGCCACAACACTTTACAACATTCCATCTTTAAACATACTTATCGCCATCTTAAAATGAAAAGGCCCTACCTGTTTACTCACCACGCAGGGAACAACCTTATAAAAATTAAGGTTTTTACAATTTTAATACTTTTTAACGTCCTTTTTTCAATTCCCTGTAGTTTTCTTATTTTTAATCAGAGTATGACAATTATTTCTTATATATTTCGAAGTGTACAAAAAAAGGCTGTTGGGCCGTTTCTATCTTAATGCAACCCGTTGTGTAGTTGAACAAACTAATTGAGATTTCCAAACAATTTACTGTAGACCTTAAGAAATTGCAAAGTAAAAGCAATAAAAGACAAAAAAGAGATAATAATGAAAGCATGCAATAAGATAAACTAAGTGACTTACCTTCAAGCGTGTGCTGACCCCGTGGCATCGTTTTACACAGAAATTACTGGGGGGAAAAAGCCACAGATTAGATTCATAAAAGCAACAGTACAAAGAGAAATATTTCTAATATTATGAACTAAATTATTTAGCGTTTTTATCTTTCTAACGCTGCTGTTAATAATCTGTTTTTTTTATAACTGAAATTGCGTAGAAATCTTTAAGGCCGTCTTGGAAAAGTAAAGCCGCTTTAAAATGATGTAGATAATTACAGTGTCGCACAGTGGGATTTTTTGTGCAATAAGTAATTGTATATGGGCGGTGAGTGCTGGGCGTTAGTTGAGGTAATAAAGTTTCCAAATTTTCAAAACTTTGGGCCAAAAATAAATTTTGGTTTCTATGGGCGGTGAGTAGTAGGCGTGGCAAAATTTTAATGAAACTTTATTTTATTCTTAATTGAGGTAATAAAAGCCTCTGCGACGAATTTCAAAAAATTTGAGGCAAAATAAATTTTGGTTTCTACGGGCGGTGAGTAGTGGGCGTGGCCAATTTTGATGAAACTTTACTTTATTTTTAATTGAGGTAATAAAAGGCTCAGAGCGAAGTTTCAACATTCTACGAGCACTTTTTATATTTTTTGCCAAACATTGTATGAACAAATCCCACTGTGTGCCGTTGCAGTTGTTCGTTTACTGTTTGAAAAGAAACGCTGTGCCTACTCGCTGCGAGTTAATGCAGTATTTTGCTTACAATATTAATTTTTACCAGAATTAATATATTAACGCACACATCCACACATCCGTGCGTACTTAATTCCCCTGTATACTTTCACACAAAACACAATTTAAACAAAACCGAGCATGTAAATATGTTTTTCCTCTCTTCATCAGTTCTACTATTTTATTTTCTTTATTTTATTTCAGTTTATTTTCACTCTATTTTTTATATCTTCGTTAAATAGAAGTCTGAAAACTATCTGCTTTTGAAATAAGAGTTTTTAAACACAATAAAGTCGTTAGAGAAATAAAAAACTTTGTGATATAAAAAATTAAAATTCTTATTCAAATTTATAAGGTTGTTGCACCAGAAATTTACCAACTAACGATAGACCAGATGAGGGCTGTTCTTTCAGACAATTTTAAATCGCTTGAGAGTTGTTGTTAACGGGCTTTTTCAGTACTCCATGAAAATTTGATTTGAACAAGAGACTAAAAATGTGTATAAGAAAATCAGTGTGGACCCGGAGTGTGATAGGATCTTGAAAATTTCTAAAATCGAGAAGTTATTGGTTTTACCTGGTTTTCAAAACCACTTTGATCACCTGAAACCGGTTCAAAATCGGTTAATCCGTTCGTGAGATATTATGAATGAGAAATTTCAAAAAAAAAAACTGGCTCCAAAATTATATATCCGATCAGTTGATGAGCTCGATTCTTGTACAGTAATCTTTTGAGTGTTACTGAGTTTAGATTACGAACCGGTAGACTTAAGGATATATTTATTTTAAATAATTTAAGCAATTTACAGGGTGTTTTTTATAGTAACATTTCAACAGCTTCAACGATGGGTTTCATAAACTCCGGAACTATATATCAGATCAGTTAGTATTTCCGATTATTTTATGTAAATCGGAAATTAAATCAATCGCCATTTATCACATGGGAATCGGTTGATTTGGAAATTAAATTAATAGTGTTTTAGTTCCGAGAGCTCAAAATCAAGTTACGATTGTTTTGAGGTTAAAAATATCGGGAAGTTAAAGTTCCATACATTCGCAAAAATTTATTGGAAGAAAATTTTATGAAATTAATTTTTAAATATGATTTCTGCCATGTGGCCACCACGGCTGTCACATAAAAGACGCAATAGACTTGGACTCGACATAACCTCAAAGAATGTAATCCAACGGGATTAAATCACACGATCTTGGTGGCCAATCAATTGGGCCTTTATGTCAAACAATGTTTTCATCTAAAGTTTATTTTTGAGCAAATCAATTGTAGCGCTCACTGGGTGTAGCATTTGCAGAGAGACATGAGGAATCAGTCACAATGTAAATGCACGTGGCTTTTGAAAGTTTGAGGGTGAAAAGAAAATTGTTACAATAAAACTGGCTAAAGAGGCAATCATATGACTTGGCACGGAATAAAGTGTCCCGGTTTATGATCTGTTAGTTATACTCTTGATCAGTCAAAAATGACAACACAAATCTGACAAGACTATTATAAAAAGTAAAAGTCGGCGGTCTAAGCGTATTTTGAAAAAAATTATTATTATTTTTCTTATTATTATTATTATTATTATTATTATTATTATTATTATTATTATTATTACTATTATTGTTGTTGTTATTATTATAATTTTTATTATTTGTTTTTTAGAATTTTCTAACAACCCTCGCTACCAACCGCACTGGAAGTCTCGCCACTCAGCTAATTAAAAACTTTTTGTTTGTGCAACAAAAATCGTTTTCGAAATGTGTACATGTGTGTGTGTGTTTGTATGCTTAAGTAGATATGCTTTTAATTTGTTAATTTGTTTAACCGGTCTAATTTTCGTTGTTTTTTCAAACCTTTTGTTACATTAACAAATAATTTACCGTTTTTAGTATGTTTTTGTTAAGAAGCAGCTTAAAAAGCTGGCCAATAAAAACAACTCGAATATGTACAATAATAATAGTCATAATTGCTACACACTACACACACACACATGTACACTTGAAGGTTTATTAAGCAGCAACCAGTGGTGTTTTACAATTTTAGCTTTTAAAGAAAATTAAATTATTTATATTGCCAATTGGCACTTTTGCTGTTCTGCATTCGTTGTTGTTGTTGTTGTTGTTAATTTTTGTTTTTTAACTCAACAACACTAAATTAGTATGAAGCAATCAACGACCTGTTAGTCATCAGAACTAAATAACAATTTAAACGAAAAAGAAATCCAACCGACTAAAAAACAAACACCGTCATTTATAACCGCCAAATACTTTTTTTGTGTGGCTGTTTATTATATTTTTATTTTTATAAAAAACAAATTTTTTTGTTTAAAATAAGAGATGCAAAATGTATGCCCAAGAATTTAATTTCAGTTGAAGAAAAAAAATTGTGTATTTCCATTATGGAAATCTGCTGCCGCAGCATTTTGTGTGTTTATTTTTGAGTCAAACCGCAAATATGTGAAACGGCATATATTCACCAGGCAACGCGTAGCGAAAATGAGTTCGTTTACCAAGACATTAGAAATATGACCTCTTTAAGAAATCATTGAATTAGCAGTTTTGGGGATTTATTGAAACCCTATTTTATCTAAAGGAAAACCCTAAAATTAATAAAATTAATTAGGGAGAGTCCTTAAACGAAAAATTGCTATAAAATTTATATTCAGAACTCCCACTTTAAATAAAAAATGCCGCACCATATAAAAGTTGGAATTTCCTGTTGAGCGCCCCACAATTCCCAAAGAATTTTTTTAAGACTCTGGTATTGTAAAACCCCTCAATTGATCACTTTGAATGTTAATATAACTTTTGGGGGGAAAAAAGAAGCACGAAAATAAAAATTAAAGAGTTGTATTGAAATTTTTTAATATATTCGCTGTATTTTTCTTTTTTTTACCAGAACCAAATAATTTTTTTTAAATACATAAAAACAAAATGAAAATTATTTATTGTTGTTCTTTTTCTGGCTGCCCACTAGGAAAATTTAAAATTTGAAAAATATCGGGAAGTTACTGGGTTTACCTGGTCTTAGAAAAATCGAGTTCTCATAAAATCTCCACGTTTTGAGGTTCGAAAAAGCTTCCCTGACTATGCGTGGGAGCTTTTCACTATTTCCGTATATATATCGGGTGTTTTTTATAGAGTAATACAACTTAGAGTTGGCATCACTGCTTTATTTGACCACCCAGTTAACAGCTGATAGTTGCTTTTTGTTTAGTTTGCTTTGACATTTCGTTATGGATCGACTTACACCAGAGCAACGCGTGCAAATTGTGGAAATTTTTAATCAAAATAATGGTTCTGTTCGTCAAACTTATCGTGCACTTCGTCCATTCAAAATTTTATTTTCCGATGAAGCCCATTTTTGGTGGAATGGTTACGGAAATAAACAGAATTGTCGCATTTGGAGTGAGGAGAATCCAATTACTGTTTAGTCGATATTAAATTAATATCGACAAGTCAAGATTTACTAAAAACGAATTGAAAAATAATTAACCCACTTATTTCTGCAAAAAACAGTTCAAATTTTTTTGTTTTATAAAATAATGGTTTTTTCACAATATTCAAAATTTTGTTTTGAATCTATAAATAAATAGTTTTTAAAAATCCGAAACTAGCAAAACTTTGGATCGAGGATATTAAAAAACTTTAAATATAAATTTGTTTATTGAATATCATGTAAAGAATAAGCCGAAACTATAAACAGATCACTACACTCCATCCTGCCGACTTTTGGGTCGGCCCTCTTACAATCATTTGCTTTGTTTTTGTGCAAAATGCACTCCAACTCGTTGTGCATACAAATTAAGCCGCAACATAATACCCGAATTTAACGTCTTTCACGAAAGTCTTTCATTCATGGAAAAGCTATTTCATATATAGAAACCCATACATCCGCCAAAACACACAGCCTAAATCACAGTGTGGCGGAAAACCGTGTTATTGTACACAAGAGGCAGCCCATATAAATCTTTTTTTTACCGTGTTTGATTTAAGCGTTCTTGCTTCTTAGTATTCGACAGAATACTCGTTGATTACATGAGCACTTCCTAAAAGTGATGGCGATAAAAATACTGAAAATTACAACCGCCATGAAAATGTACGATTTTCTTTCAGAAAATGCAGGAAATTTAAATAAATTTCTTCGACGTTATTTCTTTTTTTAGGTCATTCACGTTTAATTTATATGTTGTAAGCCGCGAGTATTTTTATTATTATTCATAAAATGAATAACTTTTTTTTTGTCTATGATCCCACGTATGAAAACAAAAACAAAAACAAAAACAAAAACAAAAGAAATGTTGGTTTTAAGCAACCAAATTTGATTTTCCTTTGAAAACGTACGCGCCACATGCTACAATTTGAAAAAAAAATCGCGTGGTTGTGTTTCGTTTTAAAGACTCTGTCTGTGATGTTAGTTGTTGTTGCTGTCGTCGTCGATTCGCACCCAGGTTGTAAATTTATTCAGTCATTCCAAGTCACCCAACATGACTTGTAGAATCCCACCAACAACAAAAGAAAAAAAAGGAAAAGAAATAAGAATGAAAAATCTTTGTCACGCATTTTTGCAATAAAAAATTGGTGTTTTTGGATTTGCTAGCAGGGATGGGATTATATTCAGACAAAATTAGATACAATTTGGTAAATGACAACAACAACAAACAAAACAACAACAGCAGCAGCAGCAAAAATGTCGGCTACAACAGCTTTCAATGTCAATAAACTTGTTTATTTTGTTTTTGTTTTTTATTTCTTTTTTTTTTTTTGACAGTGAATTGTATTTGATTTTTGCTTTTCTGAAAATTCACTGAATGAATTTGGTGTTAAGGAAATCCATTTTTAATGCAGTTTTAGAACGGACACTGGCAGCATTCCAACTGTTCATGTTCAGAATAATATTCTCATTTCTTTATATTGTGTTTTTTGTACAAACGGCCGAATTTGCAGCAAATTTGTGCCAAATAGCTGAGAAATTTCTGTAAATAATTGCAAGTTGTGTTGTTGTTTGCATGTGTGCGTGTGTGTGTGTGTGTGAAAGAGGTGGCCATAGACTAGTTTTATCAGTATGCAGGAAGACAAACGAGTTGTTATTACAATTAAATATGTATGTGACCCCAATTGAAATTTTAATTAAAGCTGCTGGTGATTTTCTTTGTAATGGGTGTTTTTTATAGAGTGATACATGTTTAAATCATAATAAAACATTGTAACATATATTTGATAACAATGAAACTGTGTCTTTATTGGATAGAAAATTTTATGACATTAATGTTTAAATATGATTTCTGACATGTGGCCGCCACGAATGGCGCGTACAAGGCGCAATCTGGAACACCAATTTTCACAAACAGTAACATTCTGACCATCATCGTGTTTAAAGACATATGGGCCAATGACTCCACCAGCCAATAAAGCGCACCAAACAGAAATTTTCTGTGGATGTTCGACAAAAGCTTGTGGATTCTCCTCACTCCAAATGCGACAATTCTGTTCAACCAAAAATTGACTTCATCGCAAGATAAAATTTTGAATGGACGAAGTGCATGATAAGTTTGACGAACAGAACCATTATTATGATTAAAAATTTCCACAATTTGCACGCGTTGCTCTGGTGTAAGTCGATCCATAACGAAATGTCAAAGCAAACTAAACAAACAACAACTATCAGCTGTTATATGGGTGGTCAAATGAAGCAGTGATGTCAACTCAAAATTGTATCACTCTATAAAAAACACCCTTTACAAAAAAAACTATTTTTAAATAAAAAAACGTTTGGTTTTATTTGAAAGTTAAACCTATTCCAGTTAATAGAAAAGTTCCCTCTAAAAGTCTGTCAAGTTTTATTATAAAAATTGACACTCAATACGCATTTTAAGGCCCGTATTTCGGTTAGTCCCCTTCCAGACTTGTAACATTTACTGCAGAAATTTTTCGTTTCCAATTTTCGTAGGTTTGTTAGACCACAAATTGCCCGAAACTTCAATAATATACTATTCCTTATACATATCGTCCTCTAAAATGCCAAATGACGTGTCTTAATTTCTCAAAAATTTAGAGGAAAAAGAAAAAACTAAATGGAATATTGGAACAAAATTTTCAAGTCCCAGATTCACACTAAACGGTCTCATTTTAATCCAGACTTGCAAAATGTTGCTTCAATATTCAAGAAGTTTTTCATAATATTTTTCGCTTTTTCTGTAAACTTTTCAATTCTTCCAACAGAACGGCGCCATATGCCAGACAGCGGCCTCTACAATTGATTTACTAAAAGAAACTACTGATAAAAAAAATTCACGTAACGGCCCAATTAAGTGGCCACCCGTTTATCTCTGTTGGATTACTTTCTTTAGGGTTATATTGAGTCACTTGTCTTTGAACCTCTGTAAATCAACATCTGAAGAGTTATCGGCGAGATACGAACCGCAAATGCTGCGAAAAGTTTGTGAAAATTGGTGTTCCCGATTGCACATTCTATGCGATATCATATTTAATTAATAATTTTATAAAATTTTCTTAAAATAAAATCCGTGTCATTAATATTAAAAATATATTTATTTCCTGGTTTTATTATGATATAAGCTTGTGTCATTCTATAAAAAAAATACCCATTATAAAGCGAAGCAGACAAAGAGAATAGCCGAGAATCCCCGCGGTAGCATGCAACATCGTTGGAGTGGCAGAAAGTTCAACACAATTGTATTTAGCTAACTATTTGTCAAATTAAACAGAAATATTCGCCCATATTATGAATGACGATGTCGACGTCCGACCAACACGACAGTGAAAAGTCGTCACTTGTCGACAGAAATCGACTTCTGGTAACATGTTCTATTTATGTTATGAGTCTTAGAGAATACCAAAAGGCTGTTAATAACAATTAATTATTGTCGACAATTCAATGACAAGTGGCAATTTCTTTCTGTCGTGTTGAGGTGACGTCCGCGTCGACGTCGTCATTTATAATATGAAAGATTTTAAAAATTACTCGTACGTATTGAAAGCTTGTGAAAGATTTAATACTTTCAAAAGAAAATCTAGACATTTATCAATGGGAAAAGCCACTAATTATGATTATCTCTTTAAAAAAAGGGGGCCGAGTCATTCCAATTTATGTGTTATTTTAATTATTATGAATATGTTTTATGGGTGTATTTTGTATGAATCTGCTTCTTACCAAATAAGTCTGTACGCGCACAATTCTCACCCACAATCAACAATTGAAATTATGAAAACGTTCCCTGGACATAATAACAATATAATAACCATCATTATTATACAACAGCAATACGCAATTATTTTGTTTACAATCGAAATAAATCCAAGCAGTTGTATCAGGCCTGGCGTAGGTGCCAGAGAGGAAGTGGATGTGCAAATCAGAGATGCCAACTGTTTGCAGCAAAAAGCGCCTGAAAGAGTATCAAGTGGAAAAGCACTAAAAATGTTCAAGTTATTTGAAAATAAATTTGAGGTTTTTTAGAAGTTATAAAATAAATAGCAAAAGTATGTGTATTTGTAAATTAAATTAATAATTTATTTAAATTAAAAACTATCGATTTAAGATTCAAGACAGATTGACTTATTTCAAGTAACTTAGAGTTGGCTTTAATCAAATAAGAGCTTTTATCTAGTTATAAGCCAGAGAAAGAAAACTTTTAGTGCACAATTGTATTGAACTCTCTGCCACTCCAACGATGTGGCATGCTACCGCTGGGATTTTCGGCTATTCTCTTTGTCGGCTTCGTACTTTTAGCTACAATAAATTCGTAAATAGAATGTCGCAAAGCAAGAGTTATTTGCGAGCTTGTGCGAGTTTTCACAAGGGGCTTTAGGCTAAAGAGGCAAAGTGTGTTGCTGAAGGCGCTGCTACATTATAATGGGTGTTCTTTTTATAGAGTGACTTAAGTTTAAATCATAATAAAACCAGGATATAAATATATTTTTAATACTAATGAAACGGATTTTATTTGCAAAAAAAATTTTATGAAATTTTTAATTATATATGATTTCGCGTAAAATGCGCAATCGGGAAACCCCATTTTCAACAACTTTTCGCAGCCTTTGCGATGGCATATCGTTGTTGATTTACAGATGTTTAATTGTTTGTGGTCTAGCGACATGGACAAGTGACTCAATCTAACCCCAAAGAATATAATCCAACAGGGTTAAGCCACACGATCTGGGTGGCCAATTAATTGGGCCGTTAGGTGAAATTATTTTTTCATCAAAAGTTTGTTTGAGTAAATCAATTGTAGCGCCCACTGTGTGGCATATAGCGCCGTTCTGTTGTACAAGATTAATGCCACGTAATTGAGTTACAAAAACATGTCGAATCATGTTCCTGTACCGTTCACCATTGACAGCAACATTCTGACCATCATCGGTTTTGAAGCCACTGGGGAGAATGACTCCCCCAGCCCATAAAGCGCACCAAACAGTAATTTTCTGTGGATGTAATGGTGTTTCGACAAAAGCTTGCGGATTCTCCTCACTGCAAATGCGACAATTCTGTTTATTTACGCACCCATTCAACCAAAAATTGGTTTCATCGGAAAATAAAATTTTGAATGAACGAAGTGCACATAATGAAATGTCAAAGCAAATTAAACAAAAAGCAAATATCAGCTGTTAAACGGGTGTTCAAACAAAGCAGTGATGCCAACTTAGAGTTGTGCAACTGTAAAAGAGCACGCTAAATATTTGTTCTCTTTCATCAGCTTAAAAAAACGCTAAACTGACAACCATGATAAAAATTACTCACATTTCCATTGTTGTTGTACACTCGTTTCCTGACAGTGATTCACCGCAACAAAACACTTGTTGTAACTGTCTGTCTGTCTTTCGTGTACGTCTAAGCACTCGCAAGTACTTGCGACTACACGTTCATGTATTACAATTATAAATAAAATTTGTATTTCTTTTATTAAAATTTCTGTCATTTGTTTTATGGTTTTTGTTTTAAAATACATCGCGTATGTGCATGTATGTTTGAGGGTAAATTATTATTGTTGTTTTGTGTGCCCACAAATCACTAAATATAATTTTATGCATATTTTTAATCAATTATTTATTATAAAATAGCGCGGAAACAAGTTTATATTCAAAACTACTACACACACAGAGAGATAGTGTTGGCTAATCACATATTATTAATAGAAAAATGTTAAAACAAAAAAACTAGTTTTTAAAATTTCATTAAAGAGTCAACTGATAAGAAGTAAATGGCGCATATAGAATCGCAGCTAATTATCATATACAATTTTAGATAAGCTTAAGCTTAAGCTTAACTATTTTAGGAATCTGTGCAAGAATAGCCCGATTCTGAGCGAAATTAATTATGAATTTGTCCGCTTTACAATCTTAAGATATTATACTGTGCTCAGACATGCAGTTTTAATTGAGTCAATTTAATTTTAATTGAGCAATTAAATCTAGTGTTCACACATACTCAACTTAGCTGACTCAATTAGCATTTGACAGCTGAAAAAACATGGTTTTTATTTGTTTCCTGAATATTCGAGTTTGTAAATTTAAAAAATGGATGCACATTTTCTATTATTACTTGCGTATAATAGAAATATGGAGCTCTTGGAGCCATTGTGATCGATTTTTGATTCAAAGTTATCAGTTCATAAAAAAGAAAAAGGAAAACTTAACAATTTTACAAAATTTGAGAAAGCAGTAGCTGACATTTCGCTTGCCATTTTTCTGCTCACTGAACACAGTTCTTAATAAACATACTTATGACCAGGGTTGTAATTCGAGTTTTACGCAATTAGTGATACAATTAACTATTAATTGCTCAATTTGTTAATTGACTTATTGTATGATAAATTGTGGTCAATCAAAGCCTTAATTGCGAAAAATTTTCTTAATTGCGCAATTAAGGGGTATGTCTGAAAACGGTATTAATTTGATTGAGTTTCCTGAAAATAGTGGAGTGTTAAGGTAGTGAAAATAAAACCGAAATTAAATAAAGAAAATCAAATAGTAGAACTGGTGATGGAGAGAATAAATATTTACTTGCTCGGTTTTATTTAAATTGTGTTTTGTGTGATTTCTGAAAATTTTCTGTTGCAAAAATAAAAAAAAACTCGTTATATTCAATATAAAATATATATATATATATATATATATATATATATATATATCTATATATATATATATATATATATATATATATATATATATATATATATCTTTTGAAATTTAAAAAATATCCCACTCCAGTAAATTGTTGTGGAATTTTTGCTCCATTAACTTGGCAAAACATTAAAAACAAGTAAAATCGGACTGTATTTATTAAAAGTTATGGATTTCAAAAAAAAATTTGCTACGCGTTTTTCACCTCGACATGATGCAGCGAGTTTGGTTGTCCAACAACTTGAACATGTGAATACTTTTCTTAAAGCTTGCGGCTCCATTTAATGACTGGGTACAGCGTTTTGCAAAACCTACAGCCTGAAGAATAATTACAATAAGAATTTAAGTTACAAAACAAGGTCGAATAAAATACAAAAATTCTTTTTAAATCTATATTAACATGGCAGTTGAAAACTGTTAGGCTTCGGCAAAATATCAAGAAACAAATTTTTTAAATCGTCCTGCGTAGGTAAAATGAAAGCAAAAATAATTTTAAAAAAATTCTAAAAGTAGTTAAAACATTGTTTTTGTTTTGAGATATTCTGCCTTCCAAGATTTTTAAAAATTTTCCAAAATATTAAAGAACGTGGAGTGAAAGAGAACAAAGACTTTTGACAGTACGTTTTTGTGCTCCACTCAAATATTTCATTTACAAAATCAGTGGCTAAATTATGTCGGCTAGTGTAATTGAAATGAGTACGTGCAACCACCCGGTCTCTTTTAAACTACTTTAAAAACTTGTTTATAAATGATCATCAATTAAGTTCACCAACTCACACACAAAATCCATATTTTTCATCTCAATATTTTATTCAATTAATTGTTTAGTCTTATTTTAATCATGGAAACTTTTTATCTCACAAAAACTTAATTACAATTGATTGCCATGGTAAACTTCTTTTTAGATTTTGAAGTCATTTAACATTGAATAAAAGCAAGTGAAGAGGGAAAAGCAATTCAAAACGAAATATAAAACCCCTCGAGAGGGAGTTTTTACGACAAGAGAAAACTGTTTTAAAAAAAATCTCAAGAGCTTTTAAAGCTTTAAAGAAAACAGAAAGCACAAACGGTGTGTATGAACAGTAGGACAGCAGGTAGCACAATATGAATGTAATGCGTAAACTGCGTGGCACGGGTAGTGCACCAGCTGGTAATGGCAATAATGGCTCCCACTCTCCCACTGGTGTACACAATGCCAATGGCGGCACTTCACTACCAACAGGCGGCAGTGAGGATGCCATGTTGGATGCACGCGTACAAATAAGTTTGCACACATTGAAGAAAATGTTCAATGAATACACCCATCCCAAGGAGCCGTTAAGTGAACAGGAACGGGACATGAAACTCTATCAAATGCTGCCATTATTTTGCAAGGTATTTCCCCTGCCGTATCGCGGTTGGTGGTTAACAGCAAAAAGAAAAAAACGTAACTTTTAATTTTATTATACTTTCGAATTGCAGGTGTTCAGTGCTTGTCCCGCTTCGGATATGAGTGAAAAATTTTGGGATGTTGTTGCTTTTTGCCAGCAAGTGTCACGTCTTATGGTTAGCGAAATACGTAAACGTGCCTCCAATCAAAGTACGGAGGCAGCATCGATAGCGATTGTGAAATTCTTGGAAATCGAAACAACCGAAGAGACGAGTAGTGGCTGGATGTTATTGTCAACATTAAATTTATTAGCAAATGGCGATGTGTCTTTAATACAGGTAGGAAGTGTGTGTGTGTGTGTGTGTGTTTAGTTTGCTTGAAGTGTGTCAAGTGTTTGTGTGGGGACTTATAATCCTTGAGATAATAGGAAAAATATGTTAAAAGTTATTTGGCTAAGAGTTTGAGGCTAAAGAAACTAAAACATCGCAAAATTATGAATTAATTAAAATTTTTAATTAATTTTAATTCTACATGAAATGAGCATTTTATTGGTATTAGTTTTTATATCTTTGAGTTTTATTACATTCCGAGATTTACTTATTATTCGCAAAATCAGATTTATTTCTTCACTTTTATCTATTCTTTACGAAATAAAAGTTATTTCTTGACTTATATTTTTCGATCAGAAAATAAAAGTTATTTCTTTTGATTTTTATTTAGCATTCGGAAAATAAAAGTTATTTCTTTACTTTCACTTTTCCATCGTAAAATAAAAGTTAATTCTTAACTTTTATTTATACCTCAAAACATAAAAGTTATTTCTTGACTTTTATATTTTGATTAGAAAATAAATGTTATTTTTTGATTTTTATTTTTTCATCGGAATATAAAAGTTTATTCTTAATTTGTATTTATTCCTCAAAGCCGTAAAGATTTTAAGTATTTATTATTATTATAATTATTATTTTTTTCTAAATCTAAAATATCACATTTTAATAATTATATCTTAACTGTTATTTTTTATTTAAAAAATAAAAGTAATTTTATTAGTGTTGTTTAATCTTCAGAAAATAAGAGTTACTTCTTTTGATTTTTATTTAGCCTTCAGAATATAAAAGTTATTTCTTGACTTTTATTTTTCCATCAGAAAATAAAAGTTATTTCCTCACTTCTATTTCTCGATCAGAAAATAAAAGTTTATTCTCAACTTTTATTTATTGCTCAAAAAATAAAAGTTATTTCCTGACTTATATGTTTCGACCAGAAAATAAAAGTTAATTCAGAATTTTCTGATCGAAAAACGTATGTAAGTCAAGAAGTAACTTTTATTTTCCGATGGAAAAATAAAAGTCTAAAAATAACTTTTATTTTCTGAAGGCTAAAACTCTTATTTGATAAATTAAATATATTTTTATATATTTTTTTTTTGTTTAAAAGCTCTTTATTGATTAATTAGATTAATGTTTTTATATTTTTTAGTTTAAAATGTTTTGCTTTTTTAGCGAAAAAATTAATATCAAGAGATAACTTTTATTTTCTTATCGGAAAACAAAAGTCAATGAAAAATTTTTATTTTCTGACCGAAAAACAAAAACCTAAAAGTTTTTTTTTAACTGAAAAATAAATAGAACTGGGAAATAACTTTAATTTTCTAGGCAATAAATAAAAGTCAGGAAACAATGATTAAAATAAGATTTAAAAAAAAGCCAAAGAAAAATTTATAAACGCTGCGGGTTGGAGTAACAGAATACAATAAACTTAACCCTCAAAAGACCGAAATATTTCACGGATAAAAGCCAGAAACTACAGAAATATTATTAACGTAAAATCGTAATTCTTTTACTATTAAATTTTTAATAAAAAACTCGTCCTAAATTTTTAAAGACCGAAGGCGTTATAGAGTTCATATTCATGAATTTCTCTATTATCTCTTAAATTGTAAAAATTACAACTATTGAAAAAGTTTGAAAACTACAACTTCTCTTTTTTAGGTTATGACAGCCGCCGCCGTACCATCGACTTTGGTGAAATGTCTGTACCTTTTCTTTGACTTGCCGCTAGTTGAAGACGATTCACCATCCGAGACACCCAGCGATTTCAATGCATTCGAAAGACGTACACTGCTGCAGAAAGTATTCGTACAGTTGCTGGTGAAATTATGTTCATATCCTTATCCAGCCGAAGAATTGGCCCGAATGGATGATTTAACGCTGCTCTTCTCGGCCATAACCTCACCGTGTCCCACACACAATATAGTTTGGCGGAAAAATGCCGCTGAAATATTAACCACAATATCGCGGCATGGTCTAACCGATGCCGTGGTCAGCTATATACACTGTGAGTTCGGAAAATTACCTGCAGGATATTTTGTTAATTAATTTTGATTTATATTTTCCTTTTAGCCAAAGGATGCATGGCATTGTGTGTGGACAATATGCGTCGCTTAACCTTTGGCAATCCTTTGGAAATCGTTGAAATGTTTGTGACCGTGTTTTGTTTTCTGAAAGATTCTAGTCAAGTATCGCAAATATTATTGGACGACTTTAAAGCGTCGCAGGGTTATATCTTCTTAAGTGATTTTTTGCTCAAGTAAGATTATTTTCTGAAAATGAACTTTTGTAAATTTTGGTTTTAATTATATTTCTTTTAGATTCGATACATCACGCAGCCAATCCATTGAAGTCCAAGCGGCCATACGAAATCTGGTCTTAATGATTTCGTCGCTTTGCATGTGTGGTTTCAATGAACTGCGACCGCCCCAGGCTCAAATCAATGCTCTGTTTAAAATGCAAAATTTCCAAATGCCTCAAGCCTCGTCCCGTGAAACTTGTGTACGCAACATTTATGCGTTTCAGGTATTGCAAAGTGTTTTCCTCAAAGCCACTTCCACATCATTGTGCTGCACCATTTTGGACGCCATATCCCGTGTTTATCATTCGGAAAATGCCAACTATTTTATTTTGGAATCGGAAAATACTCTGAGTCAATTTACCGAAAGAATACATCTCAAGGGTTCGCAAATCCAAGAGAAATTCTTTGATCTGTTGGAATTCATAGTGTTTCAATTGAACTTCGTACCCTGCAAGGAATTGATTTCGCTGTCCCTGCTGTTGAAGAGTAACCATTCAACCAGTTGCAGTATTTTGTGTTTGAAAACTTTGTTGAATATTTTGAGGCATAATAACGTATTCAAGGATGTTTATCGGGAGGTGGGAATCTTGGAGGTGTTTGTCACATGTCTGAATCGTTATGCCGAGCATGTGAGAACAATTACCAAAGATGATGAAAACGCTGTGGTGGATATGGAACAGGAAGATTTATCTGATGGCATGGGTAAACATGTTCTGGAAGCTTTGACCATTTTGCTGAGTGGCAATAACAACAATGCCAATGTGTTTCGGGAATGCGGCGGTGCCAAGTGCACACATGATTTGGTTAAATTTAAGCATTGTCGCCCTCAAGCTTTGGGCATAATAAGAGAACTTATTTTGTCTGCCGGCGGAGATGATGATATGCTCTTTATACTCTCTGTTATGCATGCTGTGCCTCCCTATCAAGTGGAGTTTAAAATACAAATACTCAATATGCTGTTGGGCTGTCTTAAAGACTCCCATCGCACCCGCACTGTGTTTCGTAAAGTTGGTGGTTTTGTGTATTTGACTAGTGTTTTTGTGTCCTTGGATGGCAAATTGTGTGATGAAGCGTTAACGAAGAAAGAAGAGAAGGTGGAGGAAAGTGGAGACAAGGAGAAGTTAGAAGTGGAAAAGGAGGAGGGAGCGGATCAAGCAATACCGCAAGATGATTTGGTATTGCTGTTGCAAATGGTTTGCCAAACCTTGTCCACGGCCATGCGTTTTGAACCGGCCAATGCGAAGTTCTTTCATCAGGAAATATGTACAGCTTCTTTGTGTGATACTTTGCGTTTGTTAGGCTGTTTTGGCAACCACACCGAGTTACCCGAGTTCAAGGGTTTCTTTAAGGCCGATGTGGTCACTCAAAAGTATTATCATGATGTTTTTTCAGGCGACATATTGAATTATAGGTAAAACGGGATGTATAAAATAGAACTGATTTATAATTGACTTTTGTTGCTATTTTTCAGCTTTAATACCGCCATACCTCGTTCGTTGTCCTACGTGTGTGTAGTCTATCGCCTGTTATACAGCATTGCTTTGGACAATTTTGAATCACCCAATTTGAATAATATTATCACCCTGTTTAATGATCAACATAATCGTTCACCTACCAAAGAATTGGCCCTGACGCCAGCCCATCCTAATCAATTAAATCTGTCACAACCCACACCCGAGCCCAGGATTGTTCATCCCGGTGTCGTACTGTGTATGCTGCAGCTTTTGCCCAGTGTTACTCATCAAGATCAGCATACACTGGCCGTAAATCTACAAGTTTATCTAAGTGAAGTTATCAAATCTCTCGTACGCAGTGAACGCAATCAACAAATCATGTGTGATTATGGTTTGGCAGGTCAACTGTTGAAAATAGCAAGACGAGCTCTATCCGAAGAAATTAATCCCTTGCATGTGCCCATGCAATACATTCTAGAAAGGCTAGCTGCTCAGGCTTTGCAGCCTACAGAGCTTAGAGAATTCCTGCGTTTGGGTGAGCCGTTATCGTGCGAGGACATTGACCTAAACAAACCTTATAAAATGGGTGGCCCAGTGCCGTTGACGCGTATTAAGACCCTGGTGTCCATGACAACGCCTAGAGATTTTCGTGCCCATGGCTCCAGTACTTTGCCGCCATTTGTAGAAATGGATATGTCGGCTGAAGGCTTTGGTTGCTTATATTTACCATCTCTGGCTCCTCAAGCTACCGCCACGGCTGGTGGTACCATTGATTCGAATACTATTGGTGGCATTGGTTCAGGAGATCGTATCTTTCCGCCTCAAACTGGTCTGTCTTTTTCGACCTGGTTTTGTGTGGAGAAATTTTCCGATCCCAAGTCAGATCCACACTGTGTTAGACTATTAACGTTGGTGAGGACAATACACAATCCGCGTGAAGAGAATCTGGTATGCCTGTCGATATTGTTGTCGGCAAGAGATAAGGCCATTGTGGTATCAACGCAGGAGACACTGGTGACGCCCAGTAAAAGTAAGTAGCAATTGTCATTTTCCTAACTTCATGTGCCTGAAATGCCACTCACAATCCGATAATTTAGTTGGCATAGATGTACGGCTTGAATCCGTATTAAATTCTTACCTGTAATTAAATTTAAGCTCGCGTACAGCAAATCCTGAAAATTTCCATCGATTATGAACGCGGTCGTATGGCGTTTAATTGAATATTTATGGCATTTAATATGTTACAGGTCTTGGCGATTGGGAACCTGAAGGATCTGACGACAATAGTGCTCGGATTTGGTGTCCAGATCTGCTGCATGAAGGTCAATGGCATCACCTGGTGGTGGTACTTAATCGTGCCGTTCTAAAAAATTCCAGTCTTCAATTGTATTTAGATGGCGCCCCATTGCACTCTCAGAAATTGCATTATATTTCGCAAAACCCAGGAGCAGGATCGGCAAATTTACCAGTAGCCACATCGGTATTCGGTTATATTGGGACACCGCCCATATGGAGGCGTTATTCTAGATTGTGTTGGAAACAAGGAGTATGCCATCTATTGGAAGATGTAGTCAATCAACAAACAGTGCAAACTGTTTACAATTTGGGACCGCATTATATGGGTTCACTGCAGGCTCCCCAGCTGGGTAAAAAAGTAGAGCCGTTGGGACCTCTAGTCGCGGAAGAGAAAGTTCTCTTGGGCTTAAATGCCAAGGCGGTATCTCAGCTGACTTTGGTTAAGATCAGAAAAGTATATAGCCGGGCTGATAATAAATCTATAGCTAAGCAACTGGGCATGAACTCTCATGAGAATGCCACGCCCATAAAGTAAGTAACTAATTTTTAAACAAATAATAGGTTTAACTACAACTTTTTTTATATTCTCCAACAGAATCTTGCATAACTCGGCTGGCCATTTGGCTGGTGCCGGCCGCACTTTAGGGGGCGTGGTGGTGGGTTATTTGGGAGTGCGAGTCTTTAGTCCTCATCCTGTATCGGCCATGATTGATACGGTGGGAGGTTGCAATGTGCTTTTGGGCATTATAGCCATGGCCCAAGATGTGGAATCATTATATGCCGGAGTTAAGGCTTTAACTTGTGTGGTACGCAGCAATCGTTCTGCCCAAAGCGAAATGGACCGCAAACGTTGCTATCAAACGTTGGGCATGTTTTTCAAGAAGAAAAAGAACTTATTAAACTCGCATATTTTACATCTAACCTTTGGCTTGGTGGGCACTGTCAATTCCGGCCAAGACATGAGCGCTATACCCAATGTTACAGCATTCCAAGATCTTTTATGTGACTTGGATATATGGCACAATGCCCCCAATGGCCTACTTAGATCTCTGCTAGAGCATTTGCTAGAACTGGCCGTGGAATCGAATGAAAAGAAACAAAATATTAAGATAATGAGAGAATTACAACTACTCAATAAATTGTTGTACATAATCGTGGATATACAGGATCATTCCACGCGTGAAATTCTCTTTAATCTTGTTGAAGCCCTATTGGGTGGACAACCACGCCATACGGACCTGTTACTATTCGGACAGTACTGTGCTTCCAAATTACCCAAAGCGGAACAAATTGAAAAGTCTTTGATCTTACCATCCATGAAATCCACCCTCAATCCTTCCAATTCAGCTGCTACTGCCGAATACGATATGACTGCTCAAAATATTTATCTACGTAATCGTTGTCTCTCACTTTTACACGGCCTCCTATTTACCTCACGCAACACGGTCAATTATATTATATGCGATGATATTTCTAAGACTTTGGGCATGGATTGGCTTTTGCTGTTTATGCAACCGCATGTACATTTTACCACTGTCATTATTGCCGTACGGATACTGGTTGTTGTTTGTGCAAATGAAAGCTTCTTGGTACGTTTCCGTGATAGCACACATAATGGCGGCTATTTAAGATTCACCGAAATGGTATCGCAAAAGAAACCCATGGGTATTGGAGCTCAGCAACTGAACAATCGGTCAGCGGGTGGCACCAGTACTGTAATTGTCTCTGCCTCAAATATCATACAACATCTGCCCACCCATATAGCGGGCGAGGTGAAAACGGCAGTTTTAAATATACCAGGTAACTACAACTTTATTTACAATTTGTCACAGCGGTAGGGAACTTCTATCTTCACTGGACTGTGCTGGGCATTTCGGACTAGATAATTCCGGACTTTGACGCGGTAAAGAGACAATCATGATGATGACACAACTGCTTCAAGCTATCGCAAAAACTCCGAAATAATTCGGAAAAGTTTTTTATTTTTCCTTTTATTTATTTATGGGTGTTGAAGATGCTGTTAGCTGAAGTGGTTAACACTAAAACGACGAAGCCTAAGATTCCGGGTTCGACACCCCATCAAATTTTTCTGATCTGGATTATTGTTTGACTCCTGAACATTTCCAATAGTGATCGACTTGTAAGTGGTACTGTAACGATAATTCATCGGCCAAGTAAAAAGTGAAATGGCTTCAACGAATTCTCTATCTTCCTCTCTCTCCTCCGTTATATGAAAGATTCCGCCAAGAGTTGTGACTTCAGTTTCAATCGGGTAACCACCTGCAACTACAGTTGCAATAGTTCGAAAAATAGTGCGTCTCTTTCTTATTATTTAAAAGTTTTGTATATAACTTGAAACTTAGTCAATTAATCAGATTAATAACCGCTACTCTTTATTCATTTTAGGCTTCCAAATGCTTGAATGGCTTTTGCAACATCACTTGGATGTGCCCGAATTATATTTTCTAATTACTGCTCTGATCATGGGGCAACCTGTCAAATTACTGGCTACAGAGCATACCAAATTCGACCTGGATCGTGTGTGGTCTTTCCTTTGGGGTGCACCCGTTTCGTCTAATACGAATATACCAAAGATGAATATATGTCCTGAAGCTGTTTGTGTGCTTTTGGGAATGGTAAGAGCCATAGTCCATGGTGGAGAAATGGCTGCCTGGCTAACAAGCCATCCAGAGACCATTATTCAACTGTTGTTTAGTTTATATCAAAATCTCACGGATTTCATGCCGGTTATGATGACAGGCGATGTGATATCTTCGCTGGTAGCTGTTCTATTTCCCAGTGGCAAAGAAGAAACTGTAGAATCTGAACCAAATAGTGGCAATTCTTCGCCTGTAGAAGAACAAAAATGTTTCCCGCTAAACTCTAGTATCACCAGCCAGCAAAATGCTACTAAATTGACAAATCATCCTGTTAGAAAGTGCATCATAGATTTTTTGCGTGTCATAGTAGTCGATTCGTTGAGTTTGAATATGCATGGCAAAACCACACCCGTTATCGATTTGGTTTTAGATGCATCTCCTGACAACTCGGAAATATCCCTGCAGATTGAATATCAAACTGAAATAATAACCGCTTTAATGGATCATTTATTAGCGGCCGATATATTATTGGGTGAACAGGCTGCGTTGTCCTTGGTGCCTCTGATACAGAGTCATACTCAGCATATAGCGCCCAATGTTTTCTATTTTACTGCACGAGTAGTAGACAAAATGTGGCAGGGCTGCTTGACACGTAACCCCCATGAGATATTCGATTTTATAATCAAACTAATAGCACAAGCGAAGCGCAGATCGTCCTCTTTAACACTGGAACAACTGCATCATTCCCTGAATCGCACCATATTATATTTGTTGTCTCGGCCCACAGAGGCCATCACTGAACAAATGAGCGTCTTGGAGGCTTTGCACAAGATCATAACACACAGATTGCTAATATTTGGAGCTGGCAATCATGAGCTAGAGTTCATAGGCTGTTTAACTTATTGTTTGCTGCAGCTGACTTCAGATATGAAAATAATATTAGAGCCATCTACCACACGCAATACCACTTGGCATGTAAATCCGCAGGCGGATATAATAGAGCCCAAAGATGAGGATTTAAATCAGCTGCAGGTAAAAGTTAAGAGTTCTTTTTTGTCTATTCCTTGTTGCTAAGATTTATATCTAAAATAGGGCCGCAATTTAATTGTGGGTGCTGCCTTTCGTGTTTGGGAGGAGTTGTATGTTTGCAAAAAGCCAGCCATAGAGGAAGTCTTCAAAGTAACACTCTCTATACCACCGGCTAACTCTAAAGCACCGGACTTGCAGACCACCAGGGAACAAGTCATGGAACTGGCTTCTAAACTGTGGTTTAATTATGTCGATGCAGAAAGAAAAGCCTCCTATCGCATACCCTGGGAAATACACAATCAAATACAATCGAAAATACAAAAAGTAACAGGAGGTCTAACACGCTTAGCCAGCCGCACCAAAGTGAAAAAAGATGAATCAGTGCGCGCAAAGTCCAACATGAGTAAAGAACATGCTTTCGATGGCACCGGCATCCATGTGCAATTGATAAAGTAAGTGATTGGAAAAATATATAATATTTAAGGAAAATTATTCAAATATTTTCTAAAATAGAGATCTTTGGGAGTTGCGCTGCAAACAATATATTCAAATGTTGCAACACACTCTGCGCTACGTCCTACAGGATTGGCTGCAATCCGAAACCGAGCTGACACGAGAACGAGGCCTGTGGGGCCCTGAAGGTATATCTACACTAGACAAATGGATACTCGATACTACCGAGGGACCTCATCGCATGCGCAAGAAAACTATGCGAAATGAACTTTTCTATCTACACTATCCATATCGTCCCGAAAACGATCATCGCACGGATACACGTCAATTAAAGGCAAACAAAGTGGCCGCTAGTTTTGATAGCAAAATTTATTACACCCATTGCCAACAGCCACCACGTATACTGTGCGAAACAGATGCGGCAAATCAACATCATCTGATGCATCAACAACATTCCGTAGATGCCAATATGCTGAAGCAATCCCATCCTCAACTGCATCAGTCGTCGAAAAGTGAACCTGGTGGTTCGACCAATACACCGCCACCATCACCCCAAGAAACCCGTATCGCTCACGCACAAGAGTCCTTAGACAATAACAATCAAGATGACGACGATGAGGATGAGGAAATGACAAATATTTCCGATAATGAAACATTCCTTAGGTTGTTGGAGGAACAGGAGAAAATCTCATTCATGTTCAGATGTGCACGGATTCAGGGCCTTGATACTTTTGAGGGCCTTTTACTATTTGGCAAAGAGCATTGTTATATAGTCGATGGCTTTACACTTCTCAAGAATAGAGAAATAAGAGATATTGATACATTGCCACCCGGAGCCTATGAGCCCATAATACCCAATTCTGGTGGCACAACGCGTCAATGTAAAATACGTCAATGTTCGAAATTCGGGTATGAAGAAATTCGTGAAGTTCATAAACGTCGTTATTTATTGCAGCCCATAGCTTTGGAGGTATTTTCGGAAGATGGTCGCAACTATTTGCTGAGTTTTCCACGCAAAGTACGCAATAAAGTGTATCAACGTTTTATGGCTCATGCTACGGCCATAAATGACAATGCCCAGCAATCGGTGGCCGGCCAGAAGAGAACGGCAAGTGTGGAACAAACGTCGGGTATATTTAGTAGTTTGATTGGCGAAACTTCCGTAACACAGAGATGGGTGGTAAGTACTGAATAATGTTAAACAAGTCATTTTTTAAGCGGACCGAGTCGATGGTATTTGGATAGGCATTATGCATTCCTTAAGGAAACCGTGTACTAAAAATTATATATTTATAGAATATTTATTTTTCCTCAACAGCGTGGCGAAATTTCAAACTTCCAATATTTAATGCATTTAAATACTTTGGCTGGACGTTCCTATAATGATCTCATGCAGTATCCTGTTTTTCCCTGGATATTGGCTGACTATGATTCGGAGGAATTAGATTTTAATAGTTCTAAAACATTCCGCGATTTCTCAAAACCAATGGGAGCACAATCTGATGAGCGTTTGGAACAATTTCAGAAAAGATTTAAGGTAAAATACTTGAAATTCCTATTAACAAATATTATTAAAAACTATTTTTCTAAATCCTTAGGAATGGGATGATCCTCAAGGTGAAACGCCGCCATATCACTATGGCACACACTATAGTTCGGCCATGATTGTTTGCTCATATTTGGTGCGCTTGGAGCCCTTCAGCCAACATTTTCTACGCCTGCAGGGCGGTCATTTTGATTTAGCCGATCGCATGTTCCATAGCATAAAAGAAGCCTGGCTGTCTGCTTCAAAATTCAACATGGCTGATGTTAAAGAGTTGATACCTGAATTTTTCTACCTCCCCGAATTTGTAACAAATTCAAATAATTTTGATTTGGGTAAAAAGCATCCAAACATACAATTCCAATTTCGTTTATAAAATATTTTAATCCATTTTAATGCAGGTACCAAACAAAATGGTGAAACTTTAAACGATGTTATATTGCCGCCCTGGGCTAAGCAGGATCCTCGTGAATTTATACGTTTACATCGCAGTGCTTTGGAATGTGATTATGTTAGTCAAAATTTACATTTGGTAAGGGTATTATATATGCTTTAGGCTATCGCAATATACTAAATAATAAATTGCATTATAAAACAGTGGATCGATTTAATTTTCGGCCACAAACAACAAGGCCCAGCCGCTATTGAAGCTGTAAATGTTTTCCATCATCTGTTCTATGAAGGGAATGTGGATATTTACAAGTAATATTTTATATTTGTTGGCTTTGCATGTTTTGTTAAGTCTGCTTTTATTTGAATTTCAGTATCGACGATCCTTTGAAGAAAAACGCCACTATTGGTTTCATTAACAACTTTGGCCAGATTCCTAAACAGCTGTTTAAGAAGCCCCATCCCGCCAAGAAAATGTCTGGCAACAGACATTCAACTTTAATTGATCCTAGCGCTTTAATACAAGGCAATACTACTGTTTTGCAATCCGATCGTTTGTTCTTCCATAACTTGGATAATCTTAAGCCCAGCTTACAACCCATTAAAGAACTTAAAGGTCCAGTAGGTCAAATATTGCAGCCGGATAAGACTGTTTTTGCTGTGGAGCAAAATAAGGTATTTCTTAGTTAAAGTTTAATTTTTATTAAAAAGGTACTGCGCATTTAAAAAAAAGTACTTTTTTATTTAAAAGGCATTTCTTGTAAAAAAAAGGTACTATTTGATTGAAAAGACTAGTTTATTTACGACAGAGTTTGTATCAAACAGCTATTTTTTAATAAAAATATGTATAGTTTTTGTTAAAAATATAGTTTCAGTAGAAATTTACTTTGTGTAAAAAGGTTTAGAAATAAGAAAATTTTACTAAAAATTTTATTTTTGTAAGAATGTACTTTTAAGTAAAGAGATACAATTTGAAAAAACGACACTGAGTGAGACTGAGAATACGAAGCCATAGTTTTTACTTTAAATGTAAATTTCAGTAAAAAAGAATGTGCTCTTGAGTAAAAACAAAATTCACTTTTTAGTAAAAGGTATCTATTTAGTAAGCCGATGCTTTTGAGCAGAATCTTATTTTTACCAAAAATTTTCTTTCCAGTAGAAATATTTCTTCTTAGCAAAAATGTACTACCTCTTTTAAAAAAAGTACTTTTAGTAGTTAATTTTGTGTATTTTATTCGAGCTTATTTTTGACTTAAATTTTTATTCTAATTATTTTTCACCTAGTGCCTGAAAAATAATTAAAATAAGAATTAAAGTACTTTTAGTTAATAATAACTTATTAGTGAAATGGTACCCTTTTTTCAAAAAGTCACCTTTTAAGTTAAGTTTTTTAAAAAGCCAATTTTTCCCAAATATACATACATGCTTTGATTAATATTCATTAACTATTTAGGTGATGATGCCGCCATCATATACAAAATATATCGCTTGGGGCTTTGCAGATCACTCGTTGCGTGTAGGCCTATACGACACGGATCGTGCGTCATTTGTTTCAGAAGCAGCCGCTCAAAATTCTGGTGAAATTTTAACTTGTGCTTGTCCCAACTCAAAAATGATCATCACAGCTGGCACAAGTTCCGTTATAACGGTGTGGAAATTTGATGCAAATCGTAAAAGTTTAACGGTACGTCATTCTTTGCATGGCCACACAGATGCTGTGACATGCTTAGCGGCCAGTGCTGCTTACAATGTTATAGTATCAGGTTCGAGAGATGGCACAGCCATCGTTTGGGACATGACAAGATTTACATTCGTGAGACAATTACGGGGGCACACGGGCGTTGTGGCGGCAGTAGCTATAAATGAATTAACAGGTGATATAGCGACATGTTCGGCTACTTGGTTGCACGTATGGTCGATAAATGGTGATCCCTTAGCCACCGTTAATACTTGTGTGGGTAGTGCAGATCGAATGCAACAAATATTGTGTGTGGCTTTTTCGCAGATACGTGAGTGGGACCAACAAAATGTGGTTATAACCGGATCTACAGATGGTGTCGTAAGGGTAGGTGTATCGAATTCTTTCATGGCTTAATTAAATGCTTCTTGTTCATTTAAAGATGTGGTCGTTGGAGTATGTCCAGGTGCCCATTGAACGTAAATTAAAACGATGTGCGGAAATTATATCGCAAGAAAAGACAGACTCTCAGTCAGACAAAGACGAAGATGAAGAATCCAAAAATGCAGAAACTTCGAAAAAAATCGATATAATAAAACAAATACAAGGCATATCATCGCATGATGAAAATGGCAAGTTAAAAAAAAATTGTTTTCTTTTTTGTTGTTAAGCCAGAAATATATATATGATTCCTTTTTTATATATTGTAGAAATCCATAAATCAGCTTCCGAATCAAGCATATCAGAAGCCTCCAATCATTCAAACAATTCCACGCAATCGGATAAACTCAAAAAGGAATGTGAACCGCCTGTTACTTCTGAAAGACGTAAAAGTTCCTTTTCAGGAGCAAAATCTTTGCATGAAATTAAATCATCTACGGTGGACCATCCGAATTCTCTGATAAATGATGAAGGTGAATTGTTTAAATTTCGAAAGATATTCGTTTTTACTGATAATTGATTTGTAAAAAAAAACTAGATGAAGAACGTGCTACAATACGACCCAGCAAATCAGATACTAGTCTATCAGATGGTTTCGTTATGATCGACAGTCATAGAGGAGAACAGTGTTTAAAGAAGGGTAAGTTAATGTGATGAAAATCGATTCAGACACGAAAACGATTTGAAAACTATGTGTTTGCCATAGTCGTTTAGTCA
Organism: Linnaemya vulpina; assembly: GCA_963675445.1. Classification (NCBI taxonomy): domain Eukaryota; kingdom Metazoa; phylum Arthropoda; class Insecta; order Diptera; family Tachinidae; genus Linnaemya; species Linnaemya vulpina. The sequence continues at coordinate 1,291,941 of OY776276.1, read as the reverse complement.
CAATTTTCAAATTTGTTTTTAATAGTTTTTCATGCTTTTCAATAAATTTATTTTCGTAGTTCTACTATATTTTTATGTCTTATCTTCTAATTTATTTTTTAAGAGTCAGTTAGTTGAAACTGCCTTAAGACTATTTGCGAAAATCGCTTGAAATTCATCACACCTTTTCAAAATAATCGTTTTGCAACGATTGTTTTTCATCAGATACCTGGTATTTTGTGCCATCGCACTAGTGGCAACTTTTTACTATTTTCCTATAATATATAATTGTGTGAAGTTACTTAACAAATATGAAATATATAATAACATAATATATAACATTACATATTTTTGGGAATTGTCGTTTTAAAATTGGGAAACTTTGGAGGCACATAAAAAGATAAAATATAGGGTTTTACTACAATTTGATAGTACAATCGAACCCATATAGTCGCGACCTTGCACTTTTTTCACTGTTGCATAGTGTAATGGGAAAACGAGAAATATAACCGATTCCAACTTTCGATTTTAACTTTAAAATAATTCATTATTATTAATAAATAAGTTATTTAATATTTGTTTATATCTGTTTTATATAATATATTATATTATATTATGTATATATTTTTTATTACAGGCTTTAAATGGCAACGTCAATTAATGTTTAGATCGAAACTTACCATGCACACGGCATACGATCGCAAAGATAATGCCGAACCAGCGAGTATTACAGCTCTAACCGTTTCCAAAGATCATAAAATTTTATATGTCGGTGAGTAGGGAATGCAATAAAAGCAAATTAAAAACCCTAAACAGGCTGAAATATCATACCACTTGATATTCCAATTGACCACATTTAAATTAATAAAAATGTCCTTTCAAAAATTTTTAAATTTAAAGACTGTTGAATTTTTAACATTTATTGCAAAAAAATTTTTGTGTATTCAAGGTGATGCCCGCGGCCGGATTTATTCATGGTGTGTTACCGAACAGCCGGGACGAGGTGTAGCAGATCACTGGCTAAAGGATGAAGGAGCCGATCAGTGTGTTAAATGTCATGTTAAGTGAGTAAACAATTATGAAATTGACACAAAAAACTGCAATTTTTTTTTGTCTGTTTTAATAATTTTATTAGTTCAATAATTATTGAAAGTTAAGATTGAAAAATTTCATAATACTAAAAAATCAACTCAGAAACTCATACATTAAAGAAAATGTATATGGTTTTTTATGTAAATAAATTTGCAATTTTAAAACTAAAAAAGTTGCAGTTTTTTTCTTAATTTGATTACAATCAATTGTTTTAATCAGTTAAAGAAACTACTTAAGCTAGTTATGGTTTTAAATTTTAAGCCTTCCAATTATTAATATCAGCTTTTAAATGAAAGAAATGTACTTAATGTTTCAAAAACTATTTATTACCATTTCTGGTAAAAACAGAGTAAGTCACTATAAAATTCAAATGATCGAATCACAACCACCAGGCTATTCTGGTAAGTGTTAATTTGTATTAACCAAGTCTTGATTAGTTCCCAATAGGATAGCAAACGAGGCCGAAAGCTTGACAATTCTAAGCATTATCTTCGCCATTGAAATAAAAAACTAGTAGTAAAAACAATAATAAAGTGGAAATATCTTAGCAGCACTTTCTTAATTATTTGTATTTCATATTTTTACTGGAATGTCTTACATTATTGCGATTTTTGTTCCCACTCACTTTCAGATTCAACTTGTATGAACGCAAGCATCATTGTCGGAATTGCGGTCAGGTGTTTTGCAACAAATGCAGCCGTTTTGAATCGGAAATATCACGTTTGCGTATTATCAAGCCGGTTAGGGTGTGTCAGGCCTGTTATGGCCAATTAAGAGCGAGTTCCGTAGACAATTAAATTAATATTGTATATTGAATTCAGTACACAAAATAGCAACAAAGCGCATACTTAGTAATTGAAAAGTGTAAATGTACCTTTTTACTAAAATATATTTAGAAAAAAAACAAATAACTCTTAGGTGTGAACAAAACAAGAGGGCGAAGAGATTAAAGAAAAGTAAACCAAATTATAAAATAAAACAATAATGTTTCATTAAGATATACATACATACATATTTAATATAGTGAAAATTATTCAAAAAATTAAAATTAAAATACACTTACAAAATCTCCCTTAAAGCAAACACCCGCTCTGAAACTATTTTCCACAAATTGTATATTATTAATTAGAAAATATTTCAAAACGTTTTGTTAGAACTATTTTGATAAAAACTATTTTAGGTTAGTTTTTTATAATTTTTTAAAAACTTGTTATTTATATAGTTTATGTAATTTATTTTATTCTACTTTTTATATAAAAAATGGCTGTTTATTATTACTTCTTTTGAGGAAAAAACCATTTTTAAAAAACAATTGACTTGTAAAAAACGTATCGTCTTAAAGATTTGGTTAAAAAAAAAGATGCAATATTATTGTAAAATCCTTTTTATTAGATTGTTAGTTAAATGTTAAAGAAAATATATATGTGGGTTTCAAATACACTATGCGACAAGATGAATAATAAAAATATCTACTATTTGCTCTTTTAACTATCAAAAACAGTCGGGATATAAAATTTTGCCATAAGTCCTTGTATAATATGGGATTTTCCGCACTCTTTGCAAAAGAACGAAGTAAAATTTTTTCCCTGAATATTAATAGACATAGAACTGCTACAGTTTCTATTACAACTACTAACCGGTTCGTCAGATTTTAGTAAAAAGCGGTATTATATATATAAAATTTCTAAATTTAAATTAAATTTCTAACGACCGCCAACTTGTTACACTGAAAAAAATTGTTTACAGTCATCATATTTTATTTATGCATAATTGAATATCTACGGGTTGCAATTCCTCATTTTGGCTTAAATCAGTTGCTACTGAAAAATTATTTATTATTGTTTTTGGGAATTTTTGTAATGTATAATATTTTGTAGATTGTATATAAATCCGAGATTGTGTTTGTAATGTCATTTTAAAATCAGTTTTTCTTTTTTATTTAATTATGCCAAATTAATTAATTTATTAAGAAAATTTGGTTTTTATATAAAAATAGTATATATTTAATGCATTTTTTACTTGTGCGGGTTTCTTTAGGACGTATATATTGTATTAAAGAAACAGTTGAGTTTATATTGAAAACATTTACGGCGTTATTCATAAACGGTTGTTAAAGTTAATGAATGCTTTAAGGTAACTTTAACCATACAAAATCCATACTTTAAGTCCACTTTAATTTTAATAATCGTTTATGTATTAGAGGGTTAAGGTATAACAAATTTTGAGGTTATATCTGCCAACTTTCTGCAAAGATCATTTGGCTGCACTGTTGTGATTGCAAAAACAATTCAACTATAAACTGATCTTCACTTTCTAACAAACTTTTCTAATTTATATAAACTGTTTTTTTTTTTAAATGTGAGGTTATAATTTACAACAAAATGATATGAGTTCTTTGCAAGATGAGATTAAATTAGTGGAGAAAGAAGCCTCTTGTAAAATTTTATATATGAAAAATAGAACAGAAGTTATTGATAAAAGTTTGTTTCTCTATTTTTGTCTTAGAGAAAAATACTCTCTTCTTAAGAAGAAAGTAACCTTTTTTTTCTTCTTAATATATTAAGAAAAGACTTTTAATATATTATTGCATTATTTTACCATTCCCTTGTAATAATAACAAATAAAATAAAAGCTTTAACATTTATAGTGATAAAATAATTTAAATTAATTTCTTGGGCTGTTATGAGAAAACGGAAAATTTTAAATAATAATTCCTGAAATGTTTATGAATTTCTTATTAATGTAACCTTAATTATTTTTAATTATTATATTATTATTTAAATAAAAATGTTGTATCAAGGCAAGTTGGAAAAACAGAAATTAATTAATGATATTAAAACCTCATTTTGTTGTGTAGTGTTATTAGGGTTGTACCCTAATAACTGTGATCTATTATATATTTCTTAAGAGCTGCTGATCCCAAAAGGTCATTATTTATATCCCCTTTTGAGTTATAAGTTCATTATAATTTCTCTCAACTCGCGAAATAATTTGGCGGTATTTGAAGTAGTAAATAATTATTAGGCATTAATCTCCATCTAATCTTCTTACGAAACACTATATAGTTGAATATCGTCCGCATAAACCGAAATGAATTTTGATGACCTTGATTTCGATCGCTATTGAAACATAATGGAAATTAAGTTGTACCCCTAAGAAACATATTTTTACTTCACTTTCGGCTTTTTAATGTATTTGTTAATAATATTTATTATTTCTTTTAAAAGTTTTTGGTTTTTTTCTATGAACATCTTTTTATATTTAATAAAAGAAAAGAGTACTTTATAGCTCTGTACGTATTTCCTTTTAAATTTATCAGAATAAATTTATATATATTAAAGTTAAGGAAAAGAAAACTTATACAAAAATGTTTAAACCAAATACGCTAAAATAAAATACAATAATTGTTTCTCTCATTTAATAACGAAACCAAGCGCAACCCAATAATTTAATTTTTTTATTGTGTAATGAAGTCCAACATATTTATACAAAAATAACAACAACGTAGGCGTTATGTAACCTGCGCCCATGAACACTTTGCAAGTTTCTAAAAAAACTTAAGTTTCTTCTGTCACAAATATAATGAAACTGATATTGGAATTTTTTCACTAAAAGCGAAAACACGGTGGGTGACTCAAGGCTCGAAAATAATACTCTGAAGCATTAAACACAATAACGACAGCAGGCTACACGAGCACCGACTACAAAATTCCTTGGCTACAATCGTCGCCTCGTAGCCAGCTACTTAATTATTTTTAGAACGACACCACCAAATCAATTACCATGTCTTGTTGTTTGTAGTGGAATTTTCTTCATACGCCAGTGTAGCCGCTTTCATATATTTAATACTCTCAAATACTGTTATTCCGATAAAATATATTTAAAGTCCCCAATATATGACAAGAAATCATTTCATTAGCTTGGAAATATAGTTTGTTGTTTCTTTTTGTATAATAAAACAGCATATTTTCAAGTTAACATTAATTAAATTTATTTATATGATACTGGCAGCATTGCATCTACAAATTATCGCTCACCAAAATAGAAATTAGTTTCATTTGGCTACAACCACAAAAACAGCAGGGACAACAACCAGTAGCCGTCTTGCCTGTGGTAGTAAAAATATTCATTCGTATATGCACAAAGAATTCAATTTTTGACAAATTGTAGTCTGTAGTCTGCTGTCGTTATTGTGTTTAATGCCTTATACCGCCAACATAGAAAATATAGTTCCACAGTTTCTTCAAACTCTTTTAAATTAAAATCTATGCAACTGCGATTTGGAGTACAATTTTAAGTGATTTCAATGTATGACTTTTATGAAGATAATGGAATTTTAAAGTTCTTAATATGAGATGCCTCAAAAGGTCGAAATTTTAGTTTAAGTTATAATAAACTATTCAATATTTTAGTACTGGATTTTTATTCTGTTGAAAAGACTACACGGCAGTTTAATTCCTTATGTAATTGCATGGCAAAATTGCGTATCCTTCTCTTTTCCATAATTTTGTCAATTCGGTTGAAAAGAAAGAAAGACATTTTACACAAAAAAGACATGCTTATATTTAAATAAAAAAAAACCCCAAATATACAATAATTTATTAATTGAAAAAAATGCTTATACAAAATATACACAGAAAAGAAATTATTTTAAACGATCTTTATTGCAAAGGAAACAATAAAATTAGAGAAAAAAATCCTTTAAAATACAAAATAAATTTATTGAAAAGAATACAATAATTGGCATTAATTTAAAGAAATACAATTACATATAATTTATTATTGATCAAACATATAAAAAGTTATTAGCAAATTTAAAGAAGTAAAATAAAGTGTATTTAGTATCTAAAAACCAACAACACATTAAGAAAAAGTATTATTGAGAAATCATAGAAAAAAACCGTTTAAGTAAAAATTATAGAGAGAAGAGTATAAAACGCTAAGGAAAAACAAAAAATAAATAAATAAATAAATAAATAAATATAACTAAACCGTAAATTTGTTGTTTTAATAATAATACAATCTTATGGAGTTGTTCTATAACTCACATCGAAATGAAGTGCTTTTGAAATTGTCGACTAATTAAGTTGTAATTTTAAAACGGATCTTGGACAGACAGAAAACTAGAAGATAAAACATTTCGTTGCTGAATTGTAGATCAAATCTTTTACCTAATTTCGGGTGTAAAGTTTTCAATTCAGGTATAATAGTTTTAGGATATATTCAGACGATTCTGAGTCAGTAACTTGGAAATAGCATTTCGAGATTTGTGATGCTGTTGCAGTAAAAGTTTCATTTGAAATCCAATAAAACTATAAATAAATACTAATTTGCATTAATACAATTCAGAAAAATTTATATCACATATTCAAAATTTTGGCGGAACACCGGCGTGAAACAGATTTATTTTATATATCGATTTTAAATTTTTAAAGTTTTCATACCTCCAAAAAACACTTTAAAAAGCTTTTTTGTGCGATAGTGAAAGTTTCTGGTCAACTACACGCCGAATTATGGAGAACTTCTGTTAAGATGTTTGACAACGAACCGAAAGTTGTACATATAGAAGATTTTGTAAAGCTTTTGGCGAAATTAAATATGTAATATATAAGTATATACTTAAGTAGTCCGATAAAACAAAATTTCATGATAATGCTACCAATCACATACGAGTACTGATGTCCCGAAAATACTGTTGCACTGTTCTGTGTTTTTTGAAAATTACATTGTGATCAATTTAGTACGTATTTTTGGGAATTGGCGTTTTTAAATCTCTTTAATTTTAAATAATAAAAATAATTTTAATTATGTGATGATTTTTTTCACCAAAATTTTTTTGGGGAAAAATATTATCAATTATTATCAATTTTCCCTTGTTTGAATTAGTTTCATATTATATATTGGCCCACTTCTGTAAGCTAAAGAATATAAAATGGAAAATTTCAATTAATTATATATGCATTTCAACAAACGTCTACAGCTACGATCCGTTATGAAAAATACGTTCCAAAGAAAAACATAAAGAAAACGAGCGAAAATCAAACTATCGATATAGACAAAAAGAAAAAATTAGGATACGAATCGAAAGTATTTTCGTTCAAAATTCCAGGCAATTATTAATTATCCAAAACTGGAATTATCTCTTCTTTGAAAGTCTGGCCACTTCCTACTAAACATGGAACAGATGTTTATTCATTAAAATAATACAACGACTTGCTATTGTTTTTGTATATCTTTTATGTCAGTCTTATTAAACATGTCAACTTTAACGGATGACGAATGGCAAGAATACAAGGTAACGAACGACCAATTGTATTCCAATTGAGCATATCTGTCCTATTTAATTTAATTCATTGTTAATAACATACAAACAGCAACATTTTATATACCAAATTTGCACCTACTTATGTTCTTTCATATGTACGTATATAATATAACTTCCAGCAAAAGCACAACAAAGTATATAATGGAGAGGCCGAAGAGCAAAGAAGACGTGCCATAGTAGAACAACGCAAAAAAATAATCGAGGAACACAATAAGAAGTACAAGGCTGGCATAGTTACTTATACCGGACGACTTAACTCCATGTCTGATTATACGGAAGAAGAACGATCCAGAATGCACGGTTTCAAAGAAGTTTTGTGTACGAAAGATGCGAGTACATGTGGAGAAAGTTAAAAATATTTTTATACACAATTCTTTGTCACTATTAACTTAATTTTTGCAGTCAAAGTAGTTAATGTTTAAATATGTTTGTTATTTCCATATAAATTTCAATGGAAAAGTTTTATTTTAAATGCGATTACTAACTACAGTGTTAAACAGAACTTAAATGTAGAATGAAATTAATAAACCAGTTTGCAATTTTACATATTTTTTGGCGTTTTATTTCTGATTTTCAATTGACATTTATACGTAAATTGTTGTCCAACAAGAGCATGTGCATGAGTGAGAAAATGTTAAGAGGGAAATGTTAAGTTAACAGTAGCAAAAGAATACTAAAACCAGTGTTGCCATTATAGACGACTAATATAACAACATTGAGAACTATGACAACTTTATGTTTGTCAATTAGCCGGCAAGACTCTAGACTGAGTATTGACGTAAGTATTTTGTAAGGGACTATCAATTGTTATATTCAATTCAATTAGTACTGAGAGCGTATCGTTCGCAATATGTTTGAATTCAGTCCCAGTCTACACTTGCAATTTTTGTAGCAGCAATTCTCGAGTTTCTGGTGAGAAAGAGCTTAAAATGGATTGAAAAAGTGTATATTCTTATTTCACCATTCTCACGCTCAATAAGAATCGCTGCAACAAAAGTTTCTTAGTGCAGATGGGGACTCAGAAACAAAAGCTATATATATATATATATATATATATATATATCTATATATATATATCTATATCATGTTACAGCCGCACAGTTTCGAAAGCAGCCACACGTTAATCACCAGTGTCCGCGTGTACCAGAGAACGAAATAGAGAACATTGTTAGCCTTTCTGTACACAAGTTTACATCAACGACATCGAAAACAAAACATTGAGAAATGTATGCACTTTATACACAAATACATCTTCAATGTACAGGACTGTGCATTGAAGACATTGAAAACATTGAATTCACTTTATGTTCGAATAAACATTTGCGGTGATGATAACGTTATGTTCGTTTTTGTATCTTCATAAAATTAGTGGATGTATGCGCAGTAGAGAGAAATAACCCTCATAATAACCATTCATGTGTTTATTTGGAAAAGCATATACACGAGATGTACGCAAGTACAGGCAGAAGCTGTTCACAACGAAAGAAAGGCAATGTCTATAATATATTGAGGGTGTACATTGTACTGAAGGTGTACATTAAATTTTCTTGTACACTATTTCGTTTTCTGGTGGGTACTTGCGCTTGTCTATCACCACTTGCTCTTAAGTGGCCGACTTGACTCTGATAACAGTTTACATGTATGAAAATTTTTACTATGAAGTTTTCTACGTCAAAACTATTAATTTTAAGTCCCTGTGTTGCCGTTTGCATAATATTTGCATACAATAGATACTGAATTCTTATTTTTCTTACACTTATGCCAAAGTTTTGTGATGTAATTTTTTATAATTATATACGTGGAAACGTGTTTCTTTAATATAACCTTAATCTAGCAATATAAAATTTAAATTTTGAAGCTCCTTGTGGCCAGACAAAAACCTCGAAGTTAATAAGCGTTTTACGACGATTTGTGTAAGCTCATGGCTTGTACTTTAGTGCTGGCTACACTGGCAACCTTAATTGGAAATATGCATGTAACATTAAATGTTATTTAACTTTGACTAATTCTGTTAAAACCATACGTATGAATTATAATTTCAAGTTAACATTGAAAAGTCAATCAATGAAGGCATGATGAGGTTGTTAAATGAATGAATGCATTGGCGTAGCTATCTATTTTATCTAGGGGTACCAGTATATATGATATCAATACGTAACATGGCCTAGACATGATTGAATCTAGAGTCCAATGTCCCATCTTGTGGTTAAGGGTGTCCGAATCGGAAATATTGATAATGTTATTGGAAGATTTTGCTTAGAATTATTAAAAGACGAGCAAGAGCCTCGCAGGTTTTTTTCATAGACTAGCTAAATTATTGCGCAACGGTAACCCACAATAGCCTAAATATAATTATAATTAATTAATTTTAAAAACATTAAAGAAGATAGACTGCACATCTTGTTGTAGAACAAAATCGAGTTTGATTTAATATTATTATATCATTCCTATATAGTGATGTTATTGTTGTCAATAGCACGAGAATTTGTATGTAAGAAATAATATATATATATATATATATATATATATATATATATGTTATTTCTTACATACAAATTCTCTTAAAATTTATATTATAAACGCACATCCATATCGAACACTTTTCCAGGGGTGTGCTGTCATCTTCCAAACGACCTTTCTACGCCAGTGCATGTGTGCGTATTTAGTTATTTTGTTTATAGCTTGGGTAGCAACTTACAGAAAATCATATATACATATGTAAGCACACATCGATATGTACAAACAAAAAGTTGAACAAAAGTTGAGCGATTTGAAATTGAAATTAGATATGAAATTCAGCCATTTCACAGACCAGCGAAACACGATATCATGGATGAATAAAATTGCAGGGTTGCAATTTATTAATACGATTGGACTGTTTTCAATTGACCAAATTGTGATTTAGTTTATTGACATTTAGATTTATGTAAGTTCAAATTAGGTATATGTAAGTTTTAACGCACAAATTCAATTTTGATTATTTACATATAGGTTTCAATTATAAATAAGTAAAGATATTAATGTAGGTTGCTCGAGAACCAATGTGACCTATTGCCGCCGTTATCAGGTGGAGAACCGGATTCCACTGGATTTTGCAGCGAGCAAATTCCTGTTCAGTGTATCAACTATTTGTTTTATTTATGTAAACGACCGCCACCCTGGTACCTTTACACATACAACAGTTAATTATAAAGATATGTACATACTTTTGTATAAATTCATTTCAAAATTTCACTTTTATTATAATCTTTTATTCGGTTTGATTTTAAGTGCTCAATAACATTGAACAAAGTTAAGAACAGTATTATTACGAGAAGCCATTTCGTTCACTGAAGAAACAAAATACAGAACGCATTCAGTGATATGGCTGATTATGCGCTTCAGGTATGAAACTTAGATTTAGTTTTTATATCTGCTATACAATTTTTTAATTGCTATACAATTTATCTACAACATATTCTAGCCCGTTTATAGTTAGGGAAATCACAAAATATCTTCGGTATATTCCCCACTGTGCATTGTTAGCAAAGAAGTATTATATGTAAATTTTAAACCTCTAAACAATTTGCCCTTTGATTTGATCGATTAGCTAACTTATTGCGTAACGGTATCCCACAATAGCTTAAATATAATTATCGGGTGTTTTTTTTATAGAGTGATACTGGTTGAAATCATAATAAAACATAGTAATATATTTTTGATATCAATTTAACGGTCTGTTTTGCATAGAAAATTTTATGACATTAATGTTTAAATATGATTTTGGCCATGTGGGCAACACGGCTGGCGCATACAAGGCGCTAACTGGAAAACCAATTTTCACAAACAGTAACATTCTGACCATCATCGTTTTTGAAGACATATTGGTAATTGAGTGTTTCGACAAAAGCTTGTGAATTCCCTTCACACCAAATACGACAATTCTGTTTATTTAAGTACCCATTCAACCAAAGATTGGCTTCATCGGAAAACAAAATTTTGAATAGACGAAGTGCACGATAAGTTTGACGAACAGAAGCACTACAAAATGTCAAAGCAAACTAAACAAAAAACAACTATCAGCTGTTAAATGGGTGGTCAAATAAAGTAGTGATGCCAACTTAAAGTTGTATCACTCTATAAAAAACACCCTATGTAATTAATTAATTTGGTAACATTAAAGAAGACTTCATCAAGGCTGTATATTGAATTAATGCCCTCTGGGAGCTTGTGACTTTTTAAGTACTAGAAGAAATTTTAACACAATTTCGCTACCAGTTTAGTAATTATAGAATTATTTCCATTTTCTTCCCAAAATCCCCCATTGTGCATCTAGAGCGAAGAAACAAAAACAATTTCATAAGGACAATTTAATTTTTTTTAGAGGCATTTAATATAGTCAGAGGCTGTCAGCGATAGTCATTTGGTTTTCACAACCGTTACTTAATTTGTATGTCTTCTTGAATTGACATTGACAAAAAGTTACAGAATAAAAAGGAAATACGTATTTCTAATTTCTTTGTTGACCTAAAATATTCCCTGGTTCTTTATTTGTTAATATTTCGCTGCAAATTTGATATTCTTTAGATTTCATTTAATGCTGGGCACTCATATTTGACGGCCTTTTTCTGCCGCATAGTTTTCAGTATAACTGCCCGATTTGTGCTCTTATTTCATGTATATATATGCTACAATAAAAATCTATATACTATTGTTTTTTACATATATTTTAATGTTTTAAATCTTTTGTCTTTTATTAAGCATAAGAGCGCAATAATATTTTCTTACAGCCGTTTTCATTTCCCTCCATAAATATATAATTCATTAAACAGATATAAATTGAAAATATGGAGAAAAAAAAACGCCTAAACCATGTTCAATTTGGTCTGATCATGTTTCAATGGTCAATAACAAAATTATATTGACATGCTTGTAGTTGCTATATGTCCTGTAAATTAATAAACGAAATCCTTCAGTTACCACAACAATATCTTAAAGGCTTTTTATGTTATTTCTTTGACAAAATCCAATCCAAAATCTTCTCAATTGTTTTTGTAGCCTTCAGAAGAAGACAATATGTTATATACCCATCCTTAATTTATTTCCTTTTATTTTGGACAACCTCAAACTAAGAGTTTTCTTTTTTTAACAATCCGTTTTGTTATTGTGTATTTCAAACCATCTGACAATTTACTGTGATATTCTTAAGATTCTCATTTTTTGTTAGATTAGCCATGTCTTGTATGCAAATACACAGAAGCATGTGTATGTATGTGGTTATCAATGCTTATATTTTAACTACAAATATATAACATTTCCTTCACGCTGTAGATTTTTATTTATGGTATTTTTACTCCTACAGCTTCTTTATTGTTATGGTGAATAAATATTTCACATCATTCATTGCTGAATGTCTTAGAAATTTATATTTCATACGACAGCATATACGCATATGTGTAGGTGTGTATGTGTGTGGTGTATCTTTCCTTCTGCCAATTGCCATATATAAAGGATTCCTATTTTTCATGTTTATATATATATTTTGTTTTGATAGCTTATTGAATATTTATAAGCACCTTATTTTCCATACAATTGGTCAGATCAAAGTTTTATATTGAATTTGCTGTTTTTCTTTTCACATGTTTAAATGTTGTGAAATTCACACGTTTTGCTGTACATGTGATATTAATTTTGATTGAAAAAAACTATAACGTTTGCAAATTTATTAGAAAAGCAGTGAACGTCCCTGCTAAAGAAATTGCAACCTTCAGAGTCCAGTTATTTATTTTTATTAATATAGGGTGTTTTTTAACGAGTGATAGAACTTTAAGTTGGCATCACTGCTTTATTTGACCACCCAGTTAACAGCTGATAGTTGCTTTTTGTAAAATTTGCTTTGACATTTTATTATAAATCGACTTACTCAAGAGCAACGTGTGCAGATTGTGGAAACTTTTAATCAAAATAATGGTTATGTTCGTCAAACTTATCGTGCACTTCGTCCATTCAAAATTTTATTTTCCGATGAAGCCCATTTTCGGTTGAATGGGTGCGTAAATAAGAATTGTTTTATTTGAAGTGAGGAGAATCCACAAGCTTTTGTCGAAACACACAATTACATCCACAAAAATTACTGTTTGGTGCGCTTTATGGAATAGCGGAGTAGAGGAACATGATTTGAAGTTTTTTCGTACCTCAATTAGCTGGCATTAACCTTGCTGATATGTGGTTCCAACAGGACGGAGCCACTTGCCACACAGCGTGCGCTACAAAATTGATTTATTCAAGGAAACTTTTGACGAAAAAATAGTTTCACGAAATGGCCCCCAAGATCGTGTGATTTAACCCCGTTGGATTATTTTCTTTGGGGATATGTAAAGTCACTTGTGTACATCGATAAACCACAAACAATTGAACACCTGGAAATCAACACTCGAGAGTTATCGGCGAGATACGGATGCAAATGCTGCGAAAAGCTTGTGAAAATTGGTGTTCCAGATTGCGCCTGGTACGCGCCACCCGTGGCGGCCACATGGCCGAAATCATATCTAAACATTAATGTCATAAAATTTTCTATCAAATAAAGACCGTCTCATTGATATCAAAAATATATTACTATGTTTTATTATGTTTTAAAAACATCACTCTATAAAAGACACCCTTTATTATATATTATAAATAATTGTATTGTATGTGTTTATGTACATTTAAAAAGGACTCACCTTACGAACACATTAATTTGATGCTACAGCATTAACACTTTCAAATTTTTCTATAATTATTATGCATTTCTGATATTTATTTTATATACATTTTAAAACTGAATTCACTTTGATTTATTATTAATGCTTTTATATTTTCTTATATAAAACAGGCCATATTTTGATGGTAAATTACCATTTTTAAGCACCAAACACAATAACGACAGCAGACTACAGACTACAACTTGTCAAAAATAGAATACATGCGCGTATATACGAATGATTATTTTTACTAGTACAGGCCACACGGCTACTGGTTGTTGTCCCTGCTGTTTTTGTGGTTGCAGCCAAATTGCACTAAGATCTCTTTTGGTGAGCGACAATGAGTAGATGCAATGTTGCCAGTGTATTATAAATAAATTTCATTATTTTAAACTTGAAAATATACTGTTTTATCATACACAAATGACTACAAGGCGACGATTGTAGCCAACGACTTTTGTAGTCGGTGTTCGTGTAGCCTGCTGGCCTTATTGTGTTTAATGCTTTAGTATTCGATTTCTTTTTCTTAATTTCAATAGATTATATATTCAGTAATAAAACTTATATATATATATATATATATATATATATATATTATTTTTTCACCTTTTTTCCATTTCTTTTTACAAAACTCTATTTTGTGGGAAGTTGCCATCTTAAGCAATTAAGCTTAAAGATTGATTTTTATAAATTATAGATCCTCAATTACACACCGAATCAAATTATTTATATTTTCATTTCTCTCTATTCCTTGTTGGAGAGATATATTTTTTCACATTTTTCATTTTAAAACAGGCCATATTTTGTGGTAAATCACCATCTTTAGCAATCGACTTTATATATTAATTTCAATATACATACATATAAGACACTTATTTACTTTTCTTTTTGCAAAACTATATCAAAATTTGCTTGAAAATATCATTTTCTATTTTTTACACACACGCACACGCTGCCGATATTCTGCTCAACGCGATTTCACAACACTGACCGCGCGGTTCTTAATAACTACATGAAACCAAGAGAAATTGCAGTAGACACTCGCGAGCAGTGATGTTGGTTATGTAGCGATTTCCGAAGACTTGTTGTCCTGTTCTGTTGTGCTTGTTCCATAATGCACTTCACTGATTCTTTCTGAATACTACCAGCGTTAGCCTGTCAACTTCTTTGAAGAAACAAACTATTTTCATGTTAAAATTTTATGTTGTTTCTCTCTCTCTCTCTCTCTCTCAACTGTTGTTACTTCTCTATTAACTATTCCTTAAGGCATTAAACACAATAACGACAGCAGGCTACGAGCTACAACCTGTCAAATTTAGAATACACGCATTGAAATGGGAATGACTATTTTAGCGACGACACAGCCACACGAGCACCGTTGTAGTTGAAGCCAAAATTAAACTGTTTTCTATTTTGGTGAGCTTTAATGAATAGATGACATGTTGCCAGTTTAATATAAATAAATTCAATTATTGTAAACTTGAAAATATGTTGTTTTAAATTATTCAAAGTAAACAACGAACTGTATTTCCAAGCTAATGAAATGGTATCTTGTCATACACTGTGGACTTTAAATATATTTTATCGGAATAACAGTATTTGAGAGTATTAAATATATGAAAGCGGCTACAATGGCGTATGAAGAGAATTCTACTACAAACAACAACTCGTGGTTATTGATTTGGTGGTGTCGTTTTAAAAATAATTAAGTAGCTGACTACGAGGCGACAATTGCAGCCAACGGCTTTTGTAGTCGCTGTTCGTGTAGCCTGCTGTCCTTATTGTGTTTAATGCTTAAAATCTGTATTCATAAAATTCTAAATTTTATATATTATCCTCAAGAAATTGAATATTTCACGTTGTTTTGTCCTTCATACAACCATGTCTCCGGGTACAACTCCGTTCGTAAGCGAATTTCATAGCGTAGTTGGGCTCTTTAGAAAAGCTTTTTTGGAATGAAATAATATATATAATATCATGAATGAAACTGTTAATGCCTTGTCTGACAATGCAAACAAATATTTGAAACTATTTATTTATTTCAATTTTACTTTGCCAAGTATCGGTGTACAGATGGCGACAGGGTCACTCAAATCATATGGGCATTTCCTCGGAATGGTCTACCGGGATCCAAAAATAAAATCGTGATAATCACTGTGTTTTATTCTTTATAATAATAAAAATAAGTCTATATTCTTATAATAGGATGGTTTCATAGCATAACTCAGCTGTTTTACTTGAGAAAATTGGACTGGAACGTGGAATATGTTATTATTTTCCTTTTAGCTATTTTAAAAGACATTTTCATAGTTAATTATTTTACATATAAAACATATGTTATCTTTGCACTACGTCTTCAAAATTGCTCTATTACAATCAGTTAAGAAGAGAAGAGTGTAAGAAGCACAAAAAAAGTTCGACTAATAGTTAACTTTTACTTTGTTTCTAGTCTATCTTTTAATCTATCTTTCGCACTAAACATGGAGCTACCAAAATGCTATCGAATCGCAAAAAAAATGCTGAGGAAAGTTTTGTTTTGTATAATCCTTGAACATCAAAAGCGTGCGAACGTACGTTCGTAACCCCAGGAAATGCCCATATTCCAGCGATATTGTTAAAACGTTGCTGCGACTCCAATGTACACGACTTATGCCTTTACATAAGAAGAGAAAATGTCGTTATACCGCGGAGAATCCCTCAGAGGTGCCCACAATCATGCACAGTTATCGGAGGAGTAGAAGTTAACTAGTGCAAGTGAAACGCAAGACTCTTGAAAGAGAATAAACGATCAGTGGTGTGATTGCAGTTAAAAATTAACTGCCAACGAGGCTTGATGTTGGCGGGCTCAGCAAATTGATTTTAGAAGACAATCCTGTAATTTTTACAGCGCAGTTTTGCAAATTTTTAAAAGTAAAAAAATTATAGGATTTGATTTATGCTGCACTGAAGAGTGACTCTTTTTGTACGAACGGTTCTTTGTTGTCTAATAAATCTGAAATTATTATAATTAGCATTAATCTACTGAATATAATTAATAATAAAATATTTACAGTGCACTGTGGGAATTGACAGGGGATTATAATATGATCCTGTATCCTACAGGGATGGTTTTTGTTTTGCTAAGTTGCCGCAACTTGATAACATCGAGATATTATCAATAAAAAAAAATTTACAAAAATATTTTGTAGATTAATAAACATGTCAAGCATCTGAAACGTCACAAATAAATTCGTACGCAGTGGCAAAATGGAATGAAACTTATTCCGATCCAAAACTGTGACATGGCTGATGAGAAGGCTATTGGGAGAACTAGCAGAAGAATTCGTGGAAAAATAAAATTATATAAAGCTTACAAATATTTCTGAGCACAATAAGTGTTTATCAACGTTACAGGTGTGTTTGTAAACACAATCCTTTCAAAATCGCTTTATTGAAAAGCAGCTGCGTGTCATTTAAAACTACCTGTTTTAGGATGTACTCTTTGTGCTGGTGATTCCATCAATTAATGCCCCTGTTGAAGCAGCGTTTTCAATAAAGAACTGCGCTAAAACTTGTTTCCGAAATACAGTGCTCCTTGAAGTGATTTTATGAGCTCTGAATTATCTTGGCATTAAATGCTAAAGATATTTAACTTCCAAACCCAGAGGACATTTATCTATTGCACACACAGTGAATTGTACCGAGGCCTAAATATATAATAAATTTTATTATTATATTCATAGAGTATTTTTTCGTATAATTTAAATATCAAAAACTTTTTTGTCAACAAGCCGGCTCAAAAGTCATCAATAATGTTTGATATTATCAGGTCTGCCCTTTAAGCACTTTTGCAGTTGGCTCTCGAAATTTTTGACTTCCTAAGTTAGACTTACAGTTTGCCAAAATAGTGCGTGTCGAATTCCTTATTGGTCATACATGTAGCCCAAAATCATGGGGTATATGACGGAAATGTTGTGGGATGCCCATCTAAATACAACTGAACTGTGATGCCTGTTTAGTTTCCAGCTATTCCCCATGCGGATGTAGAGCGTTTATATATTTCATTGGTCTCTCTTTTATGAACACTTCTATACATTTTCGTTTCATTATGTGGTGAAATACTATTTCTTCTTGGGTACATCCAAGCATACATAAACGATTGTATATTATGTATTTCCTTTTCTTTGCTGCACACATAAACGCTGGATGCCAACTACAAGCACACGAACATGGAATCAACAACCAACACTGCGCTGACTGCTACCAAACAAACAATCAGTTTGTCCAATTCTCACAACAAAACAACAAGTTTCAGCACAATTAATTTCATTTAACTAAACCGTATATTAACTAAACAACGTCTAAGAACAAAAAGAATTAATATTTCTCTATAAATTTTGTACAATTAAATTAATTTAACATTTTCAACACGACAACGAACACGAAGCTGTAAGCGCACTGCAAAAAGTTCTAGAAGACTAAAGCGATTAGGAAGAGGAAATCTCATTAAAGGCATTTAGCATTGGACAGAAAGAGACAGAGATATAACAAAAAGTCAAAGATAAAAAACAAGTTTTGCAATGAGCGAAATAACAACAGCAACAGATTGCAGTGCCACACTGAAGGAATGAAACAACGGCTGTCAATTTGCATATGAAAAGCGGTCATTGTTTACATTTTCTATTGCGTTTAACAACCAACGAAGAAAGTTAATTTGGGCGCAATTAGTAGTGCACTCATCTCTGCTAATTTTATTGGTGGGAGTAATACAACTCGTTACAGAGATGTTGGGAATTATTAAGGCGAATTGCTAGCAGAGATGGTTAAAATTAATTTACAGATAATTAAGTGTGTAGAAATATATTTATAGGGGATGTAAAATGCAGAAATAATTATGAGAGCTTTTATCTAATACAAGCATATTATGCTTGGCAAATCATATCCGTGTTATTAGAGAGAGTACAATGTGAAACTTATTTTTCAAATAGTCGGCAATAATATTTTAGCACGGAATTCGAAAATTTCAATTTGTAAAAATTTATATAAAAGAGTTTTTAGAAAAATTAGTGCTTTTCAATGGAATTTTCGGCACTAAAAAAAATTTATTTAGAATTTTCCTCAGTTAATTTTTTTTAATTGAACAACGAAATAATTTTTAGTACATGTTTTTGGGAATTGTCGTCTTAACTCTTTAATTTTTATATTCTTGCTGATTTGAGTTTTAATATAACTTTTGGGAAAAAAAGAATCAGCACGAAAATAAAAATTAAATAATTTTTAGTTTACAGAAGTAATTAAATTATAATAAAAAATTTATACAAAATTTAATATGTTTTTCATTCACATTTACGGCGAATTCTCTTGTAACTACGGCATTAAACACAATAACGACAGCAGACTACGAGCTACAACCCGTCAAAATTGGGATTCACGCATTGAAATGGGAATAACTATTTTAGCGACGACACAGCCACACGACTACCGACCACCGTCGTAGTTCAAGCCAAAATTAAACTGATTTCTATTTTGGTGAGCTTTAATGAGTAGATGCAGTGTTGCCAGTTTAATATAAATAAATTCAATTATTGTAAGCTTAAAACAAGTAAAAGAGCTATATTCGGCTGTGCCGAATCTTATATACCCAACGTACGTCTGGCATATATATACTTTTAAGTACCAATTTTGTTCTTGTTATATAATAGTTTTAGCCAGAAAAAAATATAACATCAGTTGCCTTTTTGGTCACTTTTATGAATGGAAAAAAATTAGTTTTCCACTCCTGAGAACGAAATTTTGATTTTTAATATATGATGCAAATTTTGCTTTTCATTAATTAAAAACAGTTTTAATTAGTACAAATAAATGACTTTACTTGCTTTTTTTGTTACTTTTATGTATAAAAATATTTCAATTTCCGATCCCTGCAAGCGAAAATTGATTTTTTTAACAAGTCAACTCTATGAGGCATAAAATAGTTTTATTTAAGAGAAACTACAAATTTGTAACCATTTTTCTAATTTTTGTAACAAAATATTGCAATATCCAATCCTGGAATCGAAATTTTGATTTATTTTTTAGTTTTTGATACCAATTTTCTTTTTCCGGAATAAAAAATAGTTTTAATAGTTTTAGTTGAATATTGGATATGTTATTGTATAAAAAAAAATTTTAATATCCTAACCCTGAATGAGAATTTTTAATATATAAAATTTCATCTACGCAGATCTTCATGTTGTATAAAACGGTTCTAATTAAGAAAAACTTAATATTTGTAAACATTTTAGTTATTATAAGTGCCACAAAATACTGAATGTGCAAAAAAAAAAACAAATTTTAATTTCCCATCCCTGGAAAACTTTTTTTTTTTAATTTTAAATAGACAATTGAGGAGTCCCAAAACATGAAATAGATTCAATTTACAAGTAAACAAAAATATAATTAATTTTTGGTGTTGATTTTGCGTCGAACATGAAAAAATTATATACAGTACGACTCTTCGTACATCTGATACGCCGAAATTTTATGCCTTAAAAAGGTGTTTTATTTGGTAGGCGGAAAAACATGCGAAGAAAGTGCCACACCCATATCAAGGTCGATTGAACAGAGAGTTAATGGTCAAAATCTTTATCAATAAATGTCTACCATTTTGTTATTAATATTGATTTGCTTCGAAATATTCTGTAGTTTACATAGATTTTCATGAAATTTTTGCATTCATTAATACTTTCTTTCTTATATTAGAAATTATCTCATAAAATTTTTATTTAGATTCAATTTTTATTTGTAAGTACGCACACATTGACGATTTTGACATCTTCAGTACATAATTTTCATAATAGCGAACTCTATTGCTAATAACTGGTGCTGATGTGGCTGCCATCTTCCCCCACAGCAGTAATAAGCAAATTGTACTCAGTTGAATTCCACATCATCACCTCTTTGTACTAAAACACCATGCAAAAAGTAAACAATAAGTACTTTTTATTGAATTACCAAAGAGAAAAGATATAACCGCCTTGCAAAAAGTAAACAATACGTATTTTTTTTTTTTTTTTTTGTAGAGATTGAACAACAAAAGAGAAGAGACATATCTGTAAGCCGCCTGTGCACACATCTTTACAACTTGTTTGCTGCATGTTGTTGTTATTGCAATTATTCATGTTTCTTATTCAACTGAATTCGCCTTGATTTTGTGCTCTCACACTAATCACAATATGTTTGTCTCTATCTATCTCATGGCTATTTAAGAACAAACAGATTGTGTTAAAAGCTTATTGAAATTTCCTTT
This sequence comes from Linnaemya vulpina, assembly GCA_963675445.1. Taxonomy (NCBI): domain Eukaryota; kingdom Metazoa; phylum Arthropoda; class Insecta; order Diptera; family Tachinidae; genus Linnaemya; species Linnaemya vulpina. The sequence goes on along the minus strand of OY776276.1, from coordinate 1,270,556 downwards.
TCCTCTTCGTTTTAGTTTCTACTAATTTTTGCAGTGCGCTTATGACTTTGTGGAGACGTGTTAATAAATTCAATTAAATAATTAGTAAAATGTTTAGTGAGAGCAATAATTTTTGCGAATAATTGTTATTTATTTGATACAGTTCAAGTTTATTGAAATAGTTGTGCATATAAATTGTTTTTAAGCAACAGAAAGTGAGTTAAAAAATTTGCTCGTAAGAGGCTTTTTGGATTTTATGTGTATTCGTTAAGAGTCTAGATGTTGTTGTTGTTGTGTCGGTTAAAGTAAAAGCCGGTTATGCTTGTTTAAAATAGTTTGAGTGTGTGTGATAAAAGATGGAAATGAAATTGTCAAGCAAAAGCTTTTTATTTTTGTTGCTGAATAGGGGATAAGTAAATAGAAGAAATTATTATAGTTTTTATAATATTCAGCGAATAAATGTGAATGCGTTAAGAAAATAAATTTAATGATGTTTTAAGCATTTTAAAATTATATTATGGAAAATTACGGTTGGATATTGTGATACGTACTCAAGCGTATTAGAAATTAATTGTTTTGAGGTGAGTTACACAGTTTTATTTTTCATAATATATTATAAGTATTAATGGTGAACACTAACACAAATGCGCATTTGATTAAATGGAAAGCCAATAATATCTTGGCATGACGTAAATCTGATTAATTTATAATGATTCTCTATCCCTGATGATTATCAATCCAAATATTCCATACTAATTAATATTTTTTTAATTCAACAGCTGAAATATTTTATTATATGTATTAATTAACTCATATTGTTAAGATAACTTCTGTAACAATCAGTTGACCTCAAGTAATTTTAAAGAATTATGCTAAAACAATTAAAATTCATATCCGTCATTTAACTGACACGGTGCCAGCAATTTCCCCAGCAATATATTTAATGCAAAAAGTGAAATTATATATAAATATATTTGATAAGCTTCACGTATCATAGCGGCTTTAATACAACTACCAAAATAAAAATCACTTAATCGCTTCATTTAAAAACGCCCCTTTGGCACGTTAATATAGAAAGACAAGAAGCAACAACACCTGCAGTAGAACAGTTGAAAGAAATATTCAAACCGATATCCATTAACAGCCACAGAACAACCCACCCACTACAAGACACAATAAAAAAGTAAAAAAAAAACATCATCATGCAACTTTGCAGCTTCAGAGGAAACACTCATACATGCACACACACAAACATACATACTTTCAACTTCACACAAACTCATTTAAAGGAAAGTACTTGAAAAGTGCTGTAGCATTAATCTTAAATGAAGGAGGCGGGGAAGTTAGGACCGAAGCAAATGTTTATAATTTAACCCGTGCAAACCATATAAATAGTCGCTGCAGACAATAAGAAATTTTTATTTGTTGCAAGCTCTCCTTTTTTTATGATGTTTGGGAAACCGACATAAAACTCACGCGATAAAGTTTTGAGATTGCAAGGATATACTCGTGATCAGCAGAGGGGCAGCAAAGAACAATGGGGGGGAATATAATTTACACTATAAATAGGTTTTTTGCCACATGCAACTCTATTTAAATCGATAATATGGAACATGTAAATATTCGAATAAGATTCTTTGAAAAAATAAATTTTCAATAGAAGAAACGGGCAGCAGTTGTAAAAAGAGATTCGAATAATATCAAGCGAAAAAAAATGTATTTATTGGAAAAGTTATTCGAATATAAATTATTCAAGTATCGTTCTGAACTCAAATAATAATTGTTGGTATTCATAGTCGAATAAATGTTATTGAAATATATATAATCGAAAAAATAACGCTCATAAATTCTTTTAGATTTTGATGTGAATAAAATTAAAAAAAAAATTATATATGAAAAAAATATTCGAATAAAATATTCGAATAATATTGTTAAAATAAAAAAGTTTTAATACTATTATTCTTATGAAAAACTGATATAGTCTTATTCCCAAAAACAATTTCTAGTAAATTATACTTGCACAAAATTATTCGAATAAAATTATTCGAATAATATATTTGAATAAAATTGCTCGAATAAAAATATTTAAACTCTATTATTCTTATACATTATGGATTACACTTATTCCCAACAACAATTTGTAGTCGAATACATTTGCAAAAAATTATTCGAATGACATTGTTCGAATAATATATTCGAATATATGTGTTCCAATATAATATTTTAAGTATTTTTCTTCTAACGTAAAACTGGAATACTCTTATTCCCACAAACAATTTAAGTAAAATATATGAGTGCACAAAATTATTCGATTAATATACTCGAATAAAATTGTTCAAATAAAATTTTTCGAAAATTAAATACCATTTTTCTAATACAAACCTAGAATGCTCTTTACCCCAAAAAGAATTTTTAGTCATATATATTCACATAAAATTATTCGAATAATTTATTCGAACAACACTTATCGAGTAGAAAAATTTATATACTATAATTCTAGTATAAAACTTGGATACTCTAATTCCAAAAGAGCAGTTTTAGTGAAGTATATTTGCTCAAATCATTCGAATAAAATTAATCGAATAAAATTTACCGAATATAATTATTCGAATGAATATATTTATATACCTCTTCTCTATTATAAAACTTAGATACTCTTATTCCAACAAATATATTTTAGTCATATACATATATATTTGCACAAAGTTAATTCGAATAAAATTATTCGAATATCACATATGAAAAAATTGTTCGAATATTTATATATATATATATATATATATATATATATATATATATATATTATCATTGTAAACAATCTATTGTTGTTATTCCGAAAAACAATTTTTTGTAAAATATACTTGAAAAATTATGTTCGAATAAAATAGCCGAATAAAATTGTTCGTATATAAATATTTAAGTACTATAATTCATATATAAAACTGGAATGCTCTTTCTCTCAACAACAATTTTTAGTTGAATATATTCGCAAAAAATTATTCGAATAAAATTGACCGAATAAAATGTTCGAATAAAATTGTTAAAATGAAAATTATTTGAATACTACTATTCTTATATAAAAGTGGAATACTCTTATTTTCAAAAAAAAAAAAATGTTAGCCAAACATTTTCGCACAAAATTATTCGATTAATATACTGAAATAAAATTGTTCCAATAAAATTGTTTGAGTAAAATAATTAAATACCATTTTTCTAATATAAACCTAGAATACTTTTATTCCCAAAAAGAATTTTAAGTCAAATATATTCGCACAGAATTATTCGAAAAAACTTGTCCGAATAATATATTCGATTAAAATTGTTCGAATGAAAATTATTTGAATACTACTATTCTGTTATAAAACTTACTCTCACAAAAAAAAAATTAGTTAGATATATTCGCACAAAATTATTCGAATAATATACTCGAATAAAATTGTTCGAACTAAATTGGTCCAATACCATTTTTCTAATATAAAACGGGAATACTCTTAATCTCAAAAAGAAATTTTAGTCAAATATATTATTAATATATTCGAATAAAATTATTAAAATAAGAAATAAATTAAATATTTTTATTTTAATATTAATCTGGGACACTCTTATTCTCACAAATAAGCTCGTATCCTTTCCCTTTTTTATCCCTACGCCTCTGCCAAGGATGATGAGTGGTTTAAGGGCAAAAATGAGTGACTGCTAAATGAATTTTTGTATTTATGGCTGGATGGCCGACTGACTGCATGGCTCTTTGGTTATACTTATGCATGGTTTATATGTGTGTGTATGTGTGGCGTGGTTATATGGGAACACGTGGTCCAGCTCACATGAAGGTATTAACGCGTAACAACAATGCATGATTAACCTTGAACAGACATGAACTTTTCATGGAGATGTGATGATATGGAAGACAAGGATGATGAAGTGTTGTTCTGTGTTTGTTGTTGTTGTTGGTTGGTGTCTAGAGGATGTAAAGAAAAGGGAAGCGCAACTCTTACAAATCTCCACAACTGATGTAAATGCACTTAAACATGCAAACTGTGGTTTCACTTGTCCTTCTTACGCTTAAAGACTTGGGAAATTTTTAGCTTCCATGGGTTTGTGTGTGACTGATGAAGCTCAAAAGTGGGTTGGCATGATAATTAATTTCAACGGATAGCACATAAATCTCCTCAGAAAGACTGCTGTTCGAGTAAGAATTTCAGTATCTTATAAGAGACTTAATCGTTTAAGGTATCGCTGCGATATCACACGGCACTCGAGTCCTTGTTATGTATTTAAGATGATGTCCATGATCTAGTCAATATCCTTTTGAATTCCATCACTTGCCTCTCCCATTTCCTGCTGCCAGTTGTGTCCACTGTTTTTTACATCCACTTAAGTTTCAGGTCAGTCGTCGCTTTAGTTCTAATGCGAAAAAGTCCAGGCCATTAATGTCATGCACTAAAAAGGGTTTTACATGCAGCTTTACTTTATCACCTTCTTACATGTTGTGATGCGATGTGGCTTCTTTCTGTGTGTGTGTTTGGTTTTTAACCCTCTACTCACCCCCTTCCCATTTGTAGCCATCAAGCCAATTTTGATTGTTGTTCTTTATGTGTTTTCTTGCCACCATTTTAATATCTCTCTGGTGTTCGCATATAATTTTTTTGCTCTCAAAAAATTATCTCATTCCGTTTGTTTGCGTTTCTGGAAGAAAAGGGTTTGTTCCTTTTGGTGATATAAGGATTTAATATTAAATTAATAATGTCACGTTTTGATAAAAAGGCGGGCGGTTTTTTGTGAGAATTTGAAGGAAATAAAATTAACTTGGCTATAACGAGAAGTGGAAGGATGTATGAGGGGGAAGGGCACGAATAAACGGGCATTAGCGCCAAAAGAAAAATTTTTGTAATAAGTAAAAGAGCTATATTCGGCTGTGCCGAATCTTATATACCCTACACCAACGTACTTCTGGCATACTATATATATTTAAGTATCAATTTTGTTCTTTCTAAGTTATAAAATAGTTTTAGCCAGAAAAAAAATATAACGTCAGTTGCCTTTTTTGTAACTTTTATGAATGAAAAAATAATAATTTTCCACCCCACGAAATTTTGTTTTTTTTTAATATTTGATGCAAATTTAGCTTTTCCTGAATTTAAAATAGTTTTAATTAGTAAAAATACACGACGTTAGTTACTTTTTTTTTACTTATATGTATAAAAAAAATTCAGTTTCCCATCCCTGGAAGCGAAAATTTATTTGTGTTTTGTTTTTTACCAAGGCAAATCTTAATGCGCCATAAAATAGTTTTATTTAAGAAAAAGTAACCATTTTTGTCACTTTTATGTGCTACAGAACATTTCAGTTATCCAACTCTGGAATCGAAATTGTGATATATTTTTTAATTTTTGATACCAATTTAATTTTGCCGGAATAAAAAATAGTTTTAACCAGGAAAAAACAAAGTTAGTTCACTTGGTTATGTTAATGTATAAAAAAATTTAAATTTCCTAACCCTGGATGAGAATTTTTAATAAAAAATTTTTTTTCATCTATGCAAGTTTTCATGATGTATAAAACGATTTTAATTAGAAAAAACTTAAAATGTTTAAACATTTTAGTTATTATAAGTACCACCAAATTCCGAATGTGCAAAAAAAAACTTTTAATATCCCATCCCTGGAAAAAAGAATTTTTTAGTTTTAAATAGGCAATTGAGGAGTGCCAAAGCATGAACTTAATCATAATAATTTAAATTTCTCAAAGAAGTGCATGCATTTATTGCTGTTCATTTCTTTTACTTTTAAAACACTTCATGCACAAACTGTACTGCAGCTGTTTTTGTTGGTAAACAAAAATAAAAAATTATTTATTTTTAATTATGTAAATACTTATAAAAAGTGCTTGGAAATTCTATTATTTCTTATAAAAATTATGCCAATTCTGTGGATGTTTCAGTGCATTCTTGGAACATGAACAGATGTTTCCAATACTTAACTTGGCAGCACTCAACTTGGAACGAATAAACATAAACAAAAGCATGGTTGCATTTAATAAAACCTATTTCAATTTAATTTAAAAGTGGCCTTAAGCTGGTTTTAGCTAAATATTTTTTAGCTGGTAAAACCTGGCTTTACTTTCCTTTCGAATTTCCTTTCCGCGCGGAATAAATAATACCACCCATTTTTACTGTTAGACAAATTTCTTTTCTAGAAAAGAATGCTAAATATGTTACACTTTTTAATAGAAAATGGCAACATTCTGCTTTTCTGACTGAAAGTCGAAACATGTGATTTTACGTTCACACAGCAGACGTAATAAATCCAGGTTTTATTGCACAAATTGTCCAATTAATTTAATCATAATAATTAAAATTTCTCAAAGAAGTGCATGCATTTATTGCTTTTCATTTCTTTTACTTTTAAAACACTTCATGCACAAACTGTACTGCAGCTATTTTTGTTGGCAAGCAACTTTAACATATAAAATCTGTAATTTTTTTCAATTGATTATTTTAATTATGATCAAAGTACTTATAAACAGTAAATAAATGCTGGAAAATCCCATTATTTTATAGGGATGAAACTGTAAGAGAATTGTCTTCGTTTGGTGTGGAAGTTTAATGCTAATTTCTTTTCTAAAAAAGAATGCTAAATTTGTTACACTTTTTAGTAAAAAAAATGGCAACATTTTGTCATTTGGAAATGAACAATTTATTAGAAATTAATCCAGCATTCCTGACGATATATAAAATCTGTTCTTGAAACTCTTCCAAACCGCCACCTTTTTAGAAAATATGTGAAAAATTTTACCTATTTTCCAGAAAAGAATACGTCTTAATGAAAGCAAATTTGATTATTTAAATTTTTATTAATTAAATTTATTATTGCACATTTCAATTATATTTAAGGTTTCTTATTTATTTTTCAATATTTATTTCTAATAATAATTTATAAGTTTCAACATTTTACTGCGTGTGTGTGTATGTGTGTGTGTGTGTGGTTCATTTGTCACTTAATCGATTACTAAAGTTAACACTTCAAATTTTGCTATAATTTTACTCGCACTAAACTAGTAGTTTTCCAATTCATATCGACTATTTATTAGGAATTTATTGTTTTTTTTTATAAATTATCTAAAACTAAAATACGCCTCAATAGAACAGTTTTTGTTCAATTTACTTCAATAATAATAAGAAATAAAATTAAGTTTTTTCATAAAACAAATTATAAATAATAAAAACTAGTACATGCGGTGCGCTAATTCATATATTTTTGAAATTCAATTTAAATTCAAATGCATGAGAAATAAACGCTTCCAGCAAAGTTATTTTTTCATTATTTCTAAACTCAACGCCAGTCGTCAAACTTCGCTAACATTGACGACAACTAGCACACCACCCATCATGATGTTCTTTGCAGTGGGTTGGTGTTGGCAGAGGAAGGAGTTCATTTAACAAATAAATCGCGCTTTATTTTTTATCAACCATAACAAAATATATTTTAAAAAAATATAGAAAAAATTCGTTTGAAAATATAAATTTTGAGAGGAAAAAATTCTAAAAATTATTTTATATACGCGTATATGAAACAACAACAAAGAGATTGTAACAAAATAGCCGAAAGGATAGAGGAATATTTCAAATCATGACATAGACGCGGTGTATGAAACGATGAACGGAAACGAAAAAAAGAAACAAACGTTTAAATTGCACAAAAAGAAGGTAAAACGCGAAAAATTGTTAGAATAAAAAATATAACCTGGCACAGAGGAAGTAGGAATAGTTGCACACACCAGCTGGTGTGGGTTGTGTGCTAGACTTTATAAAATTTATTTAAAAAATGAATGTTGTTTTTGTTTTTTTTGCGAATGCAGAAAAAATTTCAATTTGATTTAAAACTTAAACATTTTAAATATCAAAAAAAATTGTGCTTTTTATCACTTAAGAAATCGAATCAGTTACTTGTTACCAAAATGTGTCGTTTATATCTTGAGTTACGTTAGCACTTGTCAAATATTTGGCCAACAAAACGCAACCACTACATTAATAAACATTTTCATTCAGAGACGTTTCTGAATTTTTTAAACAGTTGTTTCGGTTGGCTGCTACACCAAATCATTAGTAGGGTGTTTCTTGCACACTGGGGCATTAACCTTGAAGCTTCCTGAATTTGTCAAACAGTTGTTTTGTTTGTTGTGGTTGATTGGCTGCTACACCAAATCATTAGTAGCGTTCAAAATATTTTTTACTTTTCCGGTTGCTGGGCACCATTTAATGGCCCCATTAGGGGGCCATTGCTGGCAGTACAACTAGTCGCCGTCGCCGTCGGTTCCATCGTGTACATGTCCCGTAACAGCCTCGATATTGGCACATTTCCAATTGTTTCCTTAAAGAACAAACTCTCGATAGTCGAGGTGCGTATGGTTCGCAAGGAAGGCAACAGCAACAACAAACGACCGAACCGGGTAGCTTGACGTGAGTATCGTAATCTAACATGATCGGTTAATATGCACTGCGCTTGATCTTGTAACATTTCGACGGGCTGAATATCACAGAGACCAGGTACGTCGGGCGTAAAGAGTGCAATGGCCTTCATGCAGCCCACCTCGCTGCCATCGGGTGCAATTTGACGAAAACGCAGGAGGACATCTTGTATTGTTTTGATTTCCGTTTCGGTAGCATCATCTGGTGGCAGACGTTCTTTGATCATGGGCGAATCAAAGATGGTGGCGAGATCTAGAGGTGTTATCCACTGGGCCAAGTTGAGTAGGAAAAGTTCTTTCCACGATTCCTAGACAGAAGGAAACAAATTAAAAGAGAGAGAGAGAGAGTGAGAGAGAGGGAGAGAGTGCAAGAAAATAAGGAGTTACTTTTAAAACTTTCTGCCAACTGATAAATAATTTCCTGCTACATTTTTAATTACTTTTAATTAAAAATTTTTATGATGTAGTTTGATCAGATATATAATATCGGAGTTTTTTAAATAAATCACTTTTTTCGAATTTTTTTTCCATCACGATGTCTCTCAAACCGATTTTGACCCGGACAAGGGTGATTTTTAAATTTCCACACCTGATTGGTTTGTGGTACCGAGCGGAAAAATCTCTGATAAGTTATTTTAAAAAAATTTTTTGAAAATTTCTTTCCTTCTAAGGTTCTTTGAGATATTGAAATCTACCGGTTCGAAATGGTTAAAATTTACAACAAATCTAAGTTTAGGAACGCTTTCCCTCGATTTTTATAAAAGAATCGAGAACACTAACTGATCAGATATATAATTTCGGAGTTTTTTAAATAAATCACTTTTCCCACAAACAGATTAACCGATTTCGATACGCATAGCGGTGATCGACTTGGGTTAAAAACTTAGATTAATTAATTTGGGGAAGCGATCACTGAGGCCGCTGAAAATTTAATATAAATAAATCACTTTAAGAATGATTTCTTTTCTAAGATATCTTGAAGTCTACCTTTTCGAATCGGTTGAAATTTACTGGCATTCTTATTTCACGAACGTGAGATCGGCTTAGCCATTCTAAAGTTCCCAGAATTTGTGAGAGAAGCTTCTTAAGACCTTAAAATGTGAAGATCTGATGAGAGCCCAATTATTTTTAAAACGGGTTAAAACCAATAACTTCCCAATCTTAAATTTTCCTTGGGGGAAGTTAAGAAATATTAAGCAATTAAATCTAGTGGTCTGAAATCCTCAAGTGGTACGCTGAACTATAATATGATTTTCCTGGTCATCTCGTTGTAATAATCTTTCCATTCACTGAACATACTTCTCGGTGAACATACTTTTGCATTTCGATTATTGCGCAATTAGTGATGCAATTAATTCAGTTCTTATATGCCAAATTGAACTAAATTACGAGGTACATAAGTCTCCTAATAGTAAATGTCTGAGCATAAAATTAATTTTAAAATATAAATGAATGCCCAGTAGGTCGCATCGTTAAAGTTTCCACTGTTCATAAGCAAACAGAGAAAACAATTAAACCTTAACTCCACTATTTCAAAGTGAAGTCATTTAAATATGAAGTACTGAAAGATAAGAAACTAACCTGCAGCAATAATATTTGATCGTTCTTTGACAAGGTTTGGAATGGCATCAAGCATTTAACCCAACGAACGGCCATGAACAGCAAACGTGCTGTAGTCTCCTGCAACATTTCCCAGGATAACAAACGTGAATCCAAACCAATTAATTGTTGTGGCAACGGTGGAAATAAAATGGAATTGTGTACTTGATACTGAATGATTTCCTGACATTTATCCGGACTTAAAAGCAATTCAATGAAACCATTCTGGCGTGCAGCGTATACGGCAGCAGCAGCCGCATGTGTATGTTGACTATGCGAACCCGTTGAGGAAGAGGATGTAGTTGAGGAGGAGGGAGGCGGTGGTTGTGGTGCTGGTGCTGGTGGTGGCTGTTGGGCCAACAATGTTGCTGGCTGACCAGCTGTAGGTGTAAATGTGAATGTCGAATGTTGATGCGGTGTTGGATGTGCCACTAGGCCAGCATGAGGGTTGGTGGCTTGTAGGGATGTTGCATTGAGGAGTTTCGTTGGTGACGAACGCTTTTGTATTTGTGTAAACGCTGTCAGATGTAGGGGTGATTGTGTTAAGCGGGTTGGTGAGGAGTTTGGTGATGCACTCAGTAGATTGAAATTGCGATTATTATATGAGGAGTTGTTGTTGTTGTTGTTGTTGTTGTTGCCAAGATTATGTTGGTGTACCTGGTGGTGGTGGCCCAAACTTAAAGGGCTGTTTAGTATTATAGGAGAATGGGAACTCATTGTGCGATTGCTGTCTGTGGGCGACAGGGGTTCTTGCAGTCTGGGTGAATTGGCTGGTGAGACGGGTGGCGGAGTAGCTGAAGGCGTTTCGGTTTCTACATTGACCCGAGGTGATTCACTACTCAACGAGGAACGTCCTCCCACAGATGAAATTGATTGTATTGAAGGGGTTGGGGAGGGTGAAGAATACTTTGGATTCATGGTGCTGTTGTGGAACTCCAGACTGTTGCTGCTCGCTGCCCCAGCACTGCCCGCTGAGGAGCCATCACCACGACTTTTGGTCAGATCGTAAGTGGTTAAGCCATTGTTTTGGTTACTTTGATGGTTCATTATGGGTAAACTTGTGTTGGGCGTGGAAGTGGGCACCACGCCATTGGCTCCTACCAGAGAAGCTGTGGCCGCCAGGCCTGGCAGCTTGCTGGTGGCCTCAGCGATCAGATTGTGATGCATTTGGGGGAGCAAGTGCGGAGGAAAAGGCATGTGCTGTGCTGCTACTGCTGCTGCTGAATTGGGGCCATGTCCTGGATGATGGAACGCTGTGGGATGAGGCGGGCCATGGAAGCCAGCGGCTGCATGGTGGGCAGAAATGTGTGAAGTATAATTGAATGAAGCTGAAACGTTTGTCACCAAAGACACGGGCAAATGAGCGGCATGGGCGTGGTAGGGACCATGTGGGTGGCCGGCCAAACCGTTTAGATGATGGTGCGGGTGATGATGTGCCGGATGCTGATGGTGCAGTTGCGGATGCAGTTTAGGTTTTCTGGGTCCTCTCTCATGTTGTACCGCTTGAATAAAAATAGAAGAAACATAAATAAATAAATAAAATTATATCAATCAGAAATTTCCATCTGCCACATTCTCATCCAGCAGTCGGCGTCATTATTTTCAAATTAACTTATTTGAGTGTCTGTGTCGTTTTTTATTTATTTATGTTGTTAAAAAGCAGATTATCACAATTATCTACTTGAATAGATTTCCAAACTCAAACAATTTTGGCCTTTTTTTGGTATTTCAACTTGAGGGTTGTTTCCTCATCATCGTCATCAGTTTTTCTTTCAGCGCTGACTTTGCGCAAGTTGCGTGTGTGTGAGTGGGCTTGCACCAAAGTTTGTTAAAAGAAATCAAAATGGCGTTGAGGTTTGAGTTTTTGATTTTTTCACTGCATGTGTGTGTGGCTGTGTGTGTGTAGTGGTAAAATTTTGGAAGGAATAAAGTTTTCTTTTCATTTAATTTAATATATTCAGTGTGAGATGGCTGAATTTGCATACGGGATGTGGGTAGTAAAATATTGTCTGAAGAAATTTACTTTTTCTTAATTTTAAGTTTTCTCTGGGAGAGGAAAAGCGTTAGAAAACAAGTAGAAGAAAATTGAATTTGTTTTGCGGGCGAGGAGTCAAGTTGTATTGAGGAGACTTCGAAAAGAATAGAAAGAAATTTGTGTGCAATCCCGATACTATTTTTATTATTTCTAGAGTTTCGAAATTAACTGTTAATAGACAAGTTAATAAAACTCTTTAAAACACCAGCAAATAAAAAATAAAAAAAATTATAATATATTTAATTTGTCTTTTTATTTTTTTAATAAGATACTCGAGTAAAAATGTTTTTGTTTCATTTTAATATAAAATAGTATTTGCCTAAAACAATTCTTCAAAATAGTTCATCGATTCTTTAATCTACAAAAGTTAAAAATAACCCTCCAGGGTTAATAAAATAAAAATTTATCGAAAGTATTAAAGTATTTTATCGGAAAAGTACCCTTTTAAATATACATACATATATCATAAACATATATTTTTTCCAAAAAGTACTTTTTAAAATTTTTTTCCCCCTAAAAAGGTACTTTTTAAAAAAAGTAGTTTTCTTTGAAAGCACATTTAGCAGTACACAGTTTTTTTGAAAGAGTACTATTTTCGTAATGATGTACGCTTTCTAAAAGGTTTTAAAAAGTTTTTTTCCCTAAATGTAAATATTTCAGAAACTTGGTAACTAACCTTTCTTAATAGTACTTTTTTCCCCGAAAAAGATAGTTTTTCAAAAAAATAACATTCTTGAAAGTGTACTCTTTTCATAATAAAGTACTTTTTTGGAAAAAGTATTTGTTGTTCTTTAAAAAAAAATCTTTTTATGTACATTTTTCCCAAAAAGATACTTTGTCCAAAAGTAGCCTTTCCTTAAAAGTACTTTTTCTCGCAAAATGGTACCTATTAAAAGGCTAGCTTTCTTTGAAAGCACCTTTTCCAGTAAACCGTTTTTGAATAAGTACTATCATTATAGTAAAATATTCCATTGAATATTTTTCCGAAAAAGTAGTTTTTTCCTAAATGTTAATATATCATATACTTTTTTTCTAAGTACTATTCCCAGAAAATACCTTTTAAATTTAAAAAAAAAACTCTTCTTGAAAGTACTTTTTCCTCCAAAATAAGTACTTTTTCCAAGAGTTGCTTTCTTGAAAAGCACTATTTTCAGTACATGGGTTTATTTGAAAGAGTACTATTTTCATAATAAAATATTTTGCCGAAAAATAAATACCTTTACTTAAAAGCGAGTACTTTTTTCTAAGTACTTTTCCTAGAAAGTACTTTTTAAATTTTTTTAAAATAAATAACTTTCCTTAAAAGTACTTTTTTCACGAGTAGCTTCCTTGAAAAGCGCTATTTTCGGTACATGGATTTATTTGATAGAGTACTATTTTGTTAATAAAGTGTTTTGCCGAAAAAGTAATTTTTCATATATGTAAATATTTAAGAAACTTATTTTCTAAGTACTTTTATCAGATATTACCTTTAAGATTTTTTAAAATAAATAACTTTCCTTAAAAGTACTTTTTCCCTCAAAAAAGGTATTTTTTCCACAAGTAACTTTCATTGAAAAGCACTTCTTTTAGCACATAATTTTATTTCAAAGAGTACTCTTTTCATAATAAATTATCTTTTTTCGAAAAAAGTATCATAAGCTTGCTTTTAAGTACTTTTCCAAAACAGTACCTTTTCAACACTTTTTTAAATAAATACCTTTTCTTAAAAGTACTTTTCGCGCTATATGTACTTTTTGAAAAAGCAGCTTTTTTTGAAACCCTTTTGTTGAGGAAATACTTTTATATGAAAGAGTATTCCTTTCATGAAGTACTATTATTCAAAAGTATATATATCAAAAAGTACTTTTTTGAATGTAAGCATAGAGAAATTATATAGTGAGACCATTTTTAGGAATGTGAGTTCAAAAAAGCAGCCTCTTCAAAACAGTGCTGTTTTCAAAAATACACAATATACATAATTTTTTTTTTAAATATTACTTTTTTTGGAAAAGTACCTTTTGCTAAGAGTATATTTTCGATACTATATTCAAGTGAATATAGTGTCAGCTAAAAATATATAAAATGTTTCCATCCAAACAATCCAGAATATTAAATATTTAACACAGTCCAAAATGTTAAAACTATAGCACGGTTTTGTCATTTTTACCCTGTTTGGTACCTTTTATTTTGTCGTCTTCGAAAAAGAAAGATATATGATATCGTAGAAAATCAAAATTATTTTTACTTGCCTCAACACTATTATCATTAAGAAAAAGGTACCAAAAACGGGTAATATTTTGCCCTTTTTAAATTGTGCGGTTTTAAAATTGTAGCAAATTTACAACCTTTTCTCCGAGTGTACTTATTTCAAGATGCTCGTTTCATTTAAAAAAGAAAAAAGTGCCTTAAGACTTGGGAAAATAATTTTGTCTTTTATTTCTTTAACTCGTTGCGAAAAGTTTGATGAGTCAAAGCATTTTTCTTTTATTTTTAATTTCTTATTTACGAACAAGTTTTTCTTTATTTTACTTTTTACTTTTCGTTTTACCGTCTGCTGCTGATGTTTGTACTTAATTGAAATGTTTGATTTTTAAAAGGCTTTAAGGCTTTTTTATGGTTAAAAGTATGAGCTGAAAGGAAACCTTAAAACTTTTTATTTCACTGCGGTTCGTTGGGATTCAAGTGAAGAAAAGCTACACGCTAAAAATTTTATTAAAATCTGTCAGACAGTTCTTAAAGCGGCTCTGAAGATATCAATTTAATTTTGGCTATTTATTTCAGTTTAATGGCTTAAATTTGGCTTCAAAAAATAAATGCTGCTCTGCCTCTCTTGCAAGAAACCACAATTTTGTGTGGAAGCCACAACTCTTTTTAGGGTACAAATCTTGAAGTTTTCTTTATATCCACACGCTCAAGGGTGAAATTCGCACATTGTCTTTGCAGCAACAATAACAAAGTGTGTAACACAAAGGCTTATAAGCCTAAATATATGGTGTGCTTTACTAGCTTGTATTTATACAACACTTCCGCAAGACTTGCGAGCAATTGTAGTTGTTTGTGTGTGTGTGTGTGTGTGTGTGTTTGCTGATTTTATAACTCACTTTTAAGGTTCGTATTCTGACAAATTATTTGTCTTAAACAACATTAAGGCATTTGAAGATTTTTTTTTTTTGCATAATTTATTATGTATTTCATGTAAATAAAGGCTTATAGAGAGACAATAAATAATTTAACAAATAAAACAGAATTAAATTCTGTAAGAGAAAATTAATCTGAAAGATGTTGGAAAATCATGCCCCACAAATATGTTGTTCAATTGTGCAAATTTGTCTTTAAAGTCAAAATGTATTCTTAATTAATTTTAAAGTTTAAAGTTTTCTTAGTCAAGTTATTAAAATCTTCAAGTCAACTAAAAGCTGATACAAATTTTATGTGACAGAAAGTCATAAAATATTAAAATTTATACATATAAAATTAGTAGAATCTTTGTAATGTTCTTAAAGCATTGAACACAATAACGACAGCAGGCTACACGAACACCGACTACAAAAGCCGTTGGCTACAATCGTCGCCTCGTAGTCAGCTACTTGATTATTGATTCAAGTAGTTTTCGATTAACACAAGAGCATCTGATCAATTAAAGAATTCCGTAGTTTTTCAAAAACAAAATCACTTTTTCCCAATTTCTTCGTTTACAATATCTCACGAACGGATTAACCGATTTTGAATCGTTTGGCAGTGGCCGGCGTGGTTTTTTAATCAAGAGAGTTAATAAGTTTTTGTAATCGTTTAAAAATTATGAGAAAAAGTACTTAAAAAATTTTCTTTTTTTTTGAAGTTTCATTTTAATATCTTGCAATTTATCGATTCGAATCGGAATCACAGGAAATCTGGGTTCAATAGAACCCTTTAGAACGCCCTCAGTTTGATTGAAATCGGCCAAGCCGTTCCAAAGTTGTAAGCGGATCACAAACTTACAAACACACCCACATACACACACACTTACACATATACAAATACAGCCATAGTGACGGGTTCTCAGAATTAGTCAGGGAAGTTGTCTAGGACCTCAAATCGTCGAGATCTGATGAGAACTCGTTGTTTTCAAAACTGGGTAAAACCAATAACTTCCCGATTTTTAAAAATCTCTAATTTTCATAGCGGGAAGTTAAAAAAAATAATCATTATTACCGGGTCTTTGGAGATTTCAAAACCCCATTCATATAATACTCGAGAATGTACACAAGGAATTTACTATCCACGTCCAAGTCCAGGTTATCTCTCATTCTTATTTCTGTGGCCGAATTAAAGTTTAGCTCTGCTAGATGTTAAAGCTTAAGCATAAATTCTTTATGCAACTTCAGTCGAAGCATGGCTTCGTGAAGGTGTGAAAAGTGTCAAGTGTTTTTCTTTACCTCCATCCTCATACGCTCCATCCTCAAACGAAAATCTATCCATTACAAAAAACAAACATTCGAATCCCCTTCTTTCATCCAAATTTCGCAAACATCATCAACCCTTTTCCAAGCACTTGTTCGATAGCCAGCCCGTTCTCTGTTTCTATGGGACTACATACACGATTAGCAATAGATTAAAATGTCACACCCGGGTGTCAGTGTGTGTTGATTTTACTCTTATTTATTTATGTACGAGTATGTGTGCATTGTTTCTATAATTCCCCATTCCCTATTTTAATTAACCAAACAAATAAAAAGTCAGTCACTATGATACGCCTTTTCCGTGTGTTTATGTGTGTTTAACATAAGAGTGTTCCAAACGGATATAAACGTTAGGGTATTCCGCATTGTTGCACAACAGATCGTTTTGTGCTACAGCACAGTGGGGCGAATAAGAAAATATAAGGGCTATTGGAACACATATCGGTTAATAAACGGATTTGATTGGTGAGAAACTCAAGTTAAAAGCAGTGAAACTTGTAATTATATCGGGTGTTTTTCTAGAGTGATACAAGTTTAAATCATAATAAAACATAGTAATATATTTTCCGGTCTTTATTGAATAGAAAATTTTATGACATTGACGTTTAAATATGATTTCGGCCATCTGGCCGCCACGGCTGGCGCGTACAAGGCGCAATCTGGAACACCAATTTTTACAAACTTTTCGCAGCATTTGCGGCCGTATCTCTCCGATAACTCTTCGAGTGTTGATTTCCAGGTGTTCAATTGTTTGTGGTTTATCGAGGTACACAAGTGACTTTACATAACCCCAAAGAAAATAATAATAAGTCACACGGTCTTGGGGGCCAATTAATTGACCCATTTCGTGAAATTATTTTTTCGTCAAAAGTTTCCTTGAGTAAATCAATTTTATAGCGGAACCACATATCAGCAAGATTAATGCCAGCTAATTGAGGTACGAAAAAACTTCGAATCATGTTCCACCACCCTTCACTATCGACAGTAACATTCTGACCATCATCGTTTTGGAGACATATGGGCCAATGACTCCGCCAGCCCATAAAGCGCACCATTCAGTAATTTTCTTTGGATGTGAGGGGGTTGACAAAAGCTTGTGGACTCTCTTCACTCCAAATGCAACAATTATGCTAATTTACGCAGCTCTTCAACCGGAAATGGTCTGCATCGGAAAATAAAATTTTGAATGGATAAGTTTGACGAACAGAACCATGATTTTGATTAAACATTTCCACAATCTGCACTTGTTGCTCTAGTGTAAGCCGATTAATAATGAAATGTCGAAGTAAATTAAACAAAAACCAACTATCAGCTGTTAAATGGGTGGTCAAATAAAGCAGTGATGCCAACTCAAAGCTGTATTACTCTATAAAAAATATGCGATTCATTTATTTGTGGTACACTTTTTACTATCGGTTTTGACAGCAAAACTAATGAAACATATATAATTTTTAAGGCATTTTAATGTAGACGCGTGCAGTGTAAATAAAATTGCTGTGCTGCTGGCGTAAAATTGATAAAAACATCCCGCCTTTGCTTAAAATAAAAACAATAAAATCTTTTTATAAACGTGCAAAAGACTCTGTTTTTTACTTTGAACTGTCTGGTAGAGAGATCACAAAATATGAAACATTTTTATTTCGATGAGTAGGACCACAATGCCCAGGGAACCCTACAAATAAAATGCATTGCGCTGGAGCTGGGAAAGTAGTGGATGGTGTTAAGAGTACAGATGAAGACAGACTAGAGGATAGAAAATTTCGTTGTAGCTAGTTTTTAGTTTCTTACTTCGCCGGTGAATATTTTTTTGCTACAGGTAGCGACGAAGGTTCTTTATTCTGTTCTTTAGTACATGACCGTGTCAATCACTGTCGGTAATGCTCTGAGACCAGTGCTGTGCTTTCGTCATTGAGACAAGCCGAGAGCAATTAACACAATCCTGCATTAATGCAGATCAGAAAAATTCGACACCCACATTCATAACTCGGGGCCTAAGGCAGCGTAGTCTTGGCTCTTACTTTTTTAGCCAGGAAATAGGAATCAAATAAATATTTTTTTTTGGAAATATATTTTTTAATAAGTTTATTAAGATAATATTTTCCCAATTGAAAGTAATTGTAATTCGCTTCTTTCAATTGGAATTACATGAAACAGCATTTCTTTTTTTCAGTTTCAATTACCTGGAATTGTAATTGTTTTTGTAATCAATTACTTTTACTTGTAATTGAGATGATTTCCTCCTCTTGCAATTTGAAAAGTAATTCTTTTTTACTTTTCAATTACATCAAAAGTAATTGTAATTGAAAAATAATTTAATTACAAAACATCTCTAATCGCGTGTGTAATCAAGTACCAAATGTGATCTTTACCGCCCACGTCTGGAAACTCTATATCCGCGCAACACTCGATTTGATATCACGTATGCGAGAACGTACTGGAACATTGAAATACACACTCATATACCAGAGAGTCTATTTGGCATAGTGTGTGTGTGTGTGTGTGTGTGTGTGTGTGTTTGGCTGTTGGTTATTTCTGCACATCTGCTTTTGGTCACACGTTCTGTTTAAATAATTTTTCTTAAGAATTTATTGTGTTGGATGAAAGGAACAACAACACAAAAGCCAAAAAAACTGGCTTAATTAAATAAAAGAGTTATTAAAGGAGTAAATTTAATCCGGAGTAGTGAATACAGCTAGAAGAAGAGATTAAAAGATTGTACGCAGCAAATGCTTTTTTAAGTGTTTTCAAACAACAACTTTTAGGAAGAAGTTAAGAAAATAAACTTCTGATGTTGGTTGAAGTAGACGAAGCTGAAGGTTGGGGTTCCATCCCGTACTTAGTGATATGCCTTTAATTTTAGGGCCTTATTGGAGATTATTTTGAACCACCCGCCAGGAATTAAAAAAATTGGGAAGTTATTGGCCTTACCCCGCTTTGAAAAAGCAAAGTTCTCATCAGATCTCCACGTTTTGAAGTCTTAATAAGCTTCCCTGATTAATTCTGAGAACCCATCACTAGGTCTGCATGTATGTGTGTGTGTAAGTATAATAACTTTTGAATGGCTCAAACGAATTGAGACAAACTGGTGGCAGTCTGAATTTTGACAGAATCGAAAGGACAAAATTCAAACTTTTTAAAAAAGCTTAGGAAGAATAAAAATTTTTCAAATTAGTTTATCAATAACTTTCTAACTGCCCGTGATCAGCCCTTAACATTCAAATATCATGTCGATCGCCGTCAAAGGGGTGAAAATCGGTTGATCTGTTCCTGAGATATCATGAACAAAAATATTGGAAAAAAATTATTATTTTTTTATAAAATCTGAAATTTCATATCGAGAACAGAGAACCCTGATTGATCAGGGTTCTCGATTCTTTTATAAAGATTGGAAGAAAAGCGTTTCTAAGCTTGGCCTTTCTTGTGAATTTGAACTGATTCGAAACGGTGAAACTCAAGTTATTTGAAAAAAAAAACTAAGAAAGAAAGTAATTTTCAGGGAGATATTTTTACAACAACTTTTCAGCGGCCTCATCAATCGGTTCCACAAACTACTTGATCTAAATTTACAATCCACTTCGATTACTGCAAACCGGGTCAATATGCGTTAATCCGTTTCTGAAATATCTTAAACGAAAAAATAAAAAATAAAATTTATTTTAAAACTCCGAAATTGTATATCCGATCACTCAGTTTTCTGGATTCTTTTATGGTAACCGTTTATCACGAGGGAATCGGTTGACTTAAGAACTAAAACAATAGTGTTCTGGTTCGCAGAGCTGTAAACAGTGGAAAGGCACTAAAATCGGCGTACGTTAGTCTTGAAGTTAAAATTAGAGGATCAACCTTTAGGATCAACCTGTTCCATATATTTTTGCTTAAACTGAGATCGTTAAAGAAGGATGTTAATATGGGGCACGGCATAAAAGTGAGCAAGAAAATTTACACATCAAAGCACCCTTTTGTTAAGTGACAGAATTGGACATTAAAAGTGAAGGGTTCCCGAATGGCAGAGGTGCCGCTTTATGTCAATTCAAAAAGACTTCAAAGGCAAAATGAAGTCACAGGGGAGATGAGATTGTAGATCGGGGCAGTATATAAAAAAACAAAAACTGTTGTCTATAGGGGCGTGGAAAATTTCCTTCACTCTTGGGGATGACTGTTACAACTTATAATCTCAATCCGTTTAAATGTACATTCGAAATGAGAAGATTCCTTTTACAAAAGTTTAATCTCATATAATTTTTAATCGCAAATAAAACATCCAACATCTGTTTGATATAAATTTGTTATATCGAAAAGAAGATGAAAAAACAAATCCATGGCAAGCAACAGTTTATTTAATCATTTCGACAGCCACTTAATATGCAACCCCTTGTAAAACTGATTGATATCCTTGTGATAACGCCCCCTCTAAAAACACCTTGACGAATCTGGACAAGTATTATTTGTAATTTTACGGTTAATGTTTTTGCAATTGTTTGTAATTCCATTTCAAAACGCTCTTTGTAATAAACAATAAACGATTGTAATACAATTGTATGATCATGTCGTATATATTTACAATGTTTGTTTTCCTTCCTCAGATGATGTTGTGTGAATTAATGTTTTCTTTTCATTAGATCATCATCATCATCATCTTGTCATAACTCAACTTGATGATTTTGAAGATAAAAAATGTAACAAAAATACGATTTCATTTATTTGTTGTTTATATTTATATTCATGTTTATACCTCCATATATTTTTTTCCTTTTTTTCAATTATTTGTAACAACAGGCGTTGGCTAAAGTCTTATAACTTCTTTTCATACGCCCTTGCATTTCTAGTAGAGGGATGTTTCACTCGGTGTTCCCGTTTGCTTGCGATATACATTTTTTGTGGTTAATTTTCAATAAAAAGCGTACTTGAATTGAAGTAACGAGTTGATGGGTGTGAATTTTTCCATCTGCCTTTTGTAGCTTTTAAATCTTTGATTGCTTGCAATCGCCTCAAAGTTTACGAGGCAGAGCTGTAAAGTGTGATTTCTTAGCGTGTCACTACTGATGAATCAAAAAGTAGTATTTGAAGGTTCGTGGATTTCAATTTGTTTGCCGTCACGCTGCTTGTTTAGTGCTCTTGGTCAGGTTAAGTAGTGAGTAGACGGTCCCGGGTATTGAATATTTTTCCTTCAGGATTGTTTTTTATTACAGACTTGAATAGAAGTTTCCATAATGCATGTGAACTTAAAGTGAGTAGTCTAATATAAAAAAACACCCTAGAATTAGTAATTCTACAGTACAGCAAGTAAATCTTGGCAAAAATTTTTTCCCAATCTATTCCATTGATGAAAATTAATGTTTATAGATGAGAGGGAATAGAATCTGTTCGTAAGCGTACAATTCAAATAATGAGAAGTGCCATGCCCATACAAACTAAACACATTATTATTACAACTGGCTCTCAAAGGATGACAACCACTCAAGCGGTCCATAGTGCTGGAGTTAGGAATCATTAATCCTTCTTTTTACAATTGGGTAAATGTTGGCACATGCACCCGATTTTGCGCTGGATAATTATAATAACGCGTGTTTATTTTAGAGTGTCACAACTTTAAGTTAGCATCACTGATTTATTTGAGCGCCCATTTAACAGCTGATAGTTGCTTTTTGTTTAGTTCGTTTTTAAAATTCAATATGAATCGACTTACACCAGAGCAACGCGTGCAAATTGTTGAAATTTTTATCAAAATAATTGCTCTATTCGTCAAACTTACCAATTCAAAATTTTATTTTTCGATGAAGCCCCCTTCTGGTGGAATGGGTGCAGAATTGTCGCATTTGGTGCGCTTTATGGGCTGGCGGGGTCATTGGCCCATTTGTCTTCAAAAACGATGATGATAGTCAAAATGTTACTGTCAATGGTGAACGGTAGAGAAGCATGATTCGACATGTTTTTGTACCTCAATTACGTGGCATTAGTATTCCCGATTTGTGGTTCCAACATGCCATCCTGGGGGCATTACAACTGCTGTACTCAAATAGACTTTTAATGAAAAAATAATTTCGGGTAACGTCCCAATTAATTGCCCACTCATATCATGTTATTTAACTCCGTTTGACTACTTATTTTAGGAGTTCTGTTAAGTCACTTGTCTACAATGATAAACCACAAACAATTGAACACCTGGAAATCAGCATTCGAAGCGTTGTCGGCCGATAGTTGTTGAAAATTGCGCCAGTCGTGGCGGCCACTTGGCAGAAATCAAATTTACAAATTAATTTCATAAAATTTTCTTTAAAATAAAACCCGTTTCATTGATATTAAAAATATATTTCCTTGTTTCATTATGACTTAAACTTATGTCCCCATATAAAAAACACCCATGATATTACTTGGCCAGAACGGTTGAAGGATGACTACTAGCGAGCTTCCTTTAAGATATGGAAAACAGCAAGCACATGTCTCAGCAATATTTTGCCCAGCCACGAACCTGAACCCTATAAATTATTAACGTATAACTTTCTATGGCCCTTCTCTATTTATTTAGTATTATATTCTTAAAATAAAGGGTGTTTTTTATAGAGTGACACAAATTTAAATCATAACAAAACATAGAAATATATTTTTGATATCAATTAAATGGTCGTTATTGAATAGAAAATTTTATGACATTGATGTTTAAATATAATTTCGGCCATCTGGCCGCCACGGCTGGCGAGCACAAGGCGCAATCTGGAACACCAATTTTCCCAAACAGCAACATTCTGTGTTTGAAGACATATGGGCCAATGGCTCCGCCAGCCCATAAAGCGCACCAAACAGTAATTGGTTTCTCCCCACTCCAAATGCAACAATTCTG
This sequence comes from Linnaemya vulpina, assembly GCA_963675445.1. NCBI lineage: Eukaryota > Metazoa > Arthropoda > Insecta > Diptera > Tachinidae > Linnaemya > Linnaemya vulpina. The sequence goes on along the minus strand of OY776276.1, from coordinate 1,247,218 downwards.
TTGATTTAATTCCCATTCAACCAAAAATGGGCTTAATCGGAAAATATAATTTTGAATGGACGAAGTGCACGATAAGTTTGACGAACAGAACCATTATTTTGATTAACAATTTCCACAACTTGCACGCGTTTCTCTAAACAAAAAGCAACTATCAGCTGTTAAATGGGTGATCAAATAAAGCAGGACTCCAGGACTAACATTTCCTTCTTAGTTGAAGTAACTTCCAAGGAAACTAATTCCTCTTTGTTCCGCTCAAAGCTTTTCCATTTGAGCGTAAGATATATTGCGTGTTTCTATATTCCGCCTGTATGGCCGACTGTCCATCACTTCTGTAACATCCTGACATTTTTGCTTTTTGCTCTATTGTTTTTGTGATCCTTAACTATGGAATTGCATGTTGAAATGAAACAGCAGCATCATGGTTACCCCCCTCTATTCCACACTTAATGATGTTGCGTGGCTTTTTTCCTTTTGTGTTCTTAAATTTGACCATCGAACTGGATGTTTTCTTCTTTTAGTTTTCTTTTGGTTTTATTCATTCACGCTTAATTAATTGATTAGCTTTGCTAAATCGGTCAATATGGAATTTCGTACGTTGTTGGTCTACTTTTTGCCTTTATGTTTTACCTCTCCTCACTGCATAAGGATGAGGGGGGGGAGGTGTTGTTAAAATTGGGTATAAAAAGTGTAGCAACATAATGAGCTGCTAATTAGATTTGATATGAGTTTTGTTTCTATTCTTTTCACTTATTTCAATATGTGAATGTTTGTGGCGTCAATTAACTGTGCGAACTCTGGCACATGACAACAGGCGTTACTCGATTGCATATTAAAAATTGTGGTTTTTGTTTTCAAGGTTAAAAACAACTTGAATTTATTTGATGGTAGTTTTATTATTTATTTGAAAATTATTCCAGCTGCGTTAAATCGCAAGAACGAAGTGGCAAAGGAGTAGCACCATTTCTGGACATAAATAAAACGGTCATCACACTGTGTTCAAGACTTACGTCAGTACCTGCTAAATAAGTCCGAATTCGATGGCGCTGTGTGAAGTTCATCACCATCCCGAAGGCAAATACAACTCCCATGTGTGGGCTGGAGCTTCAAAGTCTCTCTTTGAATTACTCAATCGTGGACAGGATAAGGCGCAGAAACTCATAGGAAGCATTAGAGTAACCAACTCTATTGACTATCTTGAGCATCGGCGGAATTTGGAACAGCGTTTCCTTGCATTATTACAGAGAGAATATGTTTTTTAGATCGTACCGTCTGTATGTGGAACAAACTACCTGCAGAAGTCTTCCTAGTCAATTTGAATTAGAGAAGGTTTAACTCGAATGTGCAGAGGTACTACTGCCTTTCCAAAACTTTTCTTCCCAGTTCCAGCGCAATGCTTTGCATATGTAGGGATCATCCCTGGAGTACTAGTCCTGCTCATATAAAAATAATGTGGAAAAATGGTAACTTTTCAGTTGGTGGTCCCGCCAATCTTACACTCTACCCAAAATTTCCAAGCCTGCATTATATCGCCAGAGAAGAATAAACTTCTTTAAATATATACGAGAGTTAAACTGACCTTCGAATCGCCATTTTTGTAGAGATTTTGTTGGTGCAGTAGCAGCGCGTAGAAATTCCTGCTATCTCCTAGACTTAGGACTGACAAGTCTCTAGTCCATGTCAAGCATCAGTGCGTAAACGAAATATCTCTCAGTAACATTCGGTAATAAGCCGGCCATAGAATCTTCTAACAGTAATTAAACAAGCAAAGAAGATCGCTCCCACTACCCCACATGCACGAACATCATTGTTGCAGATGATGCAGACCCTCCGGGAAGGCATTTCTTCGGTGGGTCATACCGGAACGCAAGACACAACTTTTTAATTACTTTCGAAACCTCGAAAGGTAAGCTCTCCATTAGTTTTAGGTCTGTTAAGGAACCTAAGCGTCCTATCGTGTAATTTTCTTATATCAGACTAAGTGGACGAACCTACTCCTTTTAAATTTTGAAATGCTATACTAGAGATTGGACACATATAAGTCTTATGGGTTACCAGCAGAAGTAAAGTCGGGAAAAACTGTGCAACACTTTGCTCATTTCGAAAGAAATATGAAGCAAAGATAATTCGGCCCGATACATGAAATATGTAACAATATGAAATTTCTTATAAACCGGGGTTTGTCCCTCCCCCACCCCTTGCATATTATATCCTCGAACGAATTCTAATCCCTAACGAACACAGAATGGTATTATCTATTAAAAACAATTCTGTCACTGCAGTGTTAAATGTTCCATTCAATTGTCCTTGCCCACTAAAACCGTCCTTTATTCCTATTTCAAAAATTAATCCTGTCATTTATATTACAAATATACCATTTTAGCATTAAACATCTTTATTAACTTAATCCCTGAAAATGTTTATCAGGATAATTTTATCCATCATTTCACATCACTTTTCAACCGTTGATGAGTTTACATTTTCAATTTATTATTATAATTTCTTTTTTCTTGGTCCCATTCACTCTACTCCTCCGCCACAACGCAGCAAAGAAAAGCAAGATTTTTGAAAGCAAATCATTTTGAAATAAGTCTGAAGAATGTACGCTGTACTCGTTCGTACAAATAGAATAAATCCTATTCAGAGCAAAAGAAAATAAGCAAAGAACTCAGAAGTATTGCTGGCATATTAAAGAAAGTAAAACCCTCGTTGGAAAGGCCAAGAGGGAGAGACAAGGGTAATTGGGAGAGAGAAATATTTGTACAAATACCATTAAATAAATGTCATCATAATCTGTTATGACCCCTGATACTTTATGTCATATTCTAGCACACGCCTTGGAAAAAAGTAACATGACAAAGTGAAGTTTTTTCCCTGGGTGATTTTGAAATGTGTATGTATGTGTGTGTGTGTGTGTGTGTGTGTGTGCTCGTCTATATTCAGAATAAGTTGTGACGTTCATTTTGTTAAATATGCTATTAGCATAAAACCACTTGAATACCAAACATTTACCAACATTTATTATGAGCTCAGGACAATAAAATAAGAAGACAACGCGAAGTGTGACATTTGGTTTGGCGTAGGAGTGGCTAAAATTTTTTCCTTGATTTAAACTGAATTTCGTTTGCCCTACTGCAAAAGATTCTTTTGGAATGTTTCTTAAGGAATAATAAGTTGCAAATAATTACTGTCAAAAGAGTTTCAGGATAAGGAAAATAAAACAACATAGTCTTCCGATTAAATAAAGATTTATTATAAAATAAATAAGGCCGGTCATTTTGTGCGATCGCAAGCAAAAACCATAGAGTCGTATTATTGGCATCGTAAGTCATTTTCGATTATTTATGGTTGTGTGTCATTAACCCTGGATATTTACTCTTCACTTTTGTACATTACGTTTACTCTACATTGAATCGATGAGCAATTTTTAAAAATAATTCTAAGGGAACACTTTTTAAGGTTATGACATATTTTTTTCTAGAAAACATGCAACATTTTTTCACTTATTTACTAAAAAGTGGCAGTTCGGAAGAGTTTTAATATAAAAACTATTGTCCGTGAGGGATGTTGGATTAATTTCCAATAAATTTCTTATTTTGAAATGACAGAAGCCGGCCATTTTCTTCTAAAAAGTGTAAAAAATGTTGCCTTCTTATGTAGAAAAAAAATCAGTATTAAAAAACAAACAAAAATATTTTCAGTTAAATATTTTATTAAAAAAATATATAGAAAACTTATATCACATGAATTTTTTTCTTTTTCTAATTCGATACGAACTCGAGCATATATAAACGAGTTACATGATTAAGAATAAATGAGCTTAGTATATTCCATGACCATAACCATCCAGGGTTAATATGTAAGTTTAATTGTAAGTTTTTTAACAAATTCGGATTTTAAAGTTAAAACGAACTAAAAAAACCTGGTTTTACCCTGCAAAAAGATTTAATTAAAACCATAATTTTTGAATTAAATCCAAAAGGATTTAATTAAAACCAAATTTGGAATTGGTTTGAAATAGAAGTTATGAAAAGCGACCTTGTTTTAGCCTATTTTTGTCTGTGTTAAGTTGAGTGCTGCCAAGTTAAGTATAGGAAACATCTGTCCATGTTCAAAGAATGCCCTGAAAAATCTACAGAATCTGAATAATTTTTATAAGAAATAATAGCATTTCCAAGCACTTTTTATAAGTATTTACATATTTAAAAATAAATAATTTCTTATTTTTGTTTGCCAATAGAAACAACTGCAGTACAGTTTGTGCATGAAGTGTTTTAAAAGAACAAAACAACAATAAGTATATATATTTCCTTGAGGAATTTAATTTATTGTGATTAAATTTACAAGATAATTTGTGTGATAATACCTGAACATATTATATCTGCAGTGTGAACGCAGATCGTCATGTAGACGATTGTTTACAAGTTCTTACCAAGTTATGACTGTTTGTTCACACTAGTCTTATATATCGTGCTGTTATTTTATAACTTATGACTTTATGGCTACAGTGTGAGTCCCCCAAATATAAAAATATATCTAGTAGACTAAGTATTACGGTTTGTTCCCCCTAGTCTTATTTATCGTGCAGTTATTTTATAACTTATGACTTTATGACATCAGTGCGAATCCTCCTAATATAAAAGTATATTTAGCAGACTAATTTATGACGGGTTGTACACACTAGTCATATATTTCGTGCTATTATTTTATGACTTATGACTTTATGATTACAGTGTGAATCCTCCAATTGTAACAAAATTGTTTAATATATTGTGTATATATGTGTGTAAGCATGTAGTTGCAGATATATCAATTTAGTGAAAACCAGAAAGAAGGTGGGCCATTGCAAAAGTGCTTAAGAAAAATTTAGACGTCCTGGACCTTAGAAATATTCTTCTCTATGCCACGTACGCTACGACCAATCCAACAACGAACTTAACGCAGAACCGTACGTCCAAAGGCAACTTAAAGGAGTACAAAATGAATTCCTGGCAAACCTGAAGAAATAAAATATGTTCATCACATCAGCTTTTCCCATAATAACTTATTTGCTTTTCATGTCAACGCAAGCCAACGTATAACGAGCACGACACGTCAAAGCGGTTGCTTTCGCTACTGCTGCTGGTGGTGGTGGCGTTGGTGATGAACATCAAGCAGACAAAAATGTTTAAATGCTACATTATTTACAATTGGTAACACAAATATCAGTCAACAAACAAGCACACTGACTGACACACGAACTCGTATAAAAGAAGGAACATAAAAACGCCATCTTTATCATTTTGCATAAAGGAAAATATGAGCAACCATATTTTTTTTAATTTTATTTTGGATACTTTTCCCCAACATTTTCTTTATTTTTACTTCCATCATCAAAACATATTCGTTGTCATCATTATGCACTCGAATGAGCTTTAAAGCTTTTTCATTATGATAATTATGTTTTATGTTTATGAATGAGTTTATGAATTGTAATTTTAAGTACTTGAGGAATTGTGTGCCATCGGTTTCGCTTTTGGTATTGGGGAATAAAAGCCATAATAAATACAAAATTAAAATATTTACACCATGCAACGAAATTGTTTTTTCATTAGAACTGATAACCATCATATTTCGTTAATATCCCAGCAAAGACTCTGCTTAACAGTAAGTCAAGCAAGTATACGCAATTTGAGTGTTTCGGAACTGCTTAAAATTTTACAAGATGCGTTTCTCTATTTATAACAAGTGTATATGGAAAACGACTATACCTGTAATTTCCCGCTAGTTATATAAGCAAAATTGTTCTAATTTATATAATTTGTATTTGCAAAAAAAAATTATATATTTCGGTTGTTTTAACTTTCCAAATATGTAAATTTTCCAGCTCTGTGACCCCTTTTTGATTTTTCTAATTTTTAGTACCAATTAATTTTATGCTTAATTTATAAAAAAAATTAAAAAAACTTGTTGTTTACCCTTTTGATCCAAAAAGTCTTATATATCGATATTTCGATTTTGTTTAATTTTTAAAACTCCTGTAATTTTCAAAATCTTTTAACTTTTGAATTAATGAACCGATTTAATAATGGATAACAGTTTCGATTCAAGAAACTAAACAGCTTTCAAGATTAACAAACCACGTTGACCACTGCAAATCGGGTCAAAATGGGTTAATCTGTTTGTGAGATATTGTGGACGATAAAAATTCGACAAAAGTGATTTTTCAAAAATTACCGATATTATATATCCCATCCCGATTAATATTTTGTTAATAAAAAATTCTTACCATTATGAAAATTAAATTAAGAATCAAGCGAAATTTAAAATTCGCTGCCGGACAATTAACACTTTTTGGTCCAAAAGCTTAAGCAAAAATTTTTATATATGTATATACCTTACAAATTTATAAATGAAACATAATTGATATATTTAAATGAAATTAATCAGTACTAAAAATTAGAAAATCCAAAAAGCAGCTACAGAGCTGGAAAATGTATGTGTTTGCAAAATTAAAGTAACTGAAATGTATTAATTTTCTTAGCAAACACAATTGATAATTTAGAAGGAAATTTAAATTACGGTAGATTTGCCGAAAGTTACAGGTATGACTTTAGGGTTAACCCTAAATCGGTTATATTTTATAAATGATTTGCAGCGACTGCTACGAGTTACATGGTTCTTCCCATCAATTGTGAACTATTTTCTCCAATATATCTGATCGCTTGGCGGTAATGGTGGGTCGAATATTTGCTTCCAGTGCTCAGGCCAATGACTTATCAAATCCAGTTCAGAATGGTTAAGTCCCATGAAAGGAAGGCCCAGTGAACGGGACTACCTCTGGAAAAAGGTTGGTCACAACTATTATTTTGCAATAAATTTCTTGTCGAGCGCAGTGTTTGGCCAGTTTGCACTGAACTGTTGCAAGATGATTAACTGATAAATTTTTGGACACAAAAGCTCGGGCATCATTGCTCTTTAAGGCTCGCCATTCACATTAACGACAACCCCTTGCTCATTTGAAAAGAAACAAGAAATAAACCTCTACTATTCTTTTTATATATAAAAAATCCACTGTGTCTGTCCTTAAATTTTGTTAAACAAAATAAATATGAATGAGTAATCGTGTACTTGGAAGTTAAAAATACATGCAGGAGTCGTATTACTCTTCCAACATATTTCGTGAATATTTACACGTCTTAAAATGGCTTAAGAATTAATTAATATTTTGAAATTTATAATTCGTTTAAAATCAAAAAAATATTTAACACTTTGAGCCATCATATTTTTCAATAAACGTTAACAACAACTGCGGGCTTTCAGTAGATGCTGAACCCTGTCAGTAACTTTATTGTTTAAACTTCTATTTCGGTCTTACACGAGCAGCATTTTAACTGGAGTGTGGTTTGACACTGGAGCAATGTTTTACTCATTACAAATAGTCACACTTAAATATACGCATGTATGTGTGATGTACTTTGATACTCTTACACACAAACACACACACACAGTCCCACTCTTGTAATAACGATAATGAAAAATTTGTTTTTAATCCTTCCCAACATGTGAAATTCTCATGGAAACTCTTAATTGCAACACATAGATATAATAAATAGACACTACACCTGCATCAAAACAAACGCATACACAGACTCACTTGCTTACACACACGTAGGCACGCACATGTTGGCTTTAGTCACCCAAAATGACTGCAAAAATAAAAAATATATAAAAAAAAATACATGCAGGGATGGGGACGGGGTGGTGGCTTTTTTCAATTTGACATTTCAGCCTACAAGTGTGTGACATCGGAAAAGTAAAGTGTCAGTGTCAACATTAAAAGCGGATTAAAATTTATACCACAACAACGACAAGGCAACAATGAAATGAAATTTGTCTGGGGAGTAGAGTGAAACATTTTTATATGTGTAAGTGCGAATTTCATGAGTGTGTGAGTGGAAGTTAAGAGTTTGACTGTTAGTCATGGAATTGATTTTTTAATTTTAAAGTAGTTTTTCCCACTATTTCGGTTTAGTTTTATGAAAATTACTTTTCCAGATCCTTTTTATAATAGGGAAATTTATAGATTTCGGGTCGGGAATATTCTATAATGATATTTAATGGTGATCTTTTTTTTTTTAATGTGGGATATTAAAAAAAAGATATATCCGATCAATTAATAGTTCCGATTTTTTCATAGATGTCGAAAAACTAAGTCAATTATTCAAAAGTCTGACCAGTTTTAAAATCATGCGATAGCTTGGCTATTAAGATTGGCAAGTTGCCGGGAGGGCCTTTAGGATAAGCCATTTCTCCCATATATTTTGTACATGACATGCACGTTCATGTCTTTAACAACAAAATCAATATATCGTTATTAAAAAACAACCGTTAGATAAAATTTTTTTTATAACCGACTTCTGAAGTTCGAGTTCTTATTAATGCACCAAAAAATTAACAGCTTTTCTACTGCATGTTGCAACATATTTTTAACTTGTTTTTATTGTCATTATAACGACCTAGGCCTTATTAGCTTACAACAAAATATTTAATCACATTTTATAACTATTCGCCTCTGGAAGTAAATAATTTTTAATTTTATTATATTGAAAGTTGCCGACTAAACTTGGTCTTATAAAGAAGAAAACTACGCTTCCGACGTAAAAGAGTTTATATTTCAATAGGTTGCAGTGCTGTAAACACCTAAACAAACAAAATTTTACTAACAAAGGCAACCTCAATTGGTGACTTTTGATACTACAAATTAATCTCTTTTCTCTACCCCGGCAACACTGCCTGCAAATTAAAATTAAGTACTCGCCCCGTGGTCAATCAGACAACATATTACAAACTGAGACAGGGAAATGGAAATACACGAAATGAATATACGCATGCATATGCATGCATAATTGCACTGGTATGCGTATGACTGTTTGATTGTGTAAATGATGATTGAGTCTATATGTCACAATATTATGTTGACACAAAATATCCTGCAGCAAAACATTAATAAATCATTCAGAAATGCACTTTCAGACTTTAAAGCATCCGCAATGTATGTATATGTGAGTGTGTATGTGTGTGTGTGCTCATATACGATAAATGAAAAAGCACAGGATTTTTCGTTTTCATTGTTAAATACGTGATGTATTCAACAGCGAACTAACAAAAAAGTTAGTTAAATGTGAATGAATTTTTGTTCAATGATAACAAAAAATAATTCGTTAGATACGAATTTTTAAATACTTTTTATTTACAATAAAACAGTTAATTATATCGCTTTTATTTTTTTTAGTAGACTTGAAAATTTTGCTCGTTTAGTCAAAAGCTAAAATTCAGTGCCACAGTAACGTGGCTCAGGTTATGCCTTTTTCAGTTCAGCTGTTCTTGTTTTAGCCTTTTGTTAATGTTGACAATAAATATCAAAATGTTAAAAGAAAACGTGCCTTTTAGAAAATTTGTGGCTTTCAACTGTTGTTTATGTTAGAGTCTCCATATATTTTCATTGTTTCCTCGTTGTTTTCCTTTCCTTTTTTTTGTTTTTGTTGAAGCTTTTTTTTTTGTTTTATTATGTCATGTGTACAATAAAAGATTTGCTAAAATAGTACAAACAAGTAGTGGGTATGTGTCGAAGTAAATGAATTTCAGGAGATCTTATGCGAATAATTTGGCACCCTACACATCATTAATAGAGCACAGGGCGATTATATAGGATGTTTTTATAAAGTGATACAACTTCGAGTTGGTATGACTGCTTCATTAGACCACCCATTTAACAGCTGACAGCTGCTTTTTGTTTAATTTGCTTTGACATTTTATTATAGATCGACTTACATCAGGGCAACGCGTGCAAATTGTGGAAATTTTTAATCAAAATAATGGTTCTGTTCGTCAAACTTATCGTGCACTTCGTCCATTCAAAATTTTATTTTCGATGAAGCCTATTTTTGGTTGAACGGGTACGTAAATAGACAGAATTGTTGCATTTGGAATGAGGAGAATCTACAAGCTTTTGTGAAACACCAGTACATCCACAGAAAATTACTGTTTGGTGCGCTTTATGGGCTGGCGGAGTCTCCAAAAACAATGATGGTCAGCATGTTACGCGCCAGCCGTGGTGGGCACATGGCCGAAATCATATTTAAACATTAATGTCATAAAATTTTCTATCCAATAAAGAGCGTTTTATTGATATCAAAAATATATTACTATGTTTTATTATGATTTAAACTTGTATCACTCTATAAAAAACACCCTATATATCCTAGACATAACGCTTGAGAAACTTGTACTTCTCTGCAGTATCAAAACAATTTTTTTTTCAAAAAGTGCGAGTCTCTCATAAATTTTGAAAGAACGCAACAATAAAACGGCAAAATTGTAACAAAGATATTATAAAAAACATGTGGCTTTTCGCATAAACGAATAACAATATATGGTTTGTTTTCATACTCTACACCAGAGGTTCGCAAACGGTGAGATTATAATAGAAATGTTATGTAGACGTAAGCACTTCCTTAACACTGGAAGGTTACTATTCGTTGAATCGACGAAGCTCATTTACTCTTTTAAGTTTGCTCGAATACGTATCGGATTTTGAGAAAAAAAGTTTTTACGTGAATAAAAAAGTTTGGAGAGAGTGTTTTTTTTAATTTAATTCCGATACTATATATCCAATCAGTTAGTGTTTTCGATTCTTTTAAAACAACCATTTATCACGTGGGAATGGGTTTATTTGGAAATTAAAATAATAGTGTTCTAGCTCGCAGAGCTGTAAAGTATGGAAAGCCTCTAAAATCGGCATAAGTTAGATTTGAGGTTAAAATTAGAGGGTAGTACCAGGGATGGCCTTTAGGGTCAACCTGTTCCATATATTTTTGCTTAAACTGAGATCGACCACGGTTAATATAGAATGTTAATAAAATACAAATATGGGGTGCGCCATAAAAGTGAGTAAGAAAATTTACACATGCTAAGATTTAGAAGGACCCTTTTGTTAAGTGACAGAATTGGACATTAAAAGTGAAGGGTTCCCGAATGGCAGAGGTGCCGCTTTATGTCAATTCAAAAAGACTTCAAAGGCAAAATGAAGTCACAGGGGAGATGAGATTGTAGATCGGGGCAGTATATTAAAAAACAAAAACTGTTGTCTATAGGGGCGTGGAAAATTTCTTTCACTCTTGGGGATGGCTGTTACAACTTATAATCTCAATCCGTTTAAATGTACATTCGAAATGAGAAGATTCCTTTTACAAAAGTTTAATCTCATATAATTTTTAATCGCAAATAAAACATCCAACATCTGTTTGATATAAATTTGTTATATCGAAAAGAAGATGAAAAAACAAATCCATGGCAAGCAACAGTTTATTTAATCATTTCGACAGCCACTTAATATGCAACCCCTTGTAAAACTGATTGATATCCTTGTGATAACGCCCCCTCTAAAAACACCTTGACGAATCTGGACAAGTATTATTTGTAATTTTACGGTTAATGTTTTTGCAATTGTTTGTAATTCCATTTCAAAACGCTCTTTGTAATAAACAATAAACGATTGTAATACAATTGTATGATCATGTCGTATATATTTACAATGTTTGTTTTCCTTCCTCAGATGATGTTGTGTGAATTAATGTTTTCTTTTCATTAGATCATCATCATCATCATCTTGTCATAACTCAACTTGATGATTTTGAAGATAAAAAATGTAACAAAAATACGATTTCATTTATTTGTTGTTTATATTTATATTCATGTTTATACGTCCATATATTTTTTTCCTTTTTTTCAATTATTTGTAACAACAGGCGTTGGCTAAAGTCTTATAACTTCTTTTCATACGCCCTTGCATTTCTAGTAGAGGGATGTTTTCTCCTGTTTTCACGTTTGCTTTGGATATAATTTGTTTTTCGTGGTTAATTTTCAATTGATTCAATTAATTAATATTTTTTATCCTGAAGAAACTGCTCAGTTTATTTAGATAAAAAAATGTGTAGCTTAAAAAATGTGTATTTTTGTTGTGTCTGAAAAAAAGTATTTATTAACTTAACTTATTGTTCATGTTGTTTTTTACTTAAAAACTATCCTTCTTTGCTGTGCAAAATAATGCCAGGAAATATCCTTGATTGTGTTGCATATTCATGATTTTTGCGCTGGATTTCGCTTAGCTATTTTTAATAAATTTATAGGAATTTATTATCCTTTATTTCTGTAAGATTTTTCTTATAATTATTGAAAGTTTTTTGGCAGGAACGGGTATAATAAAAAAGTTAAAGTTGTTATTGTTTTCGCAACCCACACACAATATATTAATTAATGACATTTTTCACAAACTTATGACACAATTTGTCAGTTGAATCGTTTATCAATATTTTCATAACAAAAAAACTATCAGCTGTTATTGTTAAACACAATTTAATGTTGTTCAATAAACACCCTACAAATTAGATACGAAGATGATGGTAAACACTTTTCCACTTTTCGAAATGGGATAATGCATGTAATCCGCAATTAGATTGTAGAAAATTTACGTTACGCTGTTGTCAGATGCCTTTTAAGCTTAAATATAAATAAGGATACAATTGAAAACGCGAATACACGAAGAAACACTTACACATATAAAACACTTTGTATGTGTTGCCCTCCCTGGCACAACACCAGTGAACATATTTTTGGTAACAAGGATAATTTTGCAACTTTAACAGAAACTTCAAGGAGTTGTTTCTAAAACGGTGAACATTTCCGTAGAGAAATTTAATTTATGTTAAAATATTTATCGGCCTGTTTCATAAATTAGCTCGCGATTTAAGTGTCTGCATCAGAGATCAAGAATGAGTACTAAAAAGGAGTGGAGGAGTTGAATCATGACAGGATTACTTGTTCTTATAGGCCTTGATATGGGAATGCTTTAGAGTATCATACGATATTGTAATGGTTTTTGGACAAAAGCTTGTGGATTCTCCTCACTCCAAAAGCGACAATTCTGTTTATCTACGTACCCATTCAACCAAATGTGGCCTTCATCGGAAAATAAAATTTTGAATGGACGAAGTGCAGGATAAGCTTGACGAACAGAATCATTCTTTTGATGAAAAATTTCCACAATTTGCATGCGTTGCTCTGGTGTACGTCAATCCCTAATGAAATGTCAAAGCAAATTATCAGCTGTTTAATGAGTGGTCAAATAAAGTAGTGATGACAACTCAAAGTTGTATCACTCTATAAAAAACACCCTATACAACTGACAATAGCAAAAAGTTAATGAATATTTAAGTACTCGGCATGACTCGTATTTTGCTTGTGCTCGACTCCGATGAGTTGAATCGTTTGAAAATATTTTTTTCATTCTACTTATCAATCATTTATGGATTAAACCAGTTTGATTCTGAAAGCCATCCATCGTAAAGATATGAAACTCAGATGCATTTCAGAATCAACGTTATTGTGAATACAAGAACATCAAATAGTCTTATTCATACTCACTTATATTAAATATTTCACAAATAAAATAACATATAAAAACACTAGTCATTGCTGATCTCCGATCTGCATAACGTGCACAATTCTATTAAATATTTTGGCAAAGAGTCAATAATTTCCTCAGCCAAACAGATCTGCAGTCGTGTCAACCATTCATAAGATTTGCTTCGGAAACAAAATCGCCTAGTTGGGCAATACATCTCATATAACTTTACTACAAATGTTTACTGGGATACTGTTCATATTACAGTCTCTTGTCCAATCTCTCTTATTTATCCATCTATCTCTTTCACGTATTTATAAAGGATTCTCTGTTATTGTTGTCCCTTTTCTGAATGTTCACCAGGGATGGAAATTATGCCAGGCAAGAGAATGACGTAAAATTACTAACTGTTCGCCGATGTCGAATAAATTACATTTAAAACAAAAACAAAAACATATTCTAAACATTTATTTTCTACATCGGCGAACAGGCAGTTAATATTAAGGCAAGCTTAACCAGATGACAGACTAGGGAAACATGAGGAATTTTTAATTGATTTCGAGATGAAAAACCAGTAAAAAATTAATTTATTTAAATCTTCCTCAGCGTCCTTAAGTCTGAGCCAATTCTTTGAGTCCATAATTGATCCATTGCTGAACTCATGCAATGATTTGTACTGGAGCTATGGAAGAGAAGGAGATGGTGTTGACAGAGAGAGAGAGAGAGATAGAGAGAGAGGGAGAGAGAGAGAGGGAGAGAGAGAGAGAGAGTTTATAGCAGCCTTTCTATTTATTATTGGACGACCTTTTTTATTAAAATATTCTATTATGTAAGTCGTGTTATCAAATCCCTATGGGTACTGTCTACTGTTTTTTATTAATTTTTCTTCAATTTCTTTTCAAAGCTGCCTTTATGTTCACACACGAACATTTTGTTTCATTAAGTTTCATTGTGTCTGCTTTCACCGTTATCTGCTTTTTGGCCTTCTGCAGCCAACTTCAGGTATAAGATTATCTCTAACTTGTTGGTACGGCCAGAGTTGTATCTCCTTCTATTTTCTTTCCCCTCTCTTTCCCTAAAACTCAATACTTGATAAGACAAATTTGATGTAAATGATTCGAAGCTGATACTTCTGTCGAAGTAGCAATTCCGTTATCTATTACGGCTCTGTATACAAAATAAATTCCTTAAACTTGATACAACTCTACATACCCATAACCTTTTGAAGTTGTCGTTTTCCATGCCTGGCATTTGTTATATAATTTTGTAAATGTGTTAAACTTCTCACGTATTTGACAGGACTCTTTTGTTATTTTGTTTTTCATGGACTATTTATTTGATTATTATTATTGGAGTTGTTGTTCTTTAATATGCATTCATGAAGAGCGTTGCGTGTATTTGTTTTTAGTAAATTGTTTGTGTATATACATGAATACACACATACATTTATCTATATATACTGGGGTTAATTTTATTTTTGTGTCGGACTTAATCGCTTTTGTGTCTTTATGCTACATTAAATATTGGCTTAAAAGCTTTAAAGCTACCATTGTGTAACATACTCTTTCAATTCAATGGACATCTACATTTAAATATATATTTTTTTCTTTTTCAATTTATTTCAGTATACAGATATGTTGAAGGCAATGGTGTAATAAACCAGAAAACTTGTTTTTAATAGTTTGAAATTTCTTTTATCATCTATAATAAAAGAGGTGAATGAAAAGTTTTAATAAGATATTTCCAGTATGTTTAAGACTTTTTCAGAAATTAGTTTAACAAATTAATATTATTTGGTGTGCACTATGGGGATTATTAATTGTCTGCCCTGTTGATTATAATGAGCCAACAATTTTTTCACACTTATGATTTTAGAAATTTTTACTAAGAATTTCATGGATTATCTTTCAAATATCTGGGGATTATGATTGAAAACGTCACTGACAGAGTGATTGACATATTATCGAGCTAAATTTTAATAGGTTTGTATTTGGTACGATGTATAGGTCCAGCAGAGAGGGATTATCGGATATTCGATTGTAAAGGTGTTAAGTTCGTAACTCCATTCCTGGAAATGTATAACAGCTAAGCTCAAAATTCGAAAGGTAGAATAAACTTCCCGTCACATGTGACTCGGGGAAGTTCAATTAGAACTTTCACAGGCGGAGTAGTGTCTCTCTAACCCCCTTCCCACAAACTATTTTGCTAGTTCCGGCACAATGCATCGTCAATGTAATGATCACACCCTGAATGCTGGTCCAAGACAATAAACGAAAACAACCAAAAAATACCCCGAGACGTATTAGGTACTCTTCTGATGTATCAACTTTCATGAGCTAAGAAGGTTAAAAGCTAAATATGGTACTTTTTAAGTACTCCATTCTGCGTAGTAGATCGCTGTTTGGCGCATTCCATTCTTGTAAGAACCATGCCGTTTACACAATAAAAAGTGTGCAATTTTTTAAAGGGATAAAAAAGGTACCCAAGAGGTTAAGTACGGGAAAAGTCTGCTAAAAATTAAAAATTCTACAAAAGTCACACCATACTGATATATTTTAAATCTGACTTATATATTAACAGCTGATGATATGATGAATTCTCGTTAGATTAATTTTGTACTTTTGGGGAAAATAATTTTCGAAAAAGGCACTTTTCGATAGAAGTATTTAAAAATATATTTTATTTTCTTTGAAAATAGCAACTTTTGGAAATGCTACTTTTTTGAAAACGTAATTTTTGAAAATATAATTTTAGAAAACATACTTTCTCAAAATGTACTCTTACAATTCGACAGTACCTTTCAATAAATGTAAATTTTAAATATAATAAAAATACTCTTCTAAGAAAATCATTTTTGAAAAAAGATATTTTCTTAAAAACAGGTTTTATAAAAGATGTTTTTTTATAGAATACTTAATAAAAATGTACCTTGAAAAGCAGTTGCTAAAAGTACTTTTTGAGAAAAATAATTGTTGTATAAAGTACTTTTTGGTAGAATAACATTTTAAAACAATAATTATTGATTAATTTGGTACTTTTGGAAAAATAATTTTCGGAAAAGACTCTTTTCGATAAAAGTATTTAAAAAAATTATTCTTTTCGCAAATAGAACTTTCGAAAAGTATTTTTTAAAAAAGATATCTTCTTAAAAAGGCTTTTATATACTAAAAACGTACCTTGGAAAATAGATGCAAAAAGTACTTTTTGAGAAAAATAATTTTTTTAAAAAGTACCTTTTGGAAATGTAAATTTTTCAAACAATAATTATTGATGGTCCTGTACAACAACAACAAAAAAGCTCCCAAAGTTTTTTTATAACTGCTCTGAGTTTTAAAAGTATCTCTTAGTGGAGTCCACACTGTTTGTAAATGTTTGCCAACGGGTACCCCATATATTATTAATTTCTTTAAATTTTGCTCAGCAAAATACTAAAAATCTTGAAATTCGATTCGAGTTGCCGACGAGGACACGGGGACCCCATTTACGTATATATAACACAGGGACACTGAAAATATGATGCGGTTTTTTTTATGGAATAATATGAATGTTCCAGCAAAATCTTGAAGGTAAAGAGGCAGAGACACCAGTGCACAAGGGGTGTGGCTCGTGTTAAATAATATACAGACCATATTAAAGAATTAAGTTTTCATTAAACAATGAAAATAATACATATTTTGTTGCGCAGTGTAATTTGTTCTTTTAACAGGATAATTCACCGGCCACTTTTCTCTAATATCCTTCAAAATCCTCTCCATTTCACTAAACATCCTGCAGCGTTAACCTTTTTTCCCATTTCTCGTATATCCGAAATCATTAGCATTCCACAATAGATTCCTATTTTCACATCATTATGCCTGTGGTTTGGAGCATTTACATTTTTAATTATATTCACCCAGACTTTGTCTGTGTTAAGCGTTTATATACGCACACATACACGCACACTTATTCGTGAAAGCAAAATGAAATATTACAATTAATACGAACACCAAATTGTCTCTGGATCTTTGACGCACTTGTAGTGCGAGTATAATTAAAATGTTTTGCATAATTAATTCTATTTTCTTCAATAAAACAATCATAATAACGTGATTTGAATTGGGTTTGTTGTTTTGATACCAACCAAAAACTTTTACTTTTGCCAGTTTCCTCAAACGCACGCAGTCGTGCTACTTTGAAAGATGGACTGAGTTAAAGGGAGAAGCATCTATTTTGTAATCTAATACTCACCATCTTTATTCATGGAGGATTGAAAGCATTTTGCTAAGCGACAGGCTCGACATTGATTGCGATGGGTTTTGTCTACGGGACAACGGCCTTTCATATCACCAGTTGCTTTGCAAGTGTAAATGCGATTACGATGAATGCTGCGTTTAAAGAAACCAGAACAACCTGCAAATGGACATGTTTGTGATAATATAATTTATGTTTTGCTAGAGTTTAGGGGAAAATTAATTTATTATGAATATTTCAATGAAATAGCGGTTGGGAGTTGATATAAACGGAAGTCGAATGAAATCAACTTAAATTGAAGTTAAAGATTTTTAATTGGGCATAAGTTTCTTGTTATACAATTTGTATTATATTAAGAGATAACATTGTCATAAGGTCATAATATTCTAGAACAGTTTAAAAAAGTTGTTGTTTTGCTGCATACAAAAAAGTCATAAAATAATAGCACTCTTCAAGTATGTGTTTGTTTTGTCATAAATTAACTCTAGAGATCTGAGCCGAACGGCTGGAAATCTTTAGGCGAGACGGCGATAGTACATGTTTGCCGCCGTTAATTATATGTGATTCAGGACAAAAAAATTATTCAGACTTATATGTCTGTACATTAAAACACATTTTTATAAAATAATAATACGTGAAAGAGAATTAAATTGATAAATCTAAATATCAACTAGTTTTTGCAAAAAGGAGTATATTTGATATGAGCCGCCGCCAAAAAGGAGTATTTTCCTCATGTCAAGACAGCAGCTGTTTTAGTTTATACATACAAATTCATTTAGAAGACTATCTTATGACGAGTTGTTCACACTAGTTATATTTGTCGTGCTATTATTTTATTAGCTATGGCTTTATGACATTAGTGTGAATCTTCCAAATATAGAAATATAATTAGCAGACTAACTTATGACGGGTTGTTCACACTAGTCATATATAGCGTGCTATTATTTTATAACTTATGACTTCAGGACATCAGTGTGAATCCCTCATATATAAAAATTTATTTAGCAGACTAACTTATGATGGGTTGTTCACACTAGTCATATATTGCGTACTATTATTTAATGACTTATGATTTTATGACTACAGTGTGAATCCCCCAAATATAAAAATATATTTAGCAGACTAAGTTATGACGAGTTGTTCGCACTAGTCATATTTATCGTGCTATTATTTTATGACTTATGACTTTACGACATCAGAGTGAATCACCGAAATGTAAGAATATATTTAGCAGACTAACTTATGACGGGTTGTTCACACTAGTCATATATAGCGTGCTATTATTTTATAACTTATGACTTCAGGACATCAGTGTGAATTCCCCATATATAAAAATTTATTTAGCAGACTAACTTATGACGGGTTGTTCACACTAGTCATATAGTGCGTGGTATTATTTAATGACTTATGATTTTATGACTTCAGTGTGAATCCCCCAAATATAAAAATATATTTAGCAGACTAAGTTGTGACGGGTTGTTCACACTAGTCATATTTATCGTGCTATTATTTTATGACTTATGACTTTACGACATCAGAGTGAACCACCGAAATATAAGAATATATTTAGCAGACTAACTTACGACGGGTTGTTCACACTAGTCATATTTATCGTGCTATTATTTTATGACTTATGACTGGTGAGTCCCACAAATATTTTACTAATTGTAAGAGCTAAAGCAAACATGGCACATCTTCATCGGCAGAACTCATTCCATGACCACTCCATTGTAGAAACGCTAAATATATAGGGAAGGTATTTAACTAGACTGGTAACATTTCGTAGCAATTTTGTCGACTTTTAGTACGATTAGCAAAAATAGGTTGAAAGATATATGATGATCTGAACTAGACCCAGTAAAATGAGGATTCAAAATGAATTTTTTAATAACATTTTGGGAAAAGGGATTCAGCACGAAATTGAAATTAAAGAATTTGATATGTTGTTTTTCTGTGCATATATCATGTATATATAATTCACTAGGGCAAAGTGATTTACAAAACTAGGGCATCTAAATTTCTAAATTGTTTTGAAAATTTCTTTGTTTTCCAATAAATTCTATTATCGCGAAGTGATGTACAAAATCAAGGCACAATATAAGAAAAAAAAATATTCAGATCTGTGATGGGAAACAATTTTCTTAAAAGCGATTTGAAGATGATATTTTTGAAAAGGTTGGCTGATGTGTGATATTTTTGACAACTAATTTTTAGGCGTTCGCAAATTCCTGACCACTCCTTATCTTACTGGGGAAGCACGCCATTTATAAGTGATCGTGTAATAATTCGTAAAATATATTTTAAAAAACTCACCGTCACAACTGTAAATGCCATAATGTTTGCCGGAGCTGCGATCACCGCACACTTTGCACGGTATATCCAAAAGGCGATCACCTAAAAAAGATTAAGACATTTAAAAATGAACCATCAAAAACAATAACTCTAAGTTATAACAACAACAAGAAACATGCACAAAGCCCCTTCTTCATACTTCCCACTATGAACAAGAAACTTTCTATTTACTTTCCTCCAACAGTTGCTATTTTCATTACTTCCTTTGTTGTTGTCTGGCTAATCCTTGGAATTTTTGCAAACTCATACAACATTTTATAAACTTAATGCCTTTTCAAACAACAACCAGAAGGAGACACTTGTCAAAACACAACAACCACGCAAACCGGCAAAATCTTATGTCCGAATGTAAATAATGACAACTGACATATTGTCGTTGTTATTTCTAGCAGATCCCTTCTACAGCTCAATGACGCGTGCTGGCAACTTTTCACACTCTTGTTTGAGGGTCGTGTGCTCTCAATTATACAATTTTTAAGCTATTCCAGCCACTGCTATTTGTTGCTTCTTTCCAAAGAGTGTTACTTAACACAATAAAAGAAAAAGAAAAATAAAGGGGTGAGTGAATGAGTGTAAGTGGTGCGTGTCCTTTTTATTGTTGTGTTGGTCCTTTGCTTGCTTGGCTTAAATGGTTTGCCAATATCAAAAGCACTATTTAAATTCCAGTGGCTTTTGCTTTTCTTCTTCAGAAGACAACAACAACATCTCTCCCTTTGTGGTTTATGATTTTTAAAAAGTTTTCATTGTTTTATTGTTGTTCTTTTGAAAAGCAAACTATTGCATTTACGGTTTCAAGTGTTTTTGCTTTTGTTTTTGTTTTTCTTTCTAGATTTAAAATGAAGTGATTTGTTGGTTTTATGAATATTTTGCATGTCAACTGAGATTTTCTTTAAATTATAACTCTAAATAAATTGTTAATGTTTATTTAAGAAATTAACAATTTGAAGCTCTGAAGTGTTCCCAGGGGTGGTGCAAATTAGATGTTTGAATTTTCTCTAGGGAAAATATTACATTAAAATATATTTCTTTATATTAAATTTTATAGACTCAAAGTCGTAGCATTCAATTCAGAAAGACATGTTATATATTCCAAATCAATTCAATTGGCTCTTTGAAATATTCATCATGTCTTCATAATTTAATGTTAAGGTTTTCACCCTATAAAGTTCAAAATATAGAAAAAAGTAATTCAAAAACACCAAAAAAAAATTTTTTTAAATAACTTTCGACATTGGCGAACAGGCAGCGAATTTTAAGAAAAATTTATAAAAATTTTTTTTGGTGCTTTTGAATTTTTAATACTACAGGCAACACGGCTACTGGTTGTTGTCCCTGCTGTTTTTGTGGTTGTAGTCCAATTAAACTAATTTCTATTTTGCTGAGCGACAATGAGTAGATGCAGTGTTTCCAGCATAGCATAAATAAATGAAATTAGTTTAATCTTAAAAATATTGTTTATTTTACAAAGAGAAACAACAAACTATATTCCTAAGCGAATGCAGTTATTTCTTGTGATATATTGTTGACTTTAAATATATTTTATTGGAATAACACTATTTAAGAGTATTAAATATATGAAAGGGCTACACTGGGAAAAGTTTTAAAACAGAAATTATTTTTCGTGAGGGATGTAGGATTCATTTCTAATAAATTCCTTATTCTGAAATGGCAAAATGTTGCCATTTTCTGTAAAAAAAAAAGTGTGAAAAATGTTGCATTATTTTCTAGAAAACAAATGGACATTAAAGCACGCTTGTTGTAGGGTATTCATACCTTTAACCGTTGCTCGATTAATATAATAAATTTAGGCGATTAACTGTTTGAATAAATTAAAATAGCGTATACAAAATTTAATTTAAAGGATTAAATTTGATTGATCAAATATATGTTTCTTAAAAATGTTTGGTTTTTTCGTTTATTTAAAATAAATTCTTAAGAATTTTAATAAATTTTGTAGTGGAAGACTACCAACTAAATTTCTAGAAAATAAAAAACATCTGGGAAATTATATATACTTTCAATCTCTCCAAAGCCAACAATAAGTGAAACAATTGTTTCCAAATCAATCTTCATCAAACCGATATAAAGAAATCGTTTGAACCATAAACATCTGAAATCTTATTCACAAAAAGGATTGTGTGCTTATAAGCTGCTTATAAGACATATTTCACACAAGAATGTTGTAACTATTATGAACATTTTATAAGCGTGTCATTTTTTTATGAACAAAGCCTCTCAACTGTACACATTTATAAAAATGACTTTAGATTGTCAAGATAAAATCTGAAGCTATTTTTTAATTTAAATTTTTCCCTTTATATATATATATATATATATATATATATATATATACATACTTTTCTTTAAAAATGTTACCATTTTTTTAATAAAATCTTAATTTTGAAGAATTCAAGAAAATATTGAAATTGACGATTAATCGAATAATATGAAACTCTTCTCTATAAAATGATTGATGCAAAATCTCGATTAGTTGAATACCCTAATATTGGGTGTTTCTTATAGAGTGATACAACTTTGAGTTGGCATCACTGCTTTATTTGATCACCCATTTAACAGCTGATAGCCGTTTTTTATTTAATTTCTTTTGCCATTTAATTATAGATCGACTTTAACTAGAGAACTACGTGCAAATTGTTACAAATTTTTAATCAAAATAATTGTTCTATTCGTCAAACTCATCCGTTCAAAATGTTATTTTCCGATGAAGCTCATTTCTGCTTGAAGGGGTATGGAAATAAGCAGAATTCTCGTACTTGAAATGACGAGAATCCTCAGGCTTTTGTCGAAACACCATTCCATCCACAGAAAATTACTGTTTGGTGCGCTTTATGGGCTGGTGGGGTCATTGGCCCATATGTCTTCAAAAACGATGATGGTCCAAATGTTACTGTCAATGGTGAAGGGTGGGAGAACATGATTCGAAGTCTTTTCGTACCTCAATTAGCTGGCATTAATCTTGCTGATATGTGGTTCCAACAGGACGGAGCCACTTGCCACGCAGCGGACGCTACAATTGATTTACTCAAGGAAACTTTTGACGAAAAAATAATTCCACGAAATGGCCCCCAAGAGAGTGTGATTTAACCCTCTTGGATTATTTTCTTTGAGGTTATGTAAAATTACTTGTGTACGTCGATAAACCACAAACAATTGAACTCCTGGAAATCAACATTGATCACAGGCTTTTTGTCAAAGATTAACGTTTGAAGGCGTTCGGCACAACTCTATTAACATTCTGCAAGATATTTTACTCAAAGAGCTCGGCATTAGGTCCAACTATTATCACCAATTTGAAAGTGACCCAAGGCACACGACTTATAGATCTTTTACAGTACCACAGTCCCCCAACCTCATATTTTGTGGGACTATTTGGATCGACGAGCCGGGGTAGCATCATATGATTTCTAAAAATATGCTTGAGAAAAAAAAACTGGAGAAGTAGCAGAAAATCTGTTCACTATAATAGTTAATGTATGGATAGTTCGAATGGTAGGACCTCCTACCTAATGCCTTGTCATAATAAAATATTTTGCATTGATCTAAATGTGTACGATGTTTCATCGGGATGACTTGAAAAAATTTCCGAAATATTATGACATATTAATTAGGCAGGCCCCAGTCAAATTTTTATGATGACATAATATTGTACTGAGAAGGGAAGCCTGCATGTCTGGAAACTTTCGTAACACCCAATTCTCACGATGACTTTAAAGACTTGATGCTTCTTATTTATCACTAAACGTATTTTACAAAAACTTTTTATATTTACAACGTGGCTTTTTTAAATAATTCTTTTTTTTTTGCGTACAATTCGTTAATTTACTTTCATTATAAAAATTGAATAGAACACAACAATAACGAAAATTAATATAAAGAAATAAACGAAAAAAATAAATAAAAAGCAGAAATCGTGACATCAAATTAAATTATAATTAATAGGCTTGTTTTCGATATAAAACTATAAATAATCTGAGGATTAATTAATGGAGGCATCAACATCAATTTAATTTTCAACTCACAGAAGATTAGAACTGTGACATTTTCGAAAGCCGCTACACTTTGTCTTCAGTACTCCTTTATGTTTCTTTATTAACACCGTTGAATGTCAAAACAGTTTCCGAGTATATAAATTATTTATGAAAAATCGCGTAGGAGAACTGCTTAAACACTAAACTGGTGTACAGATCCCGCAACAAAACTCCGTCGCGACTTTTTTTCTATCCTACTTTTCTTACTACTCCGCTTCCTACAAACAACAACGTTGCGATTTTTAGTCATGATTTCAATCATTAAGTACATCAGATGTAAGCAAAACCTAACTAGTGTAACAACCAATTCACACGATGGGTTTTAAAACATAACGATTTTTTTGATATATCATTTTATGAAAACCTTTTGCATTTATAAAGCCATTTTGAAATATTTTTATTTTATTTTCTGGGATTTTTTGATGTTCTTAAAAAGTAGAAAAAATAAAAATAAAAATGCATGTACGGGGAGATTTTAAAAAATCATGGAAAATAAAAATCATGCTGTTGTTTGCTATTTCTCCTTCTTCTCTAACCCGCTGGTAGTAAAAATAGCTCCATGCTGTTAATTCCAACCCACACGATGATATCAAAACCTAGACTTGTTTTATTTATCATTTTAAAAGTATCTCTTCAAAACTTCTATTAATTCTATTCTATTAATTTTTATATAAACAATTAATGGAAGTAGCAAAATAATAATAAAATAATGACAAGAACGAAAATGCATGTGAGTAGAAATTCCAAAAAAAGTGTTGCCAACGGAAGTCGTGACTTTTTTTCAATTCCTCTACTCCGCTTGTAAGTCATAATGTAAATCAGATGCAAGTTAACAAATAAGTTAACCAGAAGAGAATTTTATTTCTCTCAAGCCAAAGCAACTTGTAAATTTCTGCGCGTTGGTTTGATGGAAAAATTTCATGAAAAATTATCACAAATTTTGAGACACAACCAGGAACTTATGCTCTTCACTGTAAAAATCAATGCGTGGGAAGAGTTTTTTAGCAGATACAAAAAAGAAAAGGCAAATCCCAAGTTTGTAATGAAATTGTTTCTGTGATATTATTTTAATTTAGGTATTAAATGTTTGATTTTATAACTACTGCATCTGCTTCAAAATAGCATGCACTTTACACTTGCCTACACACATACAACGTTAACGTTAATTCAAAATCTTCGAAAATTTTCTTAATTTCCGTCGGCACTAGTTTTCATGTGTAAGGAAATACTGCAGATATTTTTAATATTCATTTTAAAAATATATTTGCTTTGTTTTTGAATTTTTTCTAAAGAAGACTAATTAATGCAACACATATTATATCTTAAATATTAACAAATAAAATATATAAATAAAATTTACTATAAACCGTCGGCGAATTTGAATACACACCACTTCCGGTACCCATCTTGCGCTGATGGAAGTATTTGAAACTTAAGGTATCCAGGATGAAGAATTTATGTTAACAACTTTTACACTTCAAAAAATACACTTTATTTTTAATATCTGATAACTATTTATTTTTAATAAGCATTTGCTTTGAAAAGAAAAATTAGGCTGTTGTTTTCTAATTCAATGCAATTTTATCACAACAAACAACTTTTTATTAACATTTTCAAAGCACATTTTCCAACCGTGTGCCCGTTTTATGAAGAAAATTATGTATATTTTTGAAAATTTTATCCGTGTGATGATGTTGGCGTTACGATTTGTCAAAAGCTACAGAGACCAGCAATTATAAAAGTGAAGCAGCCACTGACAGAATCCTACTTCACGATAGAGATGGTTAAAAGGATGCTGTTTGTAAGGCGACTACTTGACAGCACAGCAGCAAAACAAAACAAAGAGCAACAACAAAAAAAGCTATTATTTGGAAGAAAAAAAAAAGAAATTAAAGCCAAACCCATACTCTTGTTGGTTTACAGCAACCACCACCCCTCTCAGAAGCATTTAAAATTGTTGGCACACACTCATAAACACACGCATGTACGGGTGTATCTCCACTCTAAAGTTACTAGCTAACACACCACTACAACCACAGGACACTTAATGCATGTGCTGTTTAAGGATATCAAAGAACTACAATTACAACAACAGCAGCAGCTATCAAAAAGTTCAAAACGAAAGACAAATCAAGAAAAAATAAACAAGAAAGTCGACAATTTCGAAAAGCCACAAATATGTTGAATGCGTCCTTGTGGATGTTGGATGTAAAGGACCTGCACGGCACGACAGCGATTATTTACCAACCACTTTGTTTAAAGCCCAACAGTAGAAGAAGAAGAAAAAACTGCACCCTTACAACTTTACGACATTTTTTGTAACATTCACTCAGCCAACCGGAAAACGCCTCCTTTTTTTTCCTACCAAAACCAAGTTGTTGTTTTCACTGCGATTACAACAAATCAAACTTCTTGCCACACACACACTAAATCAGCCTCACAATCATCCTCACTTTTCATCACTCCATTTTCACTTAAGCAGAGGTCAAACTCTGGCACCCACTTTCGTATGCTGTTGCCTTTTTGTTTTTGTTGTATTGAGAACCATGTATTTTTTGGTAGAAATGATTATGGCTTTTAGACAGAAACTCACCACAAAATGTCAAGTACAATGAAAAAGCTACCAACGTCACTCACTCACTCACACTTTGTACTCTGACACGACAACTTTAGCAGACTCCTATTTCGTATCTATATCCTTGGCACCAACACAAACACATACACGTACACATAAAACAAGTGGTGGTCCTCGCTAATAGTGAGTGTGTAATGAATGAAACAATCAGACAATCAGCCGAGCTATAAGTTAAATGTATGAATTTTTATTGTTGTATTTGTGTGCCTGATTCGGTAAATAAGCCAGAGACTTTTGATTTTTTTCTTCTTCTTCTTCTCGTAATTTTGCTTCACAGTTGGAGCCAAGCAGGATTATCAGCTTCAAAGTCAATTAACAGGGGCGTTGCACATTATTTGCTACACTTTCTTTTCTGTCTGCAATAATTAATTAAGCAACAGCTCTGCTTTTGAGAAAGATTGACAATTGAAAATTTACAGTGGGATGAAAGAACATGCAGGTGAAACGTATAAAAAAATATATTAATTCTCTTGTTTTTTCTTTTAGTTTCAGTATTTAATTCAGAAAGACATGGTCGTTATTCTAGATTTTCAATTCACACTGTATCGTCTACATTTAGACTGTCGAATATGTGGAAGAACAAATCGGGGGCACTCATTGATGTTTTCATTCGTGTTCTCACAGTCGAACATGTTGTTGGATATATTCCGTTATTAATACTAAAACAGCAAAATAGATTTTAACAAAAATAAGTGTCAGCAAACCGTGTAGCAGAGTACCGATCACAAAAACGATGTTCTCTTCCCCACCCGTAACATCTCGACAAACTAATGTCGATTTCTTTTCTAAAAAATAATGCAACATTTTTCACACTTTTTAGCAGAAAATGGAAACATTTTGCTATTTCAAAATAAGGATTTCATTAGAAATAAATCCAACATCCTCCACGAAAATTAATTTTTGTTTTAAAACTTTTCCAAACCGCCACTTTTTAGAAAATAAGTGGAAAAATGGTGCATGTTTTCCAGAAAAGAAAACGCCATAAATGTTTCCCATTAAAATTCTGATACACTTTCATTATAAATGCTCGTGTGTAAAATTTTCTATTGGCATTCATTTTCAATTATACAATTTGAATACAGAAATAGAATACGAGAATTATATCAATACCGATCTGATTTTAACCAAAAATATTTAAAGATTTTAATGATCAGCATTAAGGGATTCCTGCTAGTTTGTCTACATATTTTACTGGGGCTAATGCAAATCATCAGGGAACCCAAAATATTTTGCAATAGCTAAAGATATTACTTCAAACTTCTACCCATTTAAATTGAATGAGAAGTTTAAGAGCTATCAAAGTTATATCAAAAACTAACCAGTTACTTGTCTCTTTTATACTCTCACTTGACTAGATATTTCATTTATTCTCTTTGGCTTTCTTTCAATTACAAAAACTAATAATTGCTTCATGTGGTCTTCATGCTCTGAGTGCAGGGAAGGATCCTCCAATAGGAGCTTCCAAACTTTAACAGTTGCAAGCGGATATATTCTTGAAACAATCTGGTTTAAACTGATTGCATTTCTTGTCGTAAAACGAAGTCCCCTCCCCGTATGAGGAATAAACTCCTGCAGAGATGCCCTTTATCCTCCTTCCCACAAGTAATTTCCCTAGATCCAGCAATAGTGGCCATAAAAAAAGTTACACACGATCATTTATACTGACAGTGTAGCAGGATTTTACGGGCAACATTTAGTACGACAGGATTTATTACGGGCTTTACTCTTATTAAAGAGAGTGAATAAGACCTTAAACATGTAATAAAAATATAATTTTCCAGGGATGGGAAATTAACAGTTTCTTTTGTTATATTCAGTATTTTGTAGTACATGTGTTAACTAAAATGTTTAAAAAATTTAAGTTTTTCTTAAATACAACCGCCTCCTACATCATGAAGATTTGCATTGTTAAAAAAAACTCTAAACATTTAAATTTCGTTTCCAGGAACGGGCAATTGATTTTATTTTCATTCATAAAAGTAACCAAAGAGGTAACTGACGTTGTTTTTTTTTTTTTTTTTTTTGGCTGAAAAAACTATTTTATAACTTAGGAAGAACAAAATTGCTACTTAGAAAACTATGTAATGACAGACGTACGTTGGTGAAGGGTATATAAAATTCGGTACAGCACTTTTACTTGTTTTATATTTATCGGCTTAAATTTGGGGCAAAAACAATTTGTTTTCTGGAGACGGTTTTTGCATTTGACGAATTGTATATGAGGTTACAACACTTTTGCAGTTGTCACATTTAGCTACTGCTATTGGGAAGGATCCGAATGTAAATGCTATTTGTGGCAAGACTAAAATTGGTTTGCCTTGCTACTTTTTTTTCTGTGTATATAAATTTAACATAAAGCAAATTGTAATTAAAAACATTTTGCTTTAAGAGATATTTGTGAAATTGTCTTATCGATCACTATTTTTAAGCATACAAAAAGGAGCTGATCATGTATTTTATGGGTGTACTAAATATTTTGTTACTTGAAATTTATCCTACAACAAACTGACAATATAGTTATTAAAATTTATAAGTTGCAATGCTGGCCACTGTACCCTTATTAACTCCTAAGATTATCGTCTTATTCCTTGCACGTTTTTATCTCAAAACCTAAAAAGGAGGAAAGAAGCTTGTATATAAGCAAACCACTTAGAATTTGCAGAAGAGGCGTGACAAAATTGCGGTACATGCCCCGATAGAAAAAAGTAAATAAAGTCAAAAAAGCAAAAGAATCTTAAACACTAGAAAAATATAATGGGATTCTTTTTTTTTTTTGTGCTGCACAAAGCTGAAGAGTCCTGCTGATAGGGGTTGATTTACTGACTGAAAGGATAATGACTTATTTTCTTGTTGTTGCAAGTGGCATAATAAGCAGGTAGTGGTGTGTTTCTAACTATTTAAATATGCACTATTTAGGGCAAAGCATAGATATATGGTTTGTTAGAAGGAGGAGTTGATGTATATGAAATAAGAAAATTATTGATTAACCATTTAAAAGATAGAATTAATTAAAAAAATCGAATGTATTGAAACCATTTTTATTCTTTCTTCTCTACTTAAGCTGAGAACAAATTAAAAACTGGAAATTTACTATAAGAAATTGACAAACGTTGTCACTAGTACATGCCACTGCCTTTGCTTGTGACGACACAAAATGCTATAGCGTGCCCCCGTCTTTACCTACAAATTAGTTTCTTACCAAATGCAGTAAAAATTGTTCTTCTTTGTTAACCCAACCTTTTAATTGATTTTGTAATGTCTTGCCTTATTTTTACTACGTGTATTCCCACATGTTCCATGTGATGTTGCATTAAGCTTTGCTGTGGTTATATTAACCAGTAAGAATACAAAGTCATTCAAGAATCCACTTTACTCGTTACGCTCGTAAAAACCAAAATGAAAAACAAAAACAAACAAAAAGTCTTGCAGCTGCAATGCGATCCAGCAAGTAGACTTGTGGAAAAAAGTGTACAGATAACAAAAAGCCAATTCAGTTCACTTATTTCCTAAATACAAATCCTCCCACAGTAGCTACCCTTTCTAGCAGCCAAAGCAAGGGAAACATCCTTGTTTTGCCTTCAATACACACACACACACTCATCACATCTCCTGCTCTTCACTCCCAACAGTATTTGATTGTATACCATTACAGTCAAACGAATTGTGGCATCAAAAAGTCGCTTTTTTATTATGGTTCTTAATATCTAGTCATACAAGGACTCACACCATCCTTTCGCATACAAACACGCATTAACTAACACCAATACATATTCAGTTACACTTGGGCTCAATGTATTGGTTCAAAAAACTCCACCCCTTTTTGTTAGCGTCCATTTTTTTTTAAATGCCATACATGCGCCTTCGTCCTGTGGTGAATAAGTTGAACATTTTCATTCTCTTTTGAAATGTCTCTCAATTGTTATCAAGGAAATGGGAAAGTGGATAACAGCTGATTAAGTTCAGCTTTTTGATTTGTTTGTTGGCAATAAAGTCACGTGATTGACTTTTCCATACATACACACATACATACACTCATTCGTGCATGCATACATACATGCACACATACATGCATGCGTACATGTTTTCCTACTTATACATTTTCATATGCATCAGAGTATTCAGGGGAGCAAATAAGAACTTGCTCTATTCTTTTCCAGAAGTACAACTTCTTTATTAGGCTTAATATTAAAATAATAATATTCAGTTCAAATAAATAACAAAGTTTCAGGAATTGTTTAAAAAATAAGCAATAAACACAATAACGACAGCAGACTACAGGCTACAACTTGTCAAAAATAAAATCCATGTGTGTATATGAGAATGATTATTTTTACTACTACAGATAATACGGCTAAGGGTTTTTGTCCATGCTATTGTTGTGGTTATAGCCAAATTAAACTAATTTCCATCTTGGCGAGCGACAATGAGTAAATTCAATGTTGCCAGTATAATATAAATAAATTCAATTATTATAAACTTGAAAATATACTGTTCAATAATATTTAAAAAAAATTATATTTCCAAGCTAATGAAATAATTTGTTGTCATATACTGTGGACTTTAAATATATTTAATTGGAATAACACTGTTTAAGAGTATTAACTATATGAAGAGTATTGTACTTTGGAAGAGAATTGTACTGCAAACAACAACACATGGTTATTGATTTGGTGGTGTCGTTCTAAAAATAATTTAGTAGCTGACTACGAGGCGACGATTTTAGCCAACGACTATTGTAGTCGGTGTTCGTGTAGCCTGCTATCGTTATTGTGTTTAATGCTATAGTTTAAAAATGTATATATAGAATTGATTTTCTTCTACAGATTTTAGTACAACAAGAAACTTTTTATTTGACTTCTATTCAGGATGTAAAAACTTTAAGAGACCCCAACTTTCGATCTTTGTACAAATGAAAACCTCTAAATCAGCCAGACCAGACAACATGTCTGTTCCTATACTTTCCCAGCAGAAACAAGGAACGAAAGAATGAATGAGAAATTAACATAACAATAAACAAGTAGATGTTGCTTAAGTCTGATACCGCCGATAAATACATACATGAAAACTTCATTTAACAGCTGATAGCTCCTCCCTGTTTAGCTGGCTTGGAAATTTCATTGTGAATCGACTTAAGCCATAGCAAAGCGTGGAAATTGTTGAAATTTTTAATCAAAATAGTAGTTCTATTCGTTATATTGAGCCATTAAAAATTTTACTTTCCGATGAAGCAAATTTCTGGTTGAATGGGTACGTAAATAAGCAGAATTGTCGCGTTTGGAGTGGGAAGAATTCACAAGCTTTTGTCGAAACACAGAAAATTACTATTTGGTGCGCTTTATGGGCTGGCGTAGTCATTGTTCCATATGTCTTCGAAAATGATGATGGTCAGAGTGTTGCTGTCAATGGCGAACGGTATAGGGACATGAGTGCCATTAACTTCGCTGATATGTTTTTCCAACAGCACTGAGCCACATGCCACGGCCGTTACAATTGCTGTACTCAAAGAGTTTTTTTATAAAAAATAATTCTAATAATAACGTCCCAAATAATTGACCATCAAGATCGTGTGATTTAACCCCGTTGGATTAATTTCTTTGGGGTTGTTGTTAAGTCACTTTCAAATAATCCCCGTTTCATTTACATAAAAAATATATTTCCTTGTCTTATTATGATTTAAGCTTGTGTCACTATAAAAAAGCACCCATTATTTTTAGAATTTTTTATATAAAGTTTGCTCGCAATAGCGGCAAATATATAGCAGGTGGGGCCTCGAGAGGTCAGATCACTAGAATTCGCTGCCAAAAAAAAAAAAAATTTAACAATATTTATAAACGTTTCTTAAAGAAAATTTTTCAATGAAAGATTTTATCTAAAATGGTTAATAGAGTTCAAGGACAAAGAACACAATTATATATCGTGGCTTAGAGTTAATTTTACGTCGTTTTGTTTGTATAATAAATTGCCAAAATAAATATATGACTAAGTATGTTTTAATTTGTTTGTATACAGTGGAATCTCGAAAGAAATTCATTAAAATATTCCAACTTAAAAAAGTAATAAATAAAACTTTTTTGTTTTGTTTTTCGTTACATCCTCTGAGATTTACTTTATTATTAATATTTTCTTTTGTTTTAATTTCGAACTGACTACTTGGAATGCCGCATAATTCAACGTCAATCGTTTTCGATGAACACCTTAATCAGGCTTTTTTAAAATCGGTCACATTTGGCAAACAATTATCTCATAAAACGTAACCACTAAATAGTAACGAAAAATGCTTTGATTTAGTTACAAGTTTCTTAAATAAAACCGTAAAATACATAATTAATAATCAGTTACGTAGAATCATCCCCTGGTACTGGAAACTATTTCAGTGCATAAAAAAATTATCTAAATTAAAATGCTTTTCGTTCGTATTTAGTGGTTATGCTTTCTTGGCCAAATATTTCCCCAAATGACAAGTACTTCATTGGGCGTACTGAATCTTAAAGCAGACACTATGACCAAGCGCAGTCGGCGAACTTGTTTGCTTATGTAGGAAATATTTCCATTCCCCAATACGGATCAGAAGCATTTGATACCATGTTAATAATTGAGTAACGGAGTCGAACTCCTAATCATCGGCTTGGAAGTCTTGTTAGCTACTTCAGTTTCTTTGAAAAAAATAATTATAGCCAAACTGCACGGCTCTTAATGCTTTTATATATTAATATACAATTTAAATTTATTTTAAAATAATTTTAATATTTATTTTTATATATTTGATTTTTACAAACTGTCTTCAACGGAATTAAAGGAATTTATTCAGTATTTTAATAAATGCCACAAAAAAATATTTCATTTGTATTGTCTCATAAATTCCTTGTCCGAATTTTTTTATATTTATTTTATGGCGTTTCGTGGAGGCTTAACGAAATAAAAACAAAAAATTATATGCGCTAAATTAAGGACAAAAAACAGGACATTAAAACAAATCACAATTCTTGTACAAATAAAAGATATTAAGAAAAGAAATGTTAACAGAATTTAATGGGCATTTTTCCAAAAAAAAAAATGTTTTAAAAACATTTAAATGTAGTGGAGTATTACAACTGCTCTTTTGTTTGCTTTTTGTTTTATTCTTCTTCTTTTCATAAAAGCTTTGTTTTCGCACATACACTCAAAAAATATATGTAACAGCCGACTGATAAATATGCAAGTCTTAGCACAAGAAAAGAATATATATGATATTCAACCAAAATAAATTATCAATAAATTTCTTTCACAATATGAAATTGAAAATAATTCAAATATGTAAATTATATTACATCCGATATCATCGGGAGTAACACGAACAATTACGGCCTCTAATTAAGCAGAATTTATCAACTTAGAGCAGCGACTTTATATGAGCCCATAGGAAATAATCGTTAGTTTTTGACAACTGCACGGCCTTGGAAGTCTGTTGTCAAGATCATTTCTTAAAATCAACTTCTTGATAAATTTTGATCTTAAATATTTAGTATCGCCGTGTAACACGTCCAGCATTTTTTCTGTAGTCACAACTTTTCCAATGAAATTTTTTTAAATAAAAACTGTTACCACACTCAATTAAGCCGCCAAACATAAAGAAAAATACGTTTAAGCACTTAATCTTGCCACTGAGAATAAACTAGTGTCCTTCCAGCTGTGGTCCATAGGGGTCTCTATAGAGATATTTTTGGTGCAGATATTTACTAGTTTTAACTTCCCTGCACGAAAATTTTAAATTTTAAATTATCGGGAAGTTATTGGTTTCATTCGATTTAAAAAAAAATCGAGTTCTTATCAAATCTCGAGGTTTTGAATTTCTAGCAATCTTCCCTGACTAATTCTGAGAACCCTGCACTATGTCTGCATGTGTTTTTTATAGAACGATATAACTTTGAGTTGGCATCACTGCTTTATTTGACCACCCATTTAACAGCTGATAGTTGATCCATTTTATTATGGATCAACTTACACTAGAGCAACGCGTGCAAATTGTGGAAATTTTTAATCAAAATAATGGTTCTGTTCGTCAAACTTATCGTGCAGTTCGTCCATTCAAAATTTTGTTTTCCGATGAAGCCCATTTTTGGTTGAATGGGTACTTAAATAAACAGAATTGTCGCATTTAATGTGCGGAGAATCCACAAGCTTTTATCAAAACACAGAAAATTACTTTTTGGTGCACTTTATGGGCTGGCGGAGTGCGCTTTATTGGCCCTTATGACCGAAATGATATTTAAACATTAATGTCATAAAATTTTCTATCCTATATATACCGTTTCATTTATATCAAAAATATATTTTTATGTCTTATTATGATTTAAACTTGTATCACTCTATAAAAAAACACCCTGAACTTAGATTTCCTATGGGTTCGAACTGGTAGATTTCAAGAAATTTTAAAATAATTTTGGAAAACAACTGTTTAAAGTGTTAGTTTTTAATAACTTAGGCTTTTCCGATCGATTACAGAAACTATACAGACAGAAAACCACCTCAGCCGCTGCAATTGGGGTCGAAAGCGTTCGTTAGATGTCGTGAGTGACAAAAATTTGAAAAAAGGAATTTTTTTTAAACTACAGAGTTGTATGTCTTCATAGTAACCGAAAAGTACATCGATCATCATTTATCCAATGGGAAACGGTTGATTTGAAAATTAAAAGAAGTCGTAGATGTGAGAGCGAAAAAGTATAAAACAGCGTGGCCTTTAAGATCCACCGTTTTAAAAATACTTTACTGAATGCCGACACTGCTTTTTTAGCTTAAAAATGTTGACTGGGTAATTCTTATAGGGCCATATTTTCTATTCCCATTGAGTACAAAGTGTACAGAGTTTATTAAGAATGTGAACAAATACCACCAGGCTTTCGAATAAAATGGCCTATAAATTCCACCTTAAATTTTTATTATAAATTTTCTTCGAGTGTAAGCGGCTGCATATTAATGCGCTTTTTTCCAAACAAAGTAATGAATGCTTCATACACAAAAGGAGAGATACAGAAAAATATGAAAAAAAAAATTAAATGAACAGTTTAAAAATATGTAACAAATATTTATTTAATGGATTTAGAATGTTTCATATTCTAATTGCTTTGGATAACAAAACAATGATGGTTACGTGTCTTGGCAAAAATTTTTGAGTTTTAAACAAAACAAAATATATATGAGATTATTGCCACAGTTTCGCTGGAAAAGAAATATATAAAAAAATGAATTTTTAAAGTATGAATGTGTGTAGGAATGAAAAGAAGCGATTTTTTTTTTTTTTTTTTTTATCACTACAGTAGGAAACATGGTGGGCTGTGGTGTGGCAAAGTAGTCCTTTAGAGTCAACCAAACTATTGGCGTTCTACTGAACTTAGATTTCCAGTGAGTTTGAAGCCGACAGATTTAAGGAAATTTAAGAAAATTTAAAACAACATATTTTAAGTGTTTTTTTTATAACTTTTAAAAGGTCTTAACGAGCGATTCCCGAAACTAACCAGCTCTCAGGATTAAAAAACTACTTCGGTCACTGCAAATCGGCTCAAAATCGGTTAATCCATTCGTGACATATCCCGACTAAATGATAAATTCATAATATCCCCAATTGTGGTGTGGAGAGGACATCAATCCTACGTAGTGATCTCGAACGTCAAGTTTTGAAGTTAATTATATCCATAAAATATTACTCGTACTTATAAAATAAATTTATTTTCTGTAAAACTAACAAATTTACAAACTCTTTTATACTTAACTTATACAGACTCTCTCAGCTTAAAATTTAAGAACTTATAAAATAATAAATGCTTGTAAATTTTTTGGAGATAAAAAACAAAGTAAGTTTAGAAATAAACTGGCAGTCAACATGGAAATCAAAACTGTTTTCTTACAAATTAGCAACATTTTCTTAAACTAACAAAACATTTGGTATACAGAGATTCTTAATAAGACAATAATAAAAACCATAAAAAGATACAATAAAATTATGTGAAACAAACAGGACCAACTTTAAAGCCAAAGGCCTGGTTCTCTTTGCCATAGTCCGAAGGCAAAAAGTCGTTTAGCGGCAGGCTGCCTAAATGTTTTGTGTTAAAGAATAAAACCGTGGAACCGTCAGCATGGACGGCCTAAAAATATTTAATATATAATAATTGGAAGTGAAATCTTTATTAAGAACATAAAAACTTACCGCACACTCATCTTTAACTACTTCCGGTTTCAGACGACCATAGTCTGCTGTAATTTCAACGTCATTGTCGCCCATGAATTTCAATGCCTTGTCGTAATTGTTATTGGCTTGATCGTGCCACGCTATTGAGTTGCGGCAAAAGTATGTAAAGTTTTGATGGGCTTCTTGGGATAAAAGTTTCAGAAAATTCAATTGTACTGTGCCCACACCATCGTAGGTGATTTTTTGACCGCCCGGCATTTGAGAAAACCATTGTTTTCTATCGGCTTGTCGCATGGGCACTACGGGTCTTTCAGATGTATGAATATCGGGGTACACGCAGGTTTCACCGTTGTTTGTCATTTTGCAAAAAACCCTGATGGAATCATCGGGCATCCCACCATTAGGATCAATCCAATACCAATCGTTTTCAAATTGTGTATGTGCATGATGCAAGTCACGGCAAGAGCGAGCAGGGTTTTCTTGAGATCCAGTAGGTTTGCGAATTTTATCCATGCCTTGACGCATTTTGTAGATGGTGTTGTACATGTCCACCATTTTATCCGACGTATCGGCGGCATCCAACTTTTTCTTTTTTTTACGTTTTGTTTTCTTTTTTTCCTCGCTTGTTTTGGTGACATGATTGGAAAACACTCCCACTGGGTCATAAACTTCATCGTCATCCTCCAATGCTGCTGATATATCGATGTCTCTGCGGCGCCTGGTTTCTGCCTTAGTTGTGGAATATTGTTGCATTTGGAATAACAGCTCTGGTGGTATCATGGGCGTTTCAGCTGGTGATCCTGGTGGACCAGGTAAGCCCGGAGGACCTGTTTCTCCTTTGTTTCCAGCTCTTCCTTCTACACCTTTGGGTCCAGCTGGTCCTTGCATTCCTGGTAATCCTGGTGGACCATCATTGCCCTTAAGACCAAGTGGTCCCATTGGACCCGGATCTCCTTTGGCGCCTTCTGGACCATGGGGTCCTCGGAAACCTCGATCGCCTTTTTCTCCTTGTTCTCCTTTAATACCCACCATACCAAGTTCCCCACGATGACCTTTCTGGCCCCTTCTGCCACGATCACCTTTTGGTCCATATGGTCCTGGTAATCCTATCTTTCCTTCTTTGCCTTCGGGACCAGTAAGGCCGGGTAAACCAATATCTCCTATTAAACCTTGCGGTCCTCTGAGTCCACGAGGTCCTTGTGCCCCAGGTTGTCCTGGAGCTCCGGTCATACCTAATGGCCCTTCAGGCCCTAAATCACCCTTGTCACCTTTTTCACCTTGCAGCCCAGTTGGACCTTGCACACCAGCTGGTCCTTCTGGACCTTGTTTGCCTGGTGGTCCTGTTTCACCTAGTCTACCCTCAGGTCCCTGATCACCTGGTGGACCAGGTTCTCCCGTTTTTCCATCCTCTCCTTCAGGTCCGATGTCACCCTTAGGACCCATCAAGCCAGGTTCTCCTCTAGCTCCAGGAAACCCTCTTGGGCCCATGTCTCCTTTTGGACCTTCAGGGCCCACAGCGCCAGGCCTTCCTTGAGCACCTATAGGCCCAGATTTACCCTCTTCTCCCTTAGGACCAGTGACTCCTTTCTCTCCTGGATGACCAGTAGGACCTACGGGACCAGGAGGGCCCTGAGGTCCATCAGCTCCCGTTGCACCAGGAGGACCTCTTAGTCCAGGTTTACCTTGATGACCCAAAGGTCCTAAAACATGTGAGCAATTGCATTAACATTTTTCATTCGAAAAAAATTTAATCAACACAAACCTTTGGGGCCTCTACGCCCTTGATCACCGGGTGGACCAGGAGGTCCTATAGCTCCCATCAAACCATCATCTCCTCTCTCACCCTTAACGCCGGCAGGTCCAGGCAAACCTTGTAGGCCAGTTTTTCCCATGGGGCCTTGCAACCCCTGTTTACCATCTTCACCCTTAATGCCTCGATGTCCCTGTTCGCCAGGTGGACCCTTTTCGCCAGGTAACCCTGGAGGACCAGATTCGCCTCTAGAGCCTTGCGGACCAGCAGGGCCAGCGGGGCCCTAATATAAAGAAATATTTGTCAAAATATTTATGAAAGATCACTAAGGCTAATAGATATACCTGTTCCCCTTGATTTCCTTTCAAACCCTTCTCTCCTGGTACACCCGCCTCTCCTTTATCACCATCTTCACCTGGAGTACCTGTAGGACCTGGTGGTCCTGGCAATCCTCTCAGTCCTAATGCGCCATCTCTACCAGCAGGCCCCAATGTACCTCTTTCACCCACTTCGCCTTTAGCTCCTGGAGCCCCAGGGTTGCCTGGATTACCTTGATTTCCTTGGGGTCCTGGAGGTCCTAGTTGACCTGGTGCACCTGTTTGTCCTTTATCTCCAGTAAAGCCTGGAGCACCAACCATACCTTGTTCTCCCTTTAAGCCTGGAAGACCGGGCTGCCCTTGATGCCCCCTTTCTCCTGGGAAGCCAGGCAATCCCGTTGGTCCTTGGGGACCCTGATTACCCATAGGTCCGATTGGGCCAGGTGATCCTTCTTTACCAGATTCTCCAGGTATTCCAGCTTCTCCGGGCTGCCCAGGTAATCCTGGTATTCCAGGTTCACCTATCGGCCCCATTTCTCCTGGAGCACCTCTTGGTCCAATAACCCCAGACTCGCCAATAGGTCCAGGTTTTCCTGGCTCTCCCTAAAGTTAAAAAAATAATTGTTCACAAGTTACTACGAAATGAACTTTTTACTAGATAAATGTCAAAGGATCACAGCTTAATTCTTGAAATAATTATATTTCTTTAATTATAAGTTTAGAAATAAATGAGAAACTTACCGGTTGGCCTCTCTCACCAAGAGGACCCGGAAGACCTATTTTACCATCTGCTCCTGGCACACCAGGCATCCCTATAAAACCTCTTGGTCCTTCTGTTCCTTGAGGGCCTCTTTCACCTTGAGCTCCTGGTGAGCCTGGTTGACCACTATCGCCTTTGGGCCCAGTACTACCATCACTACCTCTTCTTCCTCGGGACCCCCGAAAACCTCTAGGACCAGTTTCACCTCTTTCACCTGTTGGACCCTGAGGACCTCTTTCACCTTTGATGCCAGCTGGACCCGCAGTTCCCGTAGCACCTTTGTCTCCTTTATCACCCGACGGTCCTGGATAGCCTTGAAAACCTTGCGGGCCTTGTTTTCCTTTTTCTCCTGGTAGACCTTGGGGACCAGTTTCGCCCCTTGGTCCCTCAAAACCTTTAGGACCTTCGGGTCCTTCTGGCCCTGGAGCTCCTGCCGCACCAGCAGAACCACGCTCTCCCGGAATGCCAATATCGCCTTTTTCACCGTCTGTACCACGTTCGCCAGCATCACCTTTGTCACCAGTTGGCCCGCGTAGCCCATCATCACCTTTTGAGCCTCGAGGTCCCGGAAATCCTACAGGACCTTGAACACCTTGAATGCCTTGGTCACCTTTTGGCCCAACGGGACCAGCAATGCCAGCTGCACCGGGTGAACCATCTGCTCCTGGTAGGCCAGGTAAGCCAGGCTTACCACTTGGACCTGGTATACCTGTAGCTCCTGATTGGCCTGGTGGTCCAGGAGATCCAACAAGCCCTTGAGCACCTTGCTGACCTGGTGCACCGGGTTGTCCAGTTGGGCCAGTAATACCTTTGGAGCCTGGTTGACCTTCATTGCCCTGAGGTCCTGGATTTCCTATAGGTCCAGGAGAGCCTCTAGGTCCTGGAAATCCTCGAGGGCCCTAAACAAAAATCCATAATTAATTGCTTATAAATTCTTTGAAAACATCAAACGTACCAGTTCACCTGGCAAACCAGGTAGTCCAGGAGGCCCATCTTCACCCGGCTGGCCTTCCAAGCCTTGTTGGCCTTTTTCACCACTTTGGCCAGGAATACCACGATGTCCTTTCTCTCCAGGTAACCCCATTGGGCCTATGGGACCCATTTCACCTTTTGGACCTTGCGGTCCCTGTGCACCTCGTTCACCATCCCGTCCTGCGCGACCACGCCTGCCTTCTCGTCCTTGAGCACCATTAGGACCACGAAGACCACGTAACCCCTATCACAGATACACATTGTGTATATTATATATGTGTGAGAGTGTCAGTCTTTAATACTTACTGGCTCACCAGCATCTCCCGGTTCACCCTTTTGACCTTGTGGACCGGTTAGACCAGGTGGACCATGCGGTCCTGTTAAGCCTGCGGGACCTTCAGGACCTCGTAAAGCCATCTGAAATATTAAAAAATAAGAATAAAACTGAAGCCTTAAGCAAGATGATACGAAACTCACCATATGTTGGGATATCATTTGTTTCAAAGCCTCTGTTTGAGAGTCAGGACCCTTTTCATTACCACCAGTGCCAACTGCCGCTGTCTAAAACAAAATGAGAGTTAAAAGTAATTAATTTACTCTTAAAATAAAGATATACATACTGGCACCACAAAAACATGACCTGGTGGGCCCTGCACTCCATCTTTTCCTGGTAATCCATCACGACCCGGTTCACCTTTTGTTCCTGGCTCACCAGGCAAACCTGGTAGCCCTGTATAGCCCCTAGGACCAGGATAACATGGTTGACTCGATGATTCAACGGGCCAGTCGTAAATTGTACCATTCAAAGTTGCATTTGTGTTTGGCTCTAAGTTTCCCATATCAGTGGGTTTGAAGGAATCGATTTCTTCTGAAAATTCGTCTTTCCACGGTATCCTAGTTTTTCTTGGATCACTTTTAGATTTTCGGTTTTCTATATTCTTATCGTTATTTAGTATTTGAGGAGCCCCCAACTCATCTGATCCATTTTCAGGTCCTTGACTTGTCAGGACTGCTTCTCCTGAATTCGAAATACCTCCAACACCATCACCATTAGCATTGCCGTTACCTGATACGTCAATTTCATGTGTCGTTTTCTTGGAATGATAAACTGTACCATGACCATTTGAAGCACCTCCGCCTATACCAAAATCAACTCTCGTTCGATGTGATGTAACATTTATTGCACCTCCTCCGACTGTAGCTCCATTATCTCCTAAGCGATTGCCAGTTACTGAAGTAGAATTTTTGCCTCCAGCTTCATCAAAATCGGTTCTCGTTGGATGCGATGTTATATCTATTCTTATTCCACCAGCTCTGTCCAGAGAATCCCCCGAGAGTCCCCCCTCTATTAGGACTTCTCTGCTTTGTGCTCCTTGTTGACTAAATGAACCATTTAATCCAGAATGCGAGTCACTTCCACCAGAGGAACCTGAAGTACTGGAAAAACCAGTTCGTGACCTATATTTATGCCGTCTATTTCCCGGATGTACCAAATAATGACTTCTGCTTCTGGTCACAGTATTTCCACCATAAAACGATTCATTTACGCACGGTGTCACATACTTTGTGCAAACTTCATATCCCGCCTCCGGGGTACTAAAAATAGACATCATTTGAACATCACCCACAAAAAAGCCATCGTCACTACTCATTTGTACACCCGTCAGAATCAAACCATTCGTGGCTATGGAACTGCTCAAAGTACGCTCCAATCTTCTGGTTACTTGTTTTGTACAATCCAAAATCAAAGTAGCCGAACTACCTTTAACACTTAAGCCAATACGATGCCATTTACTATCGTCGATGCCAATGCCAAAGTTAATATCGTTGCGTTGATTAAAATCTGCATCAATTTGCTCATAATTAAATTTTATTTGCGGACCAATACTAAGCGACAGCACTTCTTCGCTCTCATCTGAATAAATCGTAAATATA
Organism: Linnaemya vulpina; assembly: GCA_963675445.1. Taxonomy (NCBI): domain Eukaryota; kingdom Metazoa; phylum Arthropoda; class Insecta; order Diptera; family Tachinidae; genus Linnaemya; species Linnaemya vulpina. Next base: position 1,204,615 of record OY776276.1, on the reverse strand, counting down.
GGCGCCGGTGATTGGCTGGTGCGATTACTGCGTATCGCTAAAACTATAGAGAAATCGGTAGGAAATCTTTTTGGAAATATTTCCGATGTTTGCACAGTCAAGATGGCATCCTTGTCAATATTGTAGGCTGGCGATTTGTGCAACTGATATGGATTTCTTTCCATGCCACACATGCCAGGCACACCCGTTATACCCGCTGGCAAATCGGGAAACCCAAATTCTTTAATTAGATCGATATGGTCTGCAAAGATATGAACAAATAAAATTGTTTGAATTAATGTTTGAAAACGATTTGCGGAAATTAAAAATATGCATGCATCGACCCTTAAGATCAAAAGTAGCTTAAGGGGCATTTTGCAAATATTTTTTATAAGTAATTATCAAATTAAAAATAATGACATAAGTTTGAATCACAATAAAACAAGGAAATATATTTTTAATATCAATGAAACACGTTTTATTTGGAAGAAAATTTTATGAAATCAATGTTTAAATATGATTTCTGCCAAGTGGTCGTCTTGGATGGCGCGTAGAAGGCTTAATCTGGAACACTAATTTTCAACAACTTTTCGCAGTATTTATGGCCGATAACTCCTCGATTGCTCATTTCCATGGTATTCAATTGTTTGTGGTTTATCGAATTAGACAAGTGACTCAACATAACCCCAAAGAAAATAACCCAACGGTGTCAAAGCACACGATCTTGGTGCCCAAATAATTGGGTCATTCCGTGAAATTATTTTTTAATTAAAAGTTTATTTGAGTAAATCAACTGTAGCGCCCACTGCGTGGCATGTGGCTCCATCCTGTTGGCGTCTCATGTCAGCCAGATTAATGCCAAGTAATTGAGGTACGAAAACATGCCGAATCAAGTTCCTCTACCCTTCACCATTGACAGTAACATTCTGATAATCATCGTTTTCGAAGACATGTGGGCCAATGACTCCGCCAGCCCATAAAGCGCACCAAATATTAATTTTCTGCGTTTCGACACAAGTGACAATTCTGCTCATTTACGCACCCATTCAACCAGAAATGGGCTTCATCGGAAAGTAAAGTTTCCAATAGATTAATTTGAGGAATAGAACAATTATTTTGATTAAAAATTTCAAAAATTTGCACTCGCTGCTCTGCTGTAAATCGATTCATAGAGAAATTTGAAAGCCAACTAAACAAAGAGCGACTATCAGCTGTTAAATGGGTGCTAAAATAAAACAGTGATGCCAACTCAAAGTTGCAACACTCCAAAACACAAATTCGTGCTTGTTTTCTCTGAGCATCATCAGCCCGTAAAAAGAGTCCCCTTTAGTATGCACCAGCCCATTGACCCTAATTATTTTCACAAGGCACTCATTCAATAATATTTCTAATTACTTTTTTTAACAACATTCCCTTGTCTATAAGCGTATGAGCCACAGTTGTTGTCAACGAAATAGTGAAATCGGAAATATTTAAACATTCGTTTTTATTAATAACATTTTTACGTTGATACGAGATGCACTTTTAATGGCCTTTTTTTGTTTTTGTTACGTCTTCTATACATGCAGATGTTTCAGTGTTTATTTGAGATGCAAAAGCTCAATAGATATCATATGGAACCCAGTTTCTCTTTGTTCGTAATGCCTTTTGACTTGATTTTAATAAATTCTCATATAAATACTCATCAATAAATTCTTTGCGCGATCGCTGCATGCACGCGTACCAGTTAATTGCAGCTTTTATGTTTATTTTATTACTTCGATGTTTTGGCAATTAAGCACAACGATGAGACATTGTATTCGCATAAAAATAGACGATGCCATTCTTATTGTGCAAATGTATGGGAAAAGTTCGGAGAAAATATTTTACAGGCAGCGTTAATAAGAAAAAAATGTTGCAAATTTCCTGTTTATAATAAGAAATAACTTGACATGCTTTTACTCTATTCTTAATAAATAATTTCAGTTGCTCTTTATTGAAACTCCACTCATTTAAAGTCGTGAGTCTTAACCTCTGACTTGACTTTTGACAAGCAGCTGAAATTAGTTATTAAGAAATGGTCCACTGTGCGGCGTGAACAATTTTTAAAAACACTTCGGCCTTTATTCGAAAGATTTTTTACAGCCAGTCTCTTAGTTTTGCAGAATCGGGAGCTGAAGGCTTACTCCGCAAAGATAATATGTGCTAAAATGATATTATTTTTGAATGGAGCAAGCACAAATAGGAATGCAGAGGCCTTCCGTACTTCTTCATTTTCCCGCTGGGCGGTTTCTAGATGATAATTAGAAATCTTTAAAAACTGAGAACTAAATTTAAAACTCAATTCCTATTGATGGGCTCGTGTTTGTAACGTGTCATGTTAAGAAGATACAAGCTAAAGTACATATCAATTTAAATGTCTAATTTACACAGCAGAACAGAGCAACTGTTTTCGTAAGCCACTAGACGTTTTCTACAATGACTAAATAAGAAACCAGTTTTTTTTCAAATTACGGCATTCGATGTCAACCGAAATTTCAATACAATTAAAATAGGAATTAAGCATTAAACACAATAACGACAGCAGACTACAGACTAAAACTTGTCAAAAATAGAATACATGTGCGTATATACGAATGATTATTTTTACTACTACAGACAACATAACTACGAGTTGTTGTCCATGCTGTTTTTGATGCTGTAGTCAAACTAAAATAATTTCTATTTTGGTGAACAACAATGAGTAGATGCAATGTTGCCAGCATAACACAAATAAATTCAATTACTATAAACTTGAATATATATAGTTTTATTATACAAAAAGAAATAACAAACTATATTTCCAAGCTAATGAAATGCTTTCTTGTCATTGGACTTTAAATATATTTTATTGGAATAACACTAATAAAGAGTATAAAATATATAAAAGCGGCTACACTGGCGTATGAAGAGAATTCTACTACAAACAACAACTCATGGTTATTGATTTGGTGGTGTCGTTCTAAAAATAATTAAGTAGCTGACTACAAGGCGACGATTGTAGCCAACGACTTTTGTAGTCGGTGTTCGTGTAACCTGCTGTCGTTATTGTGTTTAACGCTTTACAATTGATATCGAATTGCGTAACTTGGCCCCTGACTTGAGATATAATTTCCTGTTTATCACATTTTTCATTAAACTGTTAAAATATTTTAGAATATTACATATGTTTTCCGCAACATTTTGAATTCAAATGAAAATTTCAGTGACTTATCCAAACGAAATATTAAAAAAAAAATTTCCGCATACTCTGTGCGAATTCGGGTCATCCAACGCTGTTTGATTGGAAAAAGTCGCTTAATTACTTGTATTATAAAATAATTTTGTTTATGGCAACAATCGTCGCCTCGTAGCCAGCTACTTAATTATGTTTACAACGAAACCACCAAATCAAATGTTGTTGTTTGTAGTAGAATTCTCTTCAAACGCCAGTTTAGCCGCTTTCATTTACGTAATACTCTTAAATAGTGTTATTCCAATAAAATATATTTAAAGTCCACAGTATACGACAAGAAATCATTTCATTAGCTTGGAAATATAGTTTGTTGTTTCTTATTGTATAATAAAACAGTATATTTTCAAGTTTAAAATAATAAAATTTATTTATAATACACTGGCAGCATTGCATCTACTCATTGTCGCTCAAAAAAAAAGAAATTAGTTTAATTTGGCTACAACCACAAAAACAGCATGGACAACAACCAGTAGCCGTGTTGTCTGTAGTAGTAAAAATAATCATTCTCATATACGCACATATATTCTAATTTTGACAAGTTGTAGTCTGTAGTCGGTTGTCGTTATTGTGTTTAATGCTTAAATCAGTTTCGATAACTTTGTTTTTCTTTCCAAAAAAATGTCCAAAGGATTTATTAAAATTATTTTGAAATCTTAGAAATATTTTAAGAATTTTCTTCTAAAACACAATATTTATGAAAAACTAATTTCTTATGGACAGTTTCAAATGTATATTTGCACTGTAAGACTAGGAATTAAAAATTGCCTGCAGGATATTAAAAGTGATAACATTTTTCGGTTTTCGTTGTCTGAAGAGCCACACGAAGGAATGAAATCTGATTCCGCACAGAGTTGTATTCTGTGACATGGTTGTATATGTCTTATATTATATACAATAAACTATTTTATATTTCAAAATATCTCGTTTGCATATATTTTAGTAAAATTAATATGAAACCTATGTCACCTCTCATATTTGCTTGATTATAATGGCATATAGTGGTTTTATCAAACAATTTTAATTTAAGTTTTTATTTATACGGACTTCTTTTTATTGAAAACATTGCAAAAGTGGAATAAAATATCTGTATTTTTGGCTTAATTGAGTTCGACTGAATATTTATTTATTTTATATATTGACTAATTTAATAATAATTAATTACTGTAGAGATAAATAATAGAGTACTAGCAACAGAGACCATCAGCTTAATTATTAAAACTTTCTGCTAAATTAGTATCATATAAAATTAATAACAATAACATTAACAATTTTCATGTTAATTATGATGTGAAAAATGTTTGCTTTCAAGTTAACTTTGAACTTTCTCAATTACAACTTCAATGTATTGGAAATTCTTCTCTACTAACTGCTCCCTTCCATTCATGGGAATTTATAAAAAAGAGAGAAAAAAAATATTAATAATTTGCCTTTCAATGTTTTAGCTCTTAACTATGTCAAGCTGTACGCAGTTTAATTGATTGATTAATGATTGTTCATGAAAATTTTTTCTGTGCCGTGTTCTACTAAAGAACTTGACATTAATTTGCTGTTCTTTAAAACATTGTTTCGAGACGCATAATAATATAGAAATATAAATTAATTTTTAATAAAAACATGTTATAAGTACTTAAGAGCACATAAAACTATTAAAATCATATTTGATATAATTAATGATTTGAAAGCATTTAGAGCATCATAATATAAAAATAATCAAACAGCGGCGACAAACTTATTAATGCCAGAACATATTAAAGAATAGATAACAAAATGTAACTGAACAAACTGTATCTATTGGATTTAATTAATACATAACAAAATTAAAAAAATTTTTAGAAAAATTTACTTAAAAAAAAATAAACCTTTTTTCGCTTTTTATATGAACAGCGCTTTGTGAAGCTGCGTAAAAACTTAGTTTTTATTAACAATTACCGCTACTGTAGGACTTGTTTTATATTGTATGTGTGTATGCATGTGTACACCAGAGGCACCCAAACTTTTTCTAAACAAATTCATAATTCCTTTTACAAACTCATTTTAATAACTCCGTGCCTCATTTCTGTGAATTGCAAAGAGTTTTCATATCAAAAAAATAGTTTGTGTGTCATGGCATTTTTCGTAAGGCGACCCATAACCTTCAAAATAGGTCAAGCAACATGTTTTCTGAAAATTAATTAATTACGATTGTAAATAAGAAATTTTCATGAAAGTAAATCACTTAGCTAAGGGGTAAAAAGTGATCGTAGATTTAGAAATATTTTCATATTATATATATTATATATTCATATTATAATTGATTATAATTATTTGAATAAGATCGCTAGGACGCTTGAGTTTTATTTCTCTTTTGGAAAAAGTCATGACTTTGCTTATAAGACTCAAAACAGATGAACACATTTCACTAAAATTTAAACGAGTTTTACAATTTGAAGGATCTTTTATTGAAGCGGAAGTTCCTAATATAGGGTGTTTTTTATGGAGTGACACAACTTTGAGTTGGCATCACTGCTTTATTTGACCACCCATTTAATAGCTGATAGTTGCTTTTTGTTTAGAGAAACGCGTGCAAGTTGTGGAAATTTTTAATCAAAATAATGGTTCTGTTCGTCAAACTTATCGTGCACTTCGTCCATTCAAAATTATATTTTCCGATTAAGCCCATTTTTGGTTGAATGGGAATTAAATAAACAGAATTGTTGCATTTGGAGTGGGGAGAATCCAATTACTGTTTGGTGCGCTTTATGGGCTGGCGGAGTCATTGGCCCATATGTCTTCAAAAACAGAAAGTTACTGTTTGTGAAAATTGGTGTTCCAGATTGCGCCTTGTACGTGCCAGTCGTGGCGGCCACATGGCCGAAATCATATTTAAACATTAATGTCATAAAATTTTTTATTCAATAACGACCGTTTCATTGATATCAAAAATATATTTCTATGTTTTGTTATGATTTAAACCTGTATCACTCTATAAAAAACACCCTTTATTTTGACAAAAACCATTATGTCACATCTTCAGGATATTAGAGTTTGTGTCTTAAGTCTTTTGTTTAAGCAGGACTATACTCTCGAACAGAAACAGTTAAATCTTTTCCAGGCTAAGAAGAAAGAAAACTTTCGTTTAAGCGTTTTCGGTCATATGCTTCAAATAACTTCTGCACAAAATTCAAACAATTTCTTTCACTGTATGGTCGGTCAATCAGAGAGGCAAAATCACTTAAGATTTTATTTAAGATATATAGCGTATTGAAAAATATATACATATTCCAGAAAAAAAAAGTAGGCACTTTTCATATTAAAACTAAATTTTGAAACGGAATAAGTTTGCAACTTCAGGCAAATGGAGTCCATAACTAAATGGACAGCAGGGACTTCAGAAGCTCCGTCATATATTTTTCTTTTGCTCTTATGGTTTGGATTACAAAATATATGAAAAAAATTTCTGCTAAAATTTTATGTTAAATTGTATGGAAAATGCTCAGCCCCAATTTTATTTTTATTATTAATTGAACAAATATATGTTTTATAGGGTGGGCCATTTAAAATCGCAAAAGTGAGCAACCGATTACTCAAACTTTGAAAGGTGGAAGACCACTCATCTTTCTTTTAGTTTTTATTTTATTATTTAAATTTTTCGCAATAGGACTCCAGAAAGTCCTCTTATATTAAAAGTCCTCTATTGTTACGCATGACCTTGACGTTCTCATCAGCTGATTTTTAATTTGAGTTAAAAAATGAAAAAATTGTTTAAGTCTGATGGCCAGTAATTTTTAGATGAAAGAAACAGTTCGTCATAATTGCTTGCAAAGAAAAGCCCTCCCGATAAACCACTTTGCTAACACCTTCATAAACAATTTTTAAATTTTTTTCAAATCTTTATTTCTACGGCATGACAAACAGGTATCGGCTAATAATGAAATTTCTACCACTACATTTGTGAAACGGGAAGCTTCATAGCGAAATCATTAAGTTAATCCACTTCAAACCAACTAACTAATTCAGTCTTTGTCTGCTCTGCTTTTCAAATACTTTCTTTGTTATTTTTGCACGATGATGATGATGAGGATGAATTCCAGTGCTTAGGCAACAATTGACTGAAATTGCTTTACAGCCATTTGCGTCATTTATGGCAACAAATCAATGAAAGTTGGAAAGAATTTCACAAACGCATCGGACGTTCTAATTTATGACATATCGTTAGCAGATACACAGTTCCCATTAGTTTTAATAATGACACACATACGTACGTACATTTTCAAGTCTTTTTTGATTGTTGCAGAGCTGTCTGTCTGTTGTATTACTTGTATTAATTAAATATTTTTAACAAACTTTGTTGCTTAACATGCTGCAGTGCACTCGCAGTAAATATGAATATAACAAAATATGAATACTACCAGCGACTACTGCAAAATATGTATATGAAGCGACGAAGTCTATGTTCAAAAATATTCAGATGCCTAAGTTCAAGAAGCACGCTATGTAACGTGCGTCACAGAGAGTTCACCATATTTGTTTTAGGAATTAGCTTTTATATGCTTTATTAATCAAAATGTGCAAAAAAAAAGACGAAATTACTTTTTAACTTTCAAAGTTACTTTCGTTTTAGGTAGCGTGCGTAACACGACTTTGTAATCAATTATTTCCAAACAAATACTTGTTTTAAAAACTACATTAGATGGACATTTAATACATGTTAGTTGAAATTATTTCTTTTGAGACATAAAAAATTAAATTTTGTAAATTAAATCGAAAACGAGTAGCGTTCGTCACGCAGGTCTTGCTTGTACCTGATATTATGCGAACTTTCTACATTGAAGTTGTGTAAGAAATTAGATTTTATTAATCAAAATATGCAAGAAAAAAGACGAAATCATTTTTTACCTTTCAAAGTTACTTTCGTTTTATGTAGCGTGCGTAACACGAATTTGTAAGCAATTATTTCTAAACAAATAAATAATAACTATGTTAGATGGCAGATGTCCTTCTCATTAATCGTATGTATAAGTTGAAGTTGTGTCTTTTGGGAGATAAGGAACTTATTTTATTATATTAAAGTTGAGGGTCAATTTTTAATTAAAAAAACAAATCATTTAACGAAACCCATATTTTATTTTTAAATTAAAACTCAAGCTTTACGTTCTTAAATTAAATTCTAAATCGAAAGATTTATGAACAACAAAACTCACCTTCCGCATTTGCAATTCCTATAAAAGCAATTAAGCAAATAATTCCAATCCGATACGACATTTTGGTTAAAATTTTACAACTTTGCTTGTATCCAGTTCGCTGCCATCTGCCGTCCATGGAGAGAGAGAGAGAGAGACAGAGGCAAGAAATAATTCCAAAGAAATATTTATTTTTTATTACAATTATTCACAGTTAAACAGCAAACGTTGATTAGAATTTATTAAACAATTCCGCGTTTACATCAATTGAACATGATGCACACATGAAAACGAATACTAAAATAAAAATATATTCAAATACAAACAATTACCACCCCAACCCACTGATAAGAATATTACAAAATTTATGATTTTTTTTTCAATTTCAAAACCAAAGGGAATTCCTCATGTTATAAATCACAGTGTCACGATTCATATTTTTACACGATAATCACCGCTTATCACATTGACCTAGTCCACTATTTTTCATAGTGGATGCAATTCACAAACACATGACTAAATTTATGTTTGATAATTATAAAAAAAAATACTCGGGTGCTATAAATTTGTTAGGCTTCGAATTACAGCATAAATGGATTAGCGATCGTTTGCCGGCCGGTTAAAAAAACACTATTTCAAATCCGTTTTAACTCGTTTCATTATCGCTCTCAGCTGTTGAGTTATTCTTAATGTTATTATACAAATAGTTTGTTCTGTTTTGTGAATTTTATAAGCGGAATTATTAACCTGTTGTTTAGAGTAAATAATACTCAACTAAACCGGGAAGGCGAATTTCAAAATGAATGAAATGTGTCGTTTAATATGCGATAACATATTGAACCTTTTTGAAAACTAGTGGAGCACTATCACACATATTTTTGACAAACTTTAAAATAATAAAACTATTTTAAACGCAACATATTGTGGAAAATAGGTTACATTTAATAGTTTTTATAAAAATGTTCAAGGATATACACGATAACTATTCTTGTATATAAATCTGCAAAATCTTTATTTCACTTAAACTTCGAATAGTTTGATTTTTTATGTGCACTTCAAATAGTTGCCTCATCGACATGATGACATCACTTCCGGTTTAGTAATTTTATATTATTTGTAAAAATTTAACAGATTTCCCAAACTTATTTTTATTTCTTCATTTATTTTAAGTTACTTAATATCTTTATTCCGATATATTATAGCAACTTTTTAACCAATTTCAATATTAATTTACTCAGACTTTAGTTTTAAAACTTTATCACTCGTTTATTTATTTGCCGCGTTTAGTACCGACACCACCAGCCGCTAAGCAGGAACTGAAACTAAGTTTTCAATACGATCTTCAAAATAGTGAAAAGCTATACAATTTGTTATCTTTGAAGTAATTCAAATTGTCTGCAGCACTATTCGTTGTGTTCTGAGAGCATAAAATATTGTGTGAGAACATTTTTTAACATGATTTTTTTATGCCACAATATTTGTTGTTTAATAACAATTTTCTAATATTTGCGAGTCCTTATTTGAAGTGTGTTACAGCTTTCCTGCTTAAGACAACTTATTTCATTAATGACGGTGATCTCGTCGCCAATTGCCAATAGCGTATTTAATATGTTAATCAAAGTTAATAATTTTTTTTTATTTTACCATAATTTCTAAATCTCATGTACTAAAGCTTAAAACCATTGAACACAATTCTTATTGTTGCAAAATTAGACGCTCTAAATTTCTCATTATATGACAGCGTCAGATCGTTGAACTATCGGAGAAGCTTAGAAGAGACCGTGCTACTCTAAATGAGCTTGAGATAATTATGAAATTTATGTCCACAATTTAAAGAAATCCAACAATACTAAAGCAAACGATTTGATTCAAAATCTATAGATTGAGGTTCTAAATTTGCAAATCACATTGCGTCAATGAAGTTTATGCAAAAACAAAATTAAAAAGAAAATTGTTTTTGTATTGTAGTCACCGAATAAGAGTACACACACAAAAAAATTAATGTTGAAATCAAGAAGAAACAGTGTCATTTTAACAATAAATCTTTAGGAAATAGTACTAAAACTTTTTATATTATTTTGAAAATGTTTATCATTCGTATATTTGAAATAAAGGCGATTTTGAAACAAAAAATAACTAAAATATATTTGCATATAAAAATTTAGAGAATACAACTGCCGAATTCCCGTTTTAAAAAACGTTTTTTTGGTACAGTGGATAAAAATTCATTCACACACATCAGGTTTTCTTGATAAGTTTTCCTTCAACTTTGTTTTAAACCTGAATTTACGTTCATACACGAACATTTTGTTTCATCAGGTTTCATTGTCTCTGCTTTCAACTTTATATTCTGCAGCCAACTTCAAGTGTGAAGTTTAATTGAAGTTGATGGTACAGCCAGGTTTGTACCTGTTTCCATTCTCTTCTCCCCTTTCTCCTACAAACTCAAGACGTGGAGTCAAACTTGCTGTGTGTGAAAGGGGACAAAACACTATTTAAAATTTTGTTTGTTTGTTTTTATTTAAACAATTAGAGCCTAAAGATACTAAGAGACAAATTCAAATTTGAAACAGACTTATCATTCCTCAAACCGGTTTATTTTTCTTTTTTTTCAATACAGCATTTATAAAAAATCAAGGTGTTTGAATGTACACGAATCCTTTTCACTGATCGTTCAGTGTCCAAAGTTTGGCAGGATGTGCCTGATGACAACGTTATAATAGAAAAAGTAATGCAAGCAATTAAGAGAATTTACTGAAACTATTGGAAAGTATTAAAAATCTGGAAGATCTCGAAAGGTATATCAAATAGCACAACGAATCTACGATAAATGAAAGACTTTTTAAAGAAAATTTTAATAAAAAATTAGGAAAAATCGTTTTATGCAAAATATTGTAATCAAATATTATTTCTAAGTGGTTATTTACATTTGTATGGAAAACACTTTGGATATATAATTGAAAAATATCCGTGCAGAGCTTCAGTCGGGTGACTGACTGTAAATGACTTATGCCTTCACATAAGAGGCGAAACGATTAAACATTAAATGCCCATGAAAAACCATATATTTTACAGCATAAGAAAACTTCAGTAATTCACCAGCACAACTAACAAACAAAAATTGGCACGTTTCAAAATTAGTTTACTGGTTTAAGAGTGTACACAATCCTTAAATATCATTAGCCTTAAGAGATCAATTGAAAACCATAAATGACGATATTTAAGCCAGCATTAACTCAAGTATCACTTCAGATTAAAATCTACCAGCGATTTCAAACGAATTACACAAGAACATTAGCTGCAACTACCTGCTATTTATACACCCTTCAAAAGAAATAAATCAAAAACAAAATCAAAAATAAATTCAAATAAAAATCACAAAAGCATTGAAAATTATTGTCATAAAAATTTTCATAAAACATATCATTACTTTCAAAATCTTTGTAAACTACTACTCATAAGCTAAAAATTTAATTCAAAATTTTAAGTTAAAAAAAAAATTTTAAATCCTTTCTTTGAAAAACGTACGTGTGAAAATATTTTAAGCAAATTCCAGGAAAAAAACTAAATTCGACGTTTTACTTTTCAGAAATAAAAAAATTAAAAAAAAATCAAAATGTGTGACCCATGCTGCTCACCTTGTGGACCTTGCGCACCATGTGGCCCCTGCGGTCCTTGTGGTCCCTGTGGCCCCTGTGGTCCCTGCGGTCCTTGTGATCCTTGCTGTGCTCCATTTGAGGTAAGTGCATTTGAATTTGCATTCGATTTCAAATTTCACATCATGTACATTTTTTCTCCAACTTTTTTTTATTACAACCGTTTAAAAAAACAAATTGGGGTCCTTATCGTCTGTTCCTAGTGCTCTCCGAAATGTTACAATGGTGCTCAATTAGATGCAATACCACAATGTGCTCCACGCATACCACCACCTTTGCCCAAATGTATAACGGTGCAGCAGCCACCACGTTTGATTTGTAAAAAGCGAGTAGTATTTACTGAAAAAATTATACCAGAACCCATGGTAGTGAATCGTTGTCGACAAATAACGATACCAAAAGTTGTCGATACAACGAGAGTTATTAAAGTCCCCAAATTGACTTGGGTCTCGCAAATGGTGCGAGAGCCTAGAGTTATATATTATCCTTCTATGATACCCGATCCGTATGTCGTTTGCTATCCTAAGCGTATATGTGAGCCCCGAGAGGTTTGCCAGTCGATTTTGTGCCAGCCGAAACCACAAACGTTAGATGTTCCTCCGCCCAGAGAATATTGCTGCTATCCAACGGGTCCTATAAATTACAAGCCAAGTGCTGCTTGTCCTCCGTGTCCTATTGGACCTTGTTCACCTTGTGGACCCTGCGGCCCGTTGCCATGTTTCTCGACAAGTCAGTACCCATTATGTGAACCGTGTGGACCTTGTGGGCCTTGCGGACCTTGTGGACCATGTGGTCCTTGTGTACCTAATTGTGGACCTTGTGGCATGACAATGCCTTCAGGACCTTATGTGCCGACACCTTGCGGACCTTCAGGGCCTTGCGGCCCTTGTGGACCATGTAAGCCCTGTTTTCCTGGTTGTCCTTTCGAATCACCTGAAAGTGGTTCGTGCTATCCATGTGCACCAACACCTTGGAATTCGCATTGTGGGCCCTGTGGACCATGCGGCCCTCAAGTGCCGTGTGGTCCATGTGGGCCCTATATGGGCCCCTGTAACCCATGTGGTCCTTCTTGCTAGGCTTTGTCTTTGTCTAGTAGTTTGCTTTTGTAATCCAAGCAAACTGAATTAATTGTCTTAAACTGGCTAATGGAATATTGTCAAGGTGAGTTGAATTGAAAGGATGTACCTTGAGAAGCTTCTCGTATCAAGGTGGATTCCCTTCACCTTGACAATAACCGAGAGCCAAATCAAGCATTAATCTTTCTGTACAATAAAGAAGAATCTAAAACAAAAATTTTTCTCTTGTAGCCTAAAGCATGTCGTAGCCGTGAATTGCGTTGCGGCATTATGTACACCACATGTGACTGCATTAAACGCAATGGCCTTCAAGACAAATGCCCCCGTTCTCTATGTCAAGGTCGTTCTGCTTGCATGTCTTTTCCAACACCTGGCTGTTGTCCCGCCTCTTTTCCTTTACGATATGCCAATATTACAATGGGTGTTAAGAAACGTCGTTGTTATACTTCTTGTGCACCGTCGGCTTGTGGAGGTTGTGATATGCCAACAGCCTGCTGTGGTCCATCAAATCCACCTTGTGGAGCACCCTGCCCAGTACCATGCTCACCATCACCGCTTTGTTGTCCACCTTTGCCAGAAGGTGGCATACCGGATCCTCGGATTTGGAATTCATGTAATACGCCTGCGACTTATCCATGTAAGTTTAAAACTATTTTTCTGCGAAAAAAATGTGTTGGAATATGACAGTTTTATAGCTTTTCGCCCTATTAAGGCCTAAACAAGTGCTCTATATCTATATGATCCGTTGCTTGTTGTTTTAATACCGGCAATTTAAAAACAAATCGTTACGGTAGCTAATCCAGCCGTTATGTGGTATCTTCAGAATTTTTTCTTAATATTATAGAAACAAATCTACTATAACTGCTTATTATTATGACTTAGTAAGAAGAATATAAATCTATAGTTGTTGGTTGTTGTGAACTTGTTAAATTTATTTGGGCAGTTATTGGTGGTATGCCTGTAGCATGTTGCACGTTTACTAACATAATAAATGTTTTATTTCATCTGTAAATATCAATTTATAGGACAACAATACCAATATAGCAACTCATGTAAGTTTAGAGCATTATCATCCATATTTTTCCATAACTTTACTTTTTCCGAAAGGTTATTACGGTGTTTGCCCAACTCGTTATTTAGCACCATCATGTGGGCCCTGCATTTGGCCTTATGCATGCACGGCCCATTGCTATTATACAAGACCAAAGAGATGCTGTTAGAAAATAAGAAAAATACCAAAATACTTAATATATATAACAAGAAAAGCTACAGATATGAGACTGAAGAAAAAAACGTAACAGATTCCAACATATTTAATTATTTCCTTTTAACTTTATATATACAAAGTATGCTCACATATACATAATCATATATACATATACACTTATCTGGTTTATCCTTTTTATTTTAAATTTTGCAGGCGGTTTTTAACATTTTAACAGTCGCACGTCTGCAGCGCAGGAAGTAAACACATTTTAGAAATGTTGAGCGATTGGGGAACGTTTAAAAAAATTTATTTCGTAACAAATAAATTTTATGTAAAGTTAAATCTAAGTTGACCCTCTATATTTTATAATATATATAAATTTTTTCTTTTCTGTTTAATAAAGTATCGGGTTCAATATTCCCACGGTATTAAACATATTCTATTAAGAGTCTATTTAAAACTACACGATTTAAGAATGAATTGAATACTGAGATCTAAATTCTTTCAGTTTTATGTATGTTAGGTTATAAAAAGTATCATTGTGAATTGCTTGTATCACATTTTTTTATATACATTGATATTTATCATATTCAACAACCTTTCTCGTGATTCACAATGAGTTACTTATATTTATTAACTTACCAACACTGAAACCAATGTCATGCTGCAAGTAAACTGTCAAAACGGCTGTCACTAAATTGTTAATAAAAAATCTCGCAGGCGATCTGAAAAACTGAATCTTATTCGCAGGTGTTGCCTTTTTGCAAAAATAATAAAGAAATTTATTTAATCATTTACAAAGTTTTAAATAGAACAAAATAAAACAGCAAAATGGACCTAGAATTGAAAAAGGTACGTTGAACATGCACCCCTTGGTGTTGGAATACAACATACAAGAAAATGAGTCAGCTGCGAGTCCTTTAAATTTTATTTCCAAAAATGCTTTTCTTTTAGGCATTTACCGAAATGCAGATAAACAAAATTGAAACCACAAAGAAAATGAACATGATTGATATGAAATGTGATATGGTAAAGACCGGCAAACTAAAATATCAATTAACTGAAAAGGGTACCAGTGATTTAGAAGATGATACAAAGTAAGTATACTCCATATAGGAGTTTTCTTTCTTTTCTTGGTATTATGTTATCTGTGACGGATTAATTTTCAGTTACACATTTTGTGTAGCAGGAGGTTTTCTCTCTCAAAAACTCGACTTTTGGACGCTAAAATCTAAATGAACGATATCTTCGGTCTGAAATATATTAGAACATGATTTTCTATCAATTTGATCTTGAAAACAAGATATGTCCCGCTGTATCTGGGGATATAGCGGGGCATATTGCTGCTAAAAAAATAGTTTAACAAGAGTTAACAATTAATTTTGGACATCAGTTAGACAAATCGGCCTCGTAAATTGTTTTAAACAATTGAAATTTGTTTGTATATAAAATTAATATTCAAAACACATTTTTCTTTACAGAGTTTATTTATCGGTAGGTCGTATGTTTCTTTTAACCAACGTGCAGGATATGCGTAGCGACTTAAAAGCTAAACAAGAAAAGTGCGATAAGGCTATTGATTTACTAAGCAAAAAGAAAGAGTTCTTAGTCAAATCCCTTAAAGATCAAGAAGATGGTTTACGCGAATTAGTGCAACAACGTAAAGAAGCAAAATAAATTGTTCCAGATTTAAGAAAGTAGTAAAATACATTTATATTCATACCATGTTTCTTTTGCATTTAAAACTAATAAACAACTCAAACACATTTATATGAATTATAAGCAAACTTAGAATGAGAACAAAATATACACAAATTGTGTTATGAAATTATATTTAAGTTACCTCGTAAAAGATGCTTAGTTTTATTAACAAATATTTATAAAGCCATCTAAATTAAAATTAGCATATGATACGAATTCGTTGCCTAAGTTGCGTTCATGTTCAGGTTCAAATTTACATTTATGTACGGAAAGAGTAGCAGTTAACCAGGGCTCCACAATCTTTCCAGAGCAAAATATGATTTTAGCTTGGGGCTTCATTAGATTTTTTATGATTTTTGATACTTTTGCAATACATTCTTCCGAAAGAAAAGGTGGGTCTGCTATAACCAAGTCGAATTTCTTCCACAAATCTTGAAGATAATTTTCAGTTTCTGCTTCATTGAAATCATAGAATACAAAATCATCTCCACAAGCAGAAAACCGTTTGTCAAACTCAAATATTTTAACTAGAAATATATTTATATAAAAAATTGTCATTATATTTTGATATATGTATTCTCTCAATAACAGTGCGTTTATATTAATAAAAAAGTTTTTGCTAATCGTTTACAAAATCAGCTCAAAATTTTTATTTATGGAAGTCTTACCGTTTTCATGAATTTCTTTAATATTAGCATACAAAGATGGGCTTGATAGTAATGCTATACTATAAGCAGATTTATTATCGACACTTTCAAGCAATTGAGACACCACAGAACCTAAGCATTTTTTCGTACTTGAACTATACCAAAATTGGCTTAATTGCTGTAATAAAGCAAAATAAATTATATGATTCGGAATACACTTATTTTAAGTACGAACCCAGTCCTCTTCAAATTGGGCTTGATTGCCCGATTTTTGTTCAATATTTTCCCATTCCTTCTGTTCTCGCTGAGCCTTTTCGGATAAAAATTGGTTTAAAATAGCCAGAGTATCCGGCGGTAGACTGATGTCGTCATCATCCACCATTCTTAAGTCGTTAACCGGGTTATTCCAGCAATTATTTTTAAATGTTCTCTACAAATTTGATTATCATTTACTTGGAGAATTGAAACTTTTGTTTATTTTCTACTTCACGCTTAAAAATAACCTAAAAGGATAGAACTTTTGTTTTGATATACATTGTGAATTATTTTATAAAAGTTTGAGAGCAATTGCTTAAATGTGACACTTCGCTTAATTGACAATTAGTTATTGTGACTAGAAAGTTTACGATTTAATAAACTGACGTGTGTGTGCGTAAATATTTTCTCAAAACGCGGACGGTGTAGTTTATATATTTAATACTATTTAAAAAGAAATCTTACAAGTTAATTGAACTATTTTGTTGCATAAAAAGTGAAGTAAGTTTCGTTTGGAAAAATATATTATCCCAAAGTTACAGGTAACCAAATAGACTCACAACCACTAAGTGATTCCCATTTACATGTCAATAATTAATAGAAGAACCGTCTCGACGTTTTGATGTGTGCTAATAAAGTTAAATGCATTTATCATAAAGCTTTTTATAAAATATATCTAAATAAGGTTAATATACACACTGAATTAAACCATAAATACCACTCATCAACATCGACGATTCATTTAACTTTTAAAGAAATAACTAGACTAATTATTTCCTCATACTCAATTGATCTGTATGTACTGCAAAAAAAATAATTACAGTATCGTAAAACAACCCAAAAATAAAATTTTAATTATTTTCGTTTTAAATCAGGCTTTGATTACAATAAAATAGAACACTAGTAAAAAGTTTTATATGATTTTCATCTACGAAGCATATCAAATGAACTTTGGAGTTTGCTATTTAATTCAGGTTGATTTGTTAAGCTATACATGTTATCTTTATAATTTAACATTTCAATATTGTATCGATCTGCATCACGTTATTAAATACGTACCATCATATAGCATGTTGAGAACTTGTTTTTCTTTAAAATATTACTTTTTGATTTGGTGCGTTCCATTACGACTATTAAGTTCAGAATTAATTCATAGTATTTTGAGGAAACTATATTTTTAATTTTCGTTTCAATTACAGAAATTATATATAGTTTACTTTTGATTGCTAGTATGTAGTTTTATTTCTCAAATTTTTAAATTTGAACTTTTGTTGTAACTTGATTAATAATAACTTTAATTCAATAATTAATAATAATTTTTATAATTGATAATTCGTTTACAAAATACGGCACGCTTTAATTATTGTTGTGAAAATAGGATTAAAATAGCCAAAATTTCCTCGAATTTCTAGAAAATATATCAGAAATCACAGTCGGTCAAATTTATCCAACAGGTGAAAAAATATGAAATGATTTTTAGAAAACCACCAGTATCGCATAGATGTTAGTGAGAATGCATTCTGGAAATTAAAGAAATAAATAATACTAGAATAATGTAATTATGGAACTATTTCGCAGTTTTTGGTTTTGCAAAGAAATTGAGAAATTAGTACCTCGAATGAGTTTTCGGAAATTTGTTTTCTTCTTTCTGATAAGTCATTGAATAACTGAGTGAATATATTTAAAAATTGTGTTAGCGATATCATTATCCACTAAAAGGTTAGATGTTATTTGATAAAATTTTGAATATAATACAACGCGGTTGTATGAAACAGATTTATTTATTAAGCACGTATCTGAATCCAAATATTTTTCACTAGTATTTAGTGGTAACGCTTTTTTAGGAAAAATTTAACAAGTTTGAACGTACCTTAAGCTATGTGTTATTTAAAGCCATATGAAATGGCTATAATAATTGTAGAAACAAAATTCAAAGTAGAATTTAAACAATAATGAAGTATTTGATTAAATCACAAGTGTTTTTGTATCCCTAAGGACCATTACTACAGCTTCATGTTAGTTTAAATACACGTACGTTTAAGTCACAAAACGTGTCAACGATTTTTTTTTCATGGTAGATATTTACTTTATTAATGAAGATATCAAAAAAGCAGTGTATCCGGCATTCTACAGAAACCCGGAAAGAGTAGCATTAGTTGTTCTTAAAAACACAATACTTTAAAATTTTTTTAAACCTTATTCTTAAAAAATATTTATGTTTCATAAGAATTAATCCGTAAAATTTCAAGACATAATTCCATTTAATACAAATTTATAATATAATTGAAATGTAATGAATTTTGTTACAAATAATTATTAATGGCAGCTCTGGATACTAATGCAGTGTATCGATGTAGGCTGTATTTAAATAAAACCTACATATGCATATATTCTTTTTCTTGACCTAAATTTGTATATAGACTTATGCACCCCCAACTTACATTGTTATTCAAGCCACCTACTAAATACATACTCTAAAAGATTCAGCTGTTACAAACCTATATGATTATATATATCGACATATCAAATAAATTAATATTTTAATAAATACATGCAACATGTTATTTTCTGATATCATCGTAAACACGAGCCAAGTAATTAATTAAAGTATCGATTCGTTATTTTATACTATACAACATAAAAAGAAGGTCTATCTAAGAAGAACAAGAGCAAATACGCTAATGACTTATTCTTTTTAACTTTGTGTGTTCATATTAGAATTTTATGAGAACTTATCATAGAACATTTTAACCGTATGTTACCTGGCAATGTTACCTTTTACGAATTTTCATCAACAGATCTAAAATGTTCACAGTTGTATTCGTAATAAATCTCTCCTAACTTTCTATAAAAAATGTGCAAAATTACAATTTTAATATGTGTATTTTCCTTAATTTTTTATTTTATCTTAATAATAATATATATAATTTTATTATAGTGTTATTAGAAAAACCTTAATATAGCTTAATTTAGATATTTCAAGTTAAATTTTTGAACAAAATTTGTTTTTAAACTTGAGCACAGATCACATTTTGACGATTTCTTATTTCAAAATGTGTCTGCCGTATTACATATATACATACGTGCATTTGTACAGCACACATGTGTGTAGTATATACAAAATTTTTTAAGCTTGCTATTTAATGAAACTGGTTAAAAAAATGTATGTGAACAAATATTTTGTGTTGTGTACTACATGTAATATGGCTATTTAAAAATTAATTGCTCTCAGCCAGTTTTTAAATAGTTCATATAAAAATAATGCAATGATGTGCGTTTTGATTAACATATTTACTCTTGTAAAAAACATCATAAATTTTCAACATCTTCGTTATAAAACCTATACTGTTCGTTAGTGTCCGCCCGAATGTTAGGTTCAGATTAATGTTCGGTAATCGTACTTTGAATAAATCGCATAAATAAAAATGTTTGGTCTGTTACATAAGAAAGCCATTGAAACTCAATTTGATATGTGTTTGATTTTAAACTGGCACCCATCTATTCTAAACTGCCTTCAAAAAATTTTACAAAATTAAGTGGTTTTTTTTGCCTAAAAAATTTGATCTGTAAAAGGAACTCTTGATTTCTTTCGTAAACAAAGACTTAAAGAGTTAGGAAAATCCAAAAAACACAAAAAAAAATGTAAATGGTATTTGCTTTTGAAAATAAATGGACAATAGTCAATTGAAATCTAAAAACATTTCGAAATTAACTAATTATAATATTTTTATTTCTTTTCATGTGTTATTTTATTTTGTAGCATTTATTTTTGTCTGCTTCTTAGTTTTGGCTGTATTAATGACCGCTTCAAAATTATTTATAAACCTGTTTTTTAACTAAACACTATAGATAAAAATTTAGTGATAACATGCTATACGTGCATGCATACGTTGTTTTTGTTGTTAAGCTATTTAGAGCTTTTTATCATTGCTATGAAGTCTACATACTTTTTTTGCTACTACTTACCTTGCCATCGTATGTACCTGCAATTACTTCAAATATGTACATACTATTTTAACAATTACTTTCATTCCAAATTTTTATTTTCACCGTCTAGTTTGTGTATCTTTTTTTAACAAGTGAATATTTGTTACGGTAGTATTTGTGGGATAAAGTAAAAAAAACACAAGTGTGTCTAAAGTTAAATGATTTAAAAGTATATTCAAAGAAAAAACTTAATATTTAAAAAAATGACTAATGACTAATAAAAAAATTTATAAATATTTTAGATTGCGAAATCGCTGAAAGTCGATAAGATTTCTATTTATTGCTACAAATTAAGTTGTCAGCGTATAATTTAACTTCTATGTAATTTTGCCGCTCTACACAAGATGATCTCAATATTGAAATCATATTCATTCGATTACTAATGCTTTTCGAAAATTTTGGTTTCGAATAATTTTTATTGAACAAATTTTTTCGTACAAATAAAAATTTTACGAAAAATCGCTAGTATCCACATAATTGAAATTTGGTAGTATTTTTTTAAGAATATGAATACTATTTCTCTTCACCTAAAACGCATAATATTTACTTTAACTCTATTTTTATGAAGTAGATCCAATCCAAAGGAAGCCCATAAATACAAAACGTATTAAAAATACCGTTTCCATAGAAAAATAGATACGTTCCGTTTTATATAAAAGCATAAAAGTAACATGGATCAAACATTTTCGTAAGAAAATAATTAATTTGTGATCACATTCCTACATAAAATAATATTCAAATAGAACAATTATTTCGAATATACTCTAAATAAGAGGAGAGGTAAACATTAAATAAGCAACATTTCAAACGCACTTTGGCGATATTAAAGCTAAAAACATTTTGTAAATAGAGATAGAGAATTTTGTTGCAGCTATTTTTACCTCGTCTGTAAATTTTTTGGTACAAGTATTGATGAAGGCTGGTGCTGTATTCTGCTCTTTAATACATGACGATTTTAATCACTGTCGGTAATGTTCAGCGACCACAGGTCGATAAAAATTTGAATTCGCGTAGAGCTAGTGTCGGAACATATCTGCAAAGAAAATGTAATAAAAATTAAAATTTCTTACAGCTTTTACTAGTATCTTATATTTTAATCTGGATAAACATTCAAACTCAAATTTATAAAATTTCTAAGATATTCTAAAAGCTAAGCCGCCTTAGCCCTTTTGATTCATACATGAAATTTTATGAATGTTGGGTCATTTTGACGAAAAAGGTATAGGTTTCTTTTCCGCTCGATTTCACTGGATCACATCTCTTTTAACACTAGAGAACAAATCCGGTTGAGAAGCTACCGCCAGACTACAGACTCGTAAGCCAACCAAAATTTACTAATTTTTTACAGTGTTGGCTGGATTAATAATCATTTGCAGTTGAGATTTGAATACTTACATTATAATAAGACTTGGCTTTCTTTTCCCAGCAACTTACCTATTACAACTAAAATATATATTTTTTTATTGCAGATAATCAAACAAAATGAGTAACGAGTCAGACGATCATCCACAAAACAACGGCACATCCTCTCGATCTGCAACTCCACCACCAACACATCAACCATCAGCGAATGTTCCCGCCAAAATGATTGAACATTTCAAGGCAAACAAAGTTGATGGCGCCATGTGGTTTATGCGTTTATTATCTATTGCTTTTACATTTGGCTACATATTACCCATATTTGGAAATCAACAAAGTATTTTCAATAAAGTTTTGCTATCAAATGCTGCAGTTTCGGCATTACGCCTGCATCAGCGTTTACAAACCTTTACATTTTCGCGAGAATTTTTAGCTCGTTTGTTTGTTGAAGACTCCTGTCATTATCTTATGTATTCGTTAATATTCTTTAATGTACAACCAACACTATTAATATTGGTACCAATAGTATTGTTTGCAATATTACATGCCTCCAGCTATTCGTTGAAATTGTTAGATGTAAGTTTATACGATATTTCAAATTCAAATTCAAAATCAAACATTTAATATTTTTTTTTTATTATTTATTATAGATAATTGGTCAGAACTCCTGGTGGGGAGCACGATTCTTAATATCGTTGGTTGAATTCCAGGCAGCCAACATTTTGAAAGCAGCTTCATTTTCTGAAATTTTCATTATGCCGTTAGCTGTTGTTTTGACATTTATGTAAGTGTTTCATTCTGAATTATAACATTTCAAAGACAAAACTTTAAAGCATGTATTTATTGTTAATTCCAGGGGAAGAGCTGGTCTTATGACTCCTATTGTCTATTATCATTTCCTTGTCATGCGTTATAGTTCACGCCGTAATCCCTATACACGTAATGCTTTTGCTGAATTGCGTATGGCTGCTGACAGTTTAGCTGTTCGTTCACCACCTTTTGTGGGGAAAGTGATACGCGGAGTTATTGCTTTTGTCAATCGGTTGGCTCCTGCACCCCAGCCAGCGCCTGCGCAATAAATTAAAAAACCTAATTTTATAAATCCCTTAAATGAAAGATGTTTAAGGAATGTGTTGTATTTTTTCCTTTTTTTAATAATCTTCAACCAACTTCATAATTTCATCACTGAATATTTATTTTAATTACTTTGTATGTTTTGCAATACTCTTTTTATTTTCTTTCTATTAAAGGTTGTTTCTACAATTTTTTTTAACATTTATTTGACAACAGTCAGGGATATTATTTGTTACATATTTATTTCATTTTCTGGCTTCTAATCATTGAAATCAATAGTTTTATCATTATATATTTAATCATATTTATTGAGTATCTCGTTGTATTCAAATTGAAATGAACATTTATTTAATCAAAATAAAATTATTAATAGATTATTACAATAAAATCGAAATATATTTTGCCGTGGGAACATAAACTTTTTAAATCAATAAAATATAACAATTATTCAAAATCACAAATAAATATCACATATATTTTCAAAAATGTATTAAGTCTTTTTTTGTATAGCCGCTATAATGCATATAACGTTTTCTTCTGATTTTTACACAATTACATTTTAATAAGTGAAAATATTTGAAATTTTTTCTGATAAAAAATATATTAGTTTTTCTGAATTAGGTTTATATGAAAGAGTTTAAATTTCTATAGTCCAATAATAAGTACATTGTAGAGGGAAAAAGTAGAAACGACGAATTCACAACAGTTCTTTTTCTGAAGTCAACTAAATTTAAACAGTTATTGAGAACAAAAATTAATTTGCCAAAGATTATTTGATATACATTTTCAAAGACCTTCCGACCGTTCGTAGTATAACATCTTTTATTTGTGTATGTTGTCATTATTTTCAACAATTAAGCATAATTTGCGGAACGGCAAGAATTCCATGTTTTTTCCATTTCGACGCTGTCACCAAAATCATGGGAAGCTATAACAAAACGATAACTATCAGGTCCACTATATCGCGGACGATGAAAGTGAAAGTTGCCACAATGTGTCAGATTTATGCGAGCCTTTAAAGCTACTATGCCCAAGTAAATGTCGTCGAAACGGAAATGTTTTGTATACTGACTAACATAGTAAAGATCTATTGCAGCTGCACGAGATAAAATAAAAGCTCCGGCCGTTACATATGGCGGCCATTTATTAAATGGATATTCTTTCAGAGTTACGTGCCATTTACTGAATTTGTGGCGTAGCGGACGTGATTGGAAAACGAATCCAGCGAATAGTCTCTCATGCTGAACTTTGACTTTGTGTTCCCACATGCTATTTAAAGAGATGGCATTCTCCGGATACAGTGTGGGATGAGCAATAAAACGTAATACATTTTTCATCGAAACATAATAGTCATCATCAACAAACATATAGTACTGAGCCTTTTGGCAATTTTCTGCTATCCATTTTAGCCCCATCATTGTCTTAATAGTATTGTTAAAATAATCATCTAAAAAATCTGATTGCACTATATCACCATATTGTCTAGCCTCTGAGTCAATGTCATCCATTAAGGCAGTGTTCGTACTGGCACCCAACAAAAACACTCGCCTTACATGAACATCAGAAAAACGTTGTTCATAGCCCCAGGTACGTCTAATGGCTTCACGCCTTTTCACATTGGGCAAAGCCGATTTTATCAGCAATGTCAGTTGTGGCTTTTCTGCCTTGACCAAATCGCACTGACGCTGATGTAAATATGTATAATTATATATATTAATAGCTTTTGGTACGGTTTCACCGTCAGCTAAACGGTTCTGTTTATCTCTGTTAGCTTCGGCATACCGCAAAATATCGCCTTCCATGGGATAATGAAAATATTTTTCATATTGCAATTCAAAAAGATGTGTAAAAACCCCAAGAAAATCCAATAAAATTATTCCAGCTATTAAAGCAACATATTTGTAAAGGCGTTTGCTTTTAGTTTTCATGTTTTTGTAGTTATTTTTATATATTAATTAAATTAAACTATTTACTTTAATATCATAATCACAAACCGAACAACATGCAGTTGCACCCACCCCAGAAATGAAACAAAACAAAGCTGCAGCTGAAAAACAGCTGATTTATAAGACCGCACAGCCTGTTTAATAAATATTTTTATTTTATATTAACAGGATGATTCCATGTTAAACAACTATGCCCGTTAGTTTAAAGCATTTTTTAATCACTTTTATATTTAAATCCCCAAGAGATAATTATTAATTTGCAGGCTATGTAACTTGCCAATACAAATAAGCTCTCAATACCACGTTGAAAATGTTTTAATTTGTTTCCAGTACATAAGATGTAGAAGCAATGAGGTTAATTCTCAGATAAGGGAATATTTGATATGTATAAAATAAAGATATTTAAAAATCACTATTTATAAAACACGCATTTTGTGGAAATTCGCTGTATAACTGATTGATCTTTAAATTTCATAACTTTGATAAATTTTTTCCTTAGGAGAATCACAGGCTTATCTCCATCGGTTTTCTAGTATTTTCAAGCAAATGCTGCAAGTCGATTTTCTCTTTGCGTGAAATATTGAGGACATAAACAAAATCTTAATTTTTTTTAATTTTTTTTTTTAAATTTGTATACTTTTTTATCATACAGAACTTTCAAAGTTTTTAAAATTTTCATGATAGAACGATTTTAATAATATCTGCAGTAAAAGAGAGTACAAATATTTGAAATTTTGTTTTTCTTTAGACAAAGTGATTTACAAAATTAATTATTCCATTATATTTACAAGAGCAATTTTTGAACTCTTGAACATTTTATTATTTTCTACTTTATTTTATTTTTGACAATAGAGTTTGTTATAAAAATAACTGAATTTTCTTTTGCTATAAAGAATGCGAAATGTGTGTTTATGTATAACATATTTAATTTTTTATTTTTGTTTCCAATATGCTTATCAGAAGGAAACTGTGAACTAGTATAAGTTATTATTTTTTGATAGATTGAGAGCTAAAATTTTCTTTAATCTGTTCCAAAACACATTAACAAAAATATATTTCCAAAAAGAAAATCGAAAAGACTGCTGGTGGAAACTCATATAATGGACAAAGTAGCAATGAACTGAAAATTACACTAAAAGCTTTTTATGATGTTTTTCTTAACAAAAAAAAAAAAAAAAAAACAAAAAAAAAAGACAAAATCAACTGAAATTTTCCAATGAATTACGGAACTATGTCAGTGCCAATGACCGTAACCAAATGTGAAAAAGACGCCAAACTGAATGACAAATACAAGCATACAAAGTGTCTTCAAGATGGCAAATACTTTAAGAAATATGAAACGAAAATGAAAAATGCACAATTTATATTTAATTACATATCATAAAAATATATATAAAAAGAAACCATAAAAACAATAAACTTTATGCATTATTATTACAAAATACAAATAAAAATGAATATAAATAAAAACCGAAAAAAGTCTACAAAATATAAACATTTTCAAGATCAATGAACTTTTGAAAACAATCAAAAACTGCTTTAATGAGAAAATTTATATTTGAAAATATTTTTATCTATTTGCTTCTAATTAAAAATGTTTTTTAATTATTTCAAAAAGCCAGAAGACATCAATTAATATGTTTATTTGTATTTTATTTGGCACTTATGAAAACATATATATAATTACCAAACAAACAAATAAATTTATAAATATGTATGATTATATAAAAGGCAAACAATTGTACTTAAGTTTTAATAAATTTGTAATTCATTGCCAGGTTGAAGTAAAAATGGTTCACTTGGTTGTCTGTAGTATTTAGTGATCATGCCTGTTACGTTAAGTGTGATAGAATTTTTTTTATGCAACATATTAGAGATCTTTATTTTTAGCTCATTATTTAGCTATTTTTGCTTGTAAATTTCTGACACTTCAGCCAGAAAGGCATGCCACCCATAATGTGGAGTTCAGCACAAAATTTTTGAACTTTTCTCAAAATACATCACTTTGAATTTAGGAATATTTCATCTGATTGAAAAATGTTAAGGCAAAATATTATATTCGAAAATATAATTTTGGCCCCGTGAGTGTATGCGAAAGTAAATGTATTTACATACGATACATTAACATTAAAGACATACATATTTAAAATTTTCCATTATTTCTAGAGGAATAGTTGACGTGCTTTTAGCAATTACAAAAAAATGTATTTTTGTCGTTGTTGTAATTTGCTATGTTCGTTGCTTTTTAAAAAGTTTTCATTTATAATTTATAAATAATACACAAACATACATATTTTCAT
Organism: Linnaemya vulpina; assembly: GCA_963675445.1. Taxonomy (NCBI): domain Eukaryota; kingdom Metazoa; phylum Arthropoda; class Insecta; order Diptera; family Tachinidae; genus Linnaemya; species Linnaemya vulpina. Next base: position 1,177,016 of record OY776276.1, on the reverse strand, counting down.
ATTTTATGTGTGTACATAAATGTAACGAAAATGTGGAATGCACGTAGAGAAAAGTTAACTAGATTAACTACCGATTTCACGATGTCGAAAGAGTTATTTTTTTCGAACAATTAATTACATATAAAACAAAAACAATTTATGAAATTTTGTTTTTGTTTCAATTATTATTTTGCGAAAGAAAGAATTCTTTTGATATCGGGAAATGGAAATAGGTAGTAAAATTGCCTGCAAATACTACACAATATATGCATGTATATCGTTTTGACTATATTTTTCTACATTCTCTTGAAAAATTGAGAATTAAAAACGGGAAAGCTATTGGTTTTGACGGGTTTTTGAAAAATCGAACTATCATCAGATCTCCACGTTTTGAGGTTTTAGGAAGCTTCACTGATCAATTCAGAGAACACCGGCACTACGTTTGTTTGTACGTGTGTGTAAGTATGCGACCCGCTTGACTTTTGAACGGCTGTTTCGTTCTGACAACGTTGCTGAACTTATATTTGCTGCAAATTTGAACCGATTGGAACCGGTAGATTTCAGAATATCTCAATTTTCAAAGTATTTTCTTAAAACAACTTTTACACTTATATAACTTGATCAAAGATCGATTCCAATCAGCTCTTGACATTTAAATGGCACCGGGAAACGGATAAAAAATCATCCGTTCGTGAAAAAAATTATTTTCTTAGAAAAACTCCATATTGTATATTTGATCAGTTAGTATTCTCGATTCTCTTATAGTCAAAGAAATCTACATCAATGACCGTTCAACATGTGCGAATCGGTTAATTAAAAAATTATGATATTATTGTTTTAGCTCAAAAAGCTGCAAAGATGGCTTCACGAATAAAATTCGCGAAATTTTGCAGGGATGATCTTTAGAGTCAAATGTATTCCAGATTTTTAAAAAATGTAAATTAAGCAAGTCAATAGAAATATCTTAGAAAATCGGTAAAATTTGGATAGAAAAATATTTTAATATATTTAAATCTACAACTTTTACTTTAACTTTTTATTTTAAATTTGTTCCTTTGTGATGTACTTTTCGGCTTGAGGTCTTTTTTTTATAATATAATAATAGTAAAAATTTTTCTTTTAATATATATTTTTTTATAATATATATTCAAAATATATCAGGGAATTACAATTTTATTTTTATAGTCCTGGTCTAGTTACTTGTTTATACTTGTAGAGCTTTCAAGCTCTACGACGTTTACCCAAGCCTTATGATAAGTTTAAAAACATGAAACTTTTTTATGACAATTTGTTTCTGTCGATGTTAATGCTATTTTTAGAAAAAAGAATTTAAAACGGTGCACCCTTAACACCATCCCTGCAGCAGCTTCCTGTTAGTTTTAACCGCAAAGCGGTTTGTTATGCTGTCCCCAACTTTTGAGTTCTTCGGTGATTTTTGAAGTTTTGTAAAACACTAAACTAAACTGACCACAAAATTTCAATACAATTTAAATGGAAATTCCGGTTGATAACTAATGCAGTAATTTGTCTTCTAAATGTCTAATTTCGGGATTAAAAGAAAACCGATAACTCACAAACAAAGCAACCCGATTATTGGCGATGTACGCAATTTTCCACAGCTGTAAAATCGATCGGTAACGACTTTTAAGACTTATTAAAAAAACATATGAGGAAAATGTTCTCAGATATTTTAAGATTTCTCAAAATCTATAGGCCCGAGTCAGTTTCAATTCACAAGATATCTTATTTTGATAGAACTCTCTTGTTCGATTCGGTGAAACTATTCAAAAGTTATAAGTGTTTCTCATACTTACGCACAAATGCATGCAGACACAGTGACACCCTCTCAGCAGTAGTCATAGCAGCTTCTCAGGAACTCAGAATGCCGACATCTGACGAGAGCTGGACAATAACTTTCCGATTTTCGAAAATTTTAATTTTCTTAGCTGGAAGCTAATCGAAATTGCACGTAAGGACGCAGTTGTTTGCTATATATTCTGCGTGTACCCTCTCTATCCAAGTGACGGGTGGTGGTAGTTTTTGTGGGGTTGTTCGTCTTGAAATCTTAATTTTTGTGCATGTTTAAATTTTCGGTTTGATGCCAATAAACGGAAAAACACTTTTAATTTTTGTTTTCTTTTCTTGACATGTTTTGCTTTTTTCGATTCTCCAAGACATTTTTATTTCTTCGTACACCAAAACTACCATAAACATTATTCTTTTGAATCCAGAATAAGAGTTCAATGAACTTTAAAAGCTTTTTTCCAACAAGTAAATATATATTGTAGTATATAGTCGGTTGTGGTTGGCTTTCATTCAAGTGTTGTGTTCTTTTTATTTATTTTTTTCGTGGTCTGTAAGGTGATTATGATGGCATGCAACTCACTTGTAATTTATTTCTTCATATTTTTTTCCATGTAGGCATATTTATGTAAAACAATCCCCTTTTGCTCATATTTCAACTTGAAGTTAAAACAATAATATGTTTATGACGTGAGTGGCAATAAAAATAAATTTCATACCGCATCGCTAATTCACTAAAAAGTTATAATAAAAAGTAAGTCTTTTTGATATATCTTTTTAAGATGCGTAGCTTTCACGCAAAACAGATACAGAAATGTTCACTGCATGACAAAAAAATTATTTTGTGAAAATGAAAAATATTATTTAATTTCGATGCATAGAGCAAATAATATTATTTGATTACAAGACTAATTTGTTATAAAAGTTTATTATACCTAAAACTTACATGCCATATATGCTGTAAGCACATTAGATTTGGGCGGAACCCTTCATTCGCTCTTTTTAGACAAAAGTCTAGGATCAAACTCGTTTCTAATATATTAGACGTTTTCGTGTAAAACAACCGAATAAACAAAAGTGAACCCAAAAGTCTTGCTAATCTGACAGGTTGGCTTGCGCTAACCCAATAAAAGGGCTAAAACGTTCCAATCTACTTAAGAAAATTTAAAGCAGAAAAGTTTCTCCTAACGAAATATGGAGCAAAAATTTACAAAAATAGGACATGAAAAAAAATAATCAAACGGCAACACAGCGACTTAACAAATCATAATAAAATTGATACAAATAGAAACTGTTATCCCATGAGTACTGATGATAAAAGTGCAGTGGTTTTCGAAAACAGCTGTTGTGCTGTTCTGTATATAATGAATATATAAGATTCATGTTCAATATTTATCCGGTCTTTCAGAATTAAAAGAATTTTTTATCGAACAATAATTAGCCTATAATATTAAATTTTTTAAAAATCATTTAAGGGATTATATGAAAATATTAACAGCATCAGATTTTCTATGGATTCATGTATTATATTCTTTTATGTAAAAATATAGAAACTGTTATTATCACATTCACATCTACGCCATCCGACAAGTGGTATCAAATAAATATACACATAAATACTGATGATGAAATTGCAGTGGCTTTCGAAAACAGCCGTTTTGCTCTGCTATATATTGGAATATTTGTCATATTTTTCTAAGGTAAAAACACTTCGAACAATTAGCCTTTAAAATTAAAATAACACAATTAAATTTGTCATGAAGCCTTGATATCCATTTGATACCGAAATTTCTGCTTTAAAGTTTTCGGGACAATCTATTAACTTTTCTCTGCACGCGAAGAGAATTATGAAGTTCTCTAATACAAAGTTATTCACCACTTTGCAGGCGTTAATATGTAGTGCCTCAATTTAACGTATTTCAATTTTCCATATAAATCATATTCTCGAAAATTTCTTCGAACCCTCGTATTCGTATTCGCGACTATCGAAAATTGACATTCCACATATCACTAATGCATAACTAAATAATTCTGAAGGCTTAAGATTATTCTAAAAATCGGATGATGTTGACCGACATGTGCTTTCGTGATGCCACTTATAAAGTTACGGTTGGAATTTACGAAACTGACAAACGTCATATGTATGTATGTACTATGTCATATATATGCATGTATGTATATAGTTTTGATGTACATGCATAAATAAATAATTTAACTACACAACACTGCTTTCATTCACTATATTCATGTACATATACGACTGCATAAGTATACACACATACATACGAACCTATGTATGTGTGTGTATATATATATATACATATATATATATATATATATATATATATATATATATATGTATGTATATTTTGTAAATATTACATTATGACTTCAAGCTATTGAAAATAGAACTTTCTTATAAAGAACTCCCCTCTATCACACACACTCTCTTCAAAACTTTTCGTATTCCCCTTACAATATTTATACAATTTCTTAAACAGAAAATAAAAAGCAAATGAAATAAAAGAGTAGAAGTAATAGGTATTCTCAGAAATTGAGTAGAACATCAAATTATATTTCAATATACTGCGTGACCTATTTTTCATACCAATTTTTTAGTTAACGAAAAAGTTCAAAGACCTTTCATTTACAAAACAAAGACAACAACAACAATGTTATATACCTACGCAGAAAAACAAAAATTTTTTTTCATATGTATGTATATTACATGCATCTACATACATAATGTTTACATAAGTAAATGCATACAATATTTAACAAAACCTAGACTTGTTATTATTGTAGTGATTTATGTATTTTATTTTATTACATATTTTATTATTATTGTAACTATTAATATATAACTGATATTATAATTACATACGTATTAATGTTATTAATACAATTATTATTGTTATTATTAATATATCATTATATATCATTGATTATATAATTAATATTATTATTATTATTATTATTATTATTATTATTATTATTATTATTATTATTATTATTATTATATTTTTAATGTAACGAAAAATATAATAATAACTACCACACAACAATTATTATTTATCATAAATATTTTATTTATATTTTTTATTATACATATTTTTTTAATTACTATTTCAAAAAATATCTTCTCCAAGTCTGAAGAGCAGGCGATTTCTATTTGAGTACATAAGATGAACCTGATAAAATTCTAAAGCTTTTTATTTGTTTGAATTTTCCAAACAAACTTTTTTGGGGGGTGGTAATTGGATACAACGTATTTCCATTTGCTATCATAGTCTGGGGTGGTTGGTTATGCTTGCAAAAAGGGTGGTTGAAAACTTTTGGTTTTCTTTGACCTATTTTATGGAATGTTTATTAAACTGTCACATGCATACTCTTCTGGCCAGACAAACATATAATTACATATACATGCATACATGCATAAGTTCTGTGTACATACATATACATATAACACATTTTTATGTATCCATTTGATTTAGCGTTGTTGTTTGTTAGGTTTTTATTACACATGCATGAGTATGTGTGTATGCATGTTAGTGGAATTAGATATCAGTAGTACTATTATTTAACTTTTGATATTAGTTTACTTGTCATTTATTTAACATAAATTTTTAGAAGATTATTATCACGACCCTCTTACACATTTATTACGAGGACCACAACACGCATACATACATACATTCATATGTACTTAGCTTGTTGGGTTAATAACAAAAACTTTTAACCATAAATTTTTTTCTTGCAAAAAAAAGCACAGAATAGAATACAACACTGATTTTTATATACGAGTGTTAAGGGCCTTTATTTGAAATACCACTAAAGAAAAAGAAATACATGTATGTATGTATGTTTATTTGTAAAAGAAGTTGGTGGGAAATAATATTATAAAAAGCAGGAGACATTGCAATGTTTGCCTTTTGAAATAACTAATCTTGGAACTGTTCTTCAATATCGATAAGAAAGCTGAGATGGCAAATCATAATCAGAAAGAGCAAACAACACCTGGGGGCAACCTACAGCACTCGTTATCGAACGAAATTACGAAATATTTCAATAGAGTTTATATGGAAATATTTTAAAATTTCGAATCGTATGGAATGCCGTAATTTGCCCCCTGTACGAATACAGCGAATACCTGGAAAAAAAGGGGATGGGTGTGGGGAAGGGTATTCAAATAACCAAGTAGCCTTGCCTAAATCAGACTGACTGCCTTCATTATGGCATAAAAGGACATAGACACATACCGGTCACGCTCGTGTTCACGCAAGTGTTGGTAAATTTGTTGCGTCAGGCCGAAAATGGAGTGTGAACAGGTATTATCAGGTATCATCACCTGTGTCAAAACTATTCAGATCTGCAGTGTCGAAAAATTGTTTTTTTATGTTATATTTTTATAACTTTATTGAATTTTTTATGTACAATAATATCAAAAGAACAGTAATAAGACATGCTATTCCCATATTTAAAATGAAAGGCTCCTCATTCGATTAGATCCTTGTCGAATTGCTCAAGAACACACAATAATTGTTTCACATCAAAATATATAATAAACAATTTCAAAAGTAAAATCGTTGCATTTTTTGACAGATCGGGTAAAATTGCAGCGGTGAATTGGGATGAGTCTATTTGGTATTGAATCGCCTTGTTTCCTATGAGTTAAAAATTTTTTTTTTTAATTTTGAAAAATATAAACTTATTATTCCAAATAAAGTAAACATGTAAATATATAAAACTAAAGAGATATATATTCAAAATATTGGACAGTTTTTAAGGAACTGAAATTGTGATTGATGAGCGTGTACTAAACCCATAAATTTACACGCATCGGCAGTATGTGTCGTAAAAGTTTCCTTCGTAATGAAAATTCATTTGACATTTGTATAGCATTAATATTGTCCACATCTATAAATTTCACTTTCAAATTGAGTTTTTTTTTTATGAGAAAAATTCCCAAAAAGTTCGGGATTTTTTTTAGAAATATCAATTTAAAAGAGCTCAATTTTATTAGAATATCCCCCTATTTCCACTACAAAATATGTATTTTGAAAACCAATGAAAACATAAACATTCATATACGTGAGCATGCATATGCATGTCTATAATACGCGCATACACACATACATCTGTTAGGGTATTCCATTAAGCGGGTTTTTCTTTCACAACTTAGACGACTCGTTATTTAAAGAGAAAATACAATAATACAATAATTTATTTTTTTTAATTTCATGAAGAATTATTCAATATTAAGCTAAAATTTTATATTAGAGCCGTTTAAAAACTAAAGTATTTACAGGCCTATATAAACTATTCGGAATGTATACGCGATAGAACAACACAAGTCCGATTACTATGGCCTGTTCCTCTCAATAGCTATTTCCGCTTTTACTGCATAGCAAACATAGGATCCGTTCCAGTTCCGTAACGAAAAAGACTGTGTTAATGCGAATATAAAGAAAATTACTCGCAAAACTTTTCCAAAAGCACTGGAAGGCAAAATTAGACGAGAGCACACTTGCTGCTCACTTTTTAAAGAAAATTCAATTTTAGTTATTTTAAATGGCATAAAATCATACAAGTAAAAGCTTGGACCAGCTACAGACGTACATCAGGAAATAAATTAACAAAAAAAGTAAAAGCAACGTAATAATTTTTTTGTGTTCAAAAGGGGAAGAAATATGCACAAATAGACTTGCAACTTCAAGTTTTTTAGACCTTCTATTTTGCTTTTTAATTTATTTTTTATAAAAAAAATATACTCCCTTATTTGAAAAAATTCTAATCAGTTTTCAAACAAAAGGTAAACAAAAAACAGCTGATGATTTCATTCTAGTCGCCACTTAGCCGAAGAAAAACTGGCTAGAAATTTGTACAGGAAATGAAAAACTTTAATATTTCATGCTCTCCCAAAACTGCTGTTATCTGGAACTCTTTTGCACTAATTCCTGCGAGTTCCGAAAATAGTAAATTGTAAATTTACCGAACAGTTAATTGAGTAATAATGAGTCGGCTAACCGATTAGCGGATAATCGCTTGCACTGCCTAACACTCAAACACAATATTGAATTTCTCATACTGCTACACACACATACACACACACATGTCCCTTCCCCGTTAATCCACAAATGCATACATACATGCATATACCCATACATACGTACCTAAATACATATTTTATGTCCAAAATATCCCACAAAAGAAAAACTAGTTCTTAACAAAAATTTTGTTTTAATTTTGGAGAACAAAATAAAAAGAAGAAAGACGCAAGAGAAAGAAAAATGATGTAACATACGCAGTGCTCGCATACATAAAAAATGCGTGCGTATGCATTGTTGTTTCGTTCTCAATTGAGTGTGTAACACATCCCCACTTCACTTCGTTTTGCTCCAAAAGTTAAAATATTTTTCAATTTCGTTGTTGTGGTTGTTGACAATGAGTAAAGAAAACAAAAATAATAACAAACTATTTGCCGGCCAATGACCCAACTATCGTATAACGGTACTATTAGTATTAATTTGAGATGGAACAGTGACTAGCTTTTTACTCACGATCATGCACGTTCTTATACGAGTTACGTACTGGTGAAGATATTAATAACTGATGTAATTTACTAAGAAAAAAGTTTTAAATGAAAGCAAAAAATTATTATTATTTTTTTTACTTTGAAAAAATAAATTCACGAACTATCAGTGCACAGATGCCGAAGGAGTTATCCCGTACTTTTATCAATTTCTGTGACTGACTGTAGACGATTTATGAATTCAATACAAAAAAAGTAGCAACGTATTTAAGGAAAATTGCTCCGAAAAGCCTCAAATCTAAACAGTTATCGCAGGTGTAGAGATTAACTAGCGCGAGTGTGACGGAAAATTCTCGAAAGAGAGCACTTACAATATAGTTACCAACGACGCTTTTTGTTGATTGACTCAGAGTTGCTTTGCGAATGGAGAATAATTATTTTTCAGATACTATTTTTCGTTTTTTTTTTTTTTTTGTCCTGGACTAGCACTAATAGGATGGATCTGGCATTATGTCAGATCTAGAAAGGAGGGGATGGTGTTAGCAGGACAGATTAGAAGATAGAGAATGTTGTTGCACTTATTTTAACTTTTTACTTCGACTATAAATTTTTTGCTGCAGACATTAAAAAGGGTGCTGTACTCTGCGCTCTTTAGTACATAACGGTCTTGATCACTGTCGGCAATGTCTTTGTCATTGAGACAAGCCAACAACAAATAACACAATCTTAAATTAAGGCAGATCCAAAAGATTCGACACCATATTCATGCCTGAGTGCGGAGTCGAACTCGGGACCTAAGGCATCGTAGTATTGTGTCATACTACTTCACCCAACAGCAATCAAATATAAAAAATATTCGCGACATGGTAAATAAGTACATATTTCTTAAAAAATATGTTAAATTTCGTTTTTAGATATTTTCCACATATTTTATTCCTCAAGGCCGACTCAAACTGATCTGTTTCATATTCAAGCTCGTGCATGCTTGATTGAATAGAGTCACGAATAAAACGTGATTAATGCCAGTTGTGGAATCTGACATGACCCATCTCCAGCATTAAGTTATTAATTCCATGAGTGGCTATTTTACTTTTAGCTTTTAAGTTTAGCTATTAAGTGGAGTACTTGTTGTTTTTGCGGAAGTTTAGTAGCTCTATTTATTATGATCTTAATATGGGTGTGGATGGGTTTGTATTATGCCACACAATGGCGGTAGTTTTTTTTTCCATGTAGAGCAAAATCTACATTATGTTGCGTTTTCAAAAATACATATAGACCTCGCTCAACTCTGATGTTTACCGAAATTGTTACAAAATATTAATGAGCCAGTGCTGAAAGGCCAGTACAATATGATCTTAAAACACCATTGAACCACATCATAAGTCAAACTCGATGCATTTTCTTAAGCCCTACAAACTTTTCTTTCGACGAATTGCAGAATGCAGTGCACCATTTCCATTAGAACTTCATTTAGTAGAATTTTTTTTGGCGAATTGCTTAATGCAGTACACAATTTCCATTGGGTTTTCATTTAATAGAATTTTTTTTTTGGCGAATCGCACAATGCAATACACCATTTCCATTGGGTTTTCATTTAATAGAACTTTTTTTTTGGCGAATCGCACAATGCAATACACCATTTCCATTGGGTTTTCATTACGTAGATCTGCTTTTTTTTTTAATTCCATGTTCTGTTACTGTTCGATATCAAAATAATAAAAAGTAATTTATATTTCACCGATAAATTCGTTCTTGAATACAAGAACTAAAACGTTAGTATTATTAGATGAAGACGGCTTTAGAAAATTAAATGGAATTTGTAGGAAACACAACTGTTCACATAATATGAAATTTATTTGTTGTTAAGCAATGTCTATATGCATTTCATTGGCGCTTTATACCAAATCGTCAGTATACTTCAACGACAGTTTTGAAAAGTTTCAAACTTCTCAACTTATGAAAAGACTTTTCTATAAACCATTTGATAATTTAAATGAAAACCCATAAATGATTTTTAAAAATCACATTATAATAAGTGTAGTAGGCTATGAAATTTAAACAAACCGAAACCCAACAAACAATTTTTATTCGACATGCCTCTATTTTTATTTTTCTACACCTTTATACAATTATAAATCCTTTGGATAACAATGAAAGTATTTATAAGGAAAAATGAAAAATAAAATCTCAATTTATTTTTAATAAATTAACTATTTGACATACTGTCATTGTATTATTGTAATATGAAATTTATTTGTTGGGTGGCTAAGCAATATCTATATGCATTTCATTGGCGCTTTATACCACCAAAAAATAAATTTCATATTATAATAATGCGTTGCCAAGTAGTTAACTTATTAACAACTATTCACATTATTATTTAAAGTATTCTAGAACAATGTCTCTTAGCGCTTTCTATTACCTTCTGTTTATTTTGCGAGTCAAAAGTTTACATTCAGATAACTGACCACGCGTTATAAAAGGCCTGCATGTATTTGACACAAAAATAAAGCAAAACTTTCTATAAAAAAATTAGCATAAACTGATGATTATGTATTACTTTTCCTATAACCAATAAAATTTTATTTCTTTCATTGAAAGTGTATTATATATTTATTTATATTTTGTTTACCCTTCATTGAATTCTACCCATGAGATGTGGTATTTTAATACAGTGGCATATCGATTTGTGCAGTCGTCGTATTCAGCTTTAACAGCTGAAATAAATATTGATAAAATTGAGGTATTTGGTCACATACTGTTTTTTTAATTCTAAAGGAGTTTAAAAATATGTTGTTGTGATGCAGAATTAATCTTTAATCGTTATTCAAATTGCATAAAAATTTCATATTAATATATTGTTTATTCAACTTTTGGAGGAATATATTTCAAACTTCAAACTCGTTTTCTGGCAAACTGGTTTTTTGAGATATGACGTTGTTGTTTTGGTAAATATATAACCAAATGCTTATTTTAATTGTGTAGATAAAATATAATGACTTAAATAACTACAATTCATTGCTTTTGATTCACTGCAAAGCGGCCTAAAAGTCCTAATATTTTTATTTGATGTCTAACAACAGTTTAATGCAAATCGACATCTCAATGTCTTTTTATTTCATCTCTTATAAAATTACGCATTTTATTGACTTTTATTATCTTCCCCCAAACATAATTTTCTTCCTTTTGACGGGGATGATGATGGCGTTTTTCAATTTAAGCACATATCGTATGTTTTACAAAAGATATTCAATGTTTTTTCTTGTTTTGTTTGATTTCTTTAAACAATTATACTGGCTTTTTATAGCTGATTTGTTGATGTAATTATTGTTATAGTGTTTGTAAAAGAGAGATTTGCTTTTATAATGGCATATTTATACAAATATTTTAGGTTATACTATTTAGCATTTTCTTATTACTATTATGTTTTTAACAAGTTTAAAAATCAGGTCGATCCTTAGGATGTCAGAACAAAGTCTGTCGCCAGTGTTGACAGTAACATAATCTTTTTCATAAAAAACTCTTAAAACGTAAATTTTTATGTGAAAAATAAAACGTTTTATTGTGCATCCCACACCTTATTCCCAATCATACTATTTTTTGTGTTCAAATTTATTCCGCTGTTGAGAATAATTTCTGTCTTTTTAGTTTGATTTTCCGAAAATGTTATTTTCTAAACTGCAATTATTTTGCAGTTTTTGGTTCGATTTATCCTTACTTGACAGAAGTGCACTCATATCATTAAACTCATATTTTTAATTATGTATGTCAGTGTTGACAAATTAAATTGAAATTCAACATCTTATTTCTTAAAAAGCCACCCCGGCAGAAGTTGCCGACCAGTTCCCAGAACAGGTATGGCAGCACTTTTTGTCTTAAAAATCCCTACGGCAACATTGATCAAACTTATCAAATTATTGCACCGATTCTTGACAAGTTTACAAAGTTTAAAGTAAATCTGTTGGTTCAAAATGAAGTCTAAAGGACTCGACTCACAAACATATAGAAGAAGCTAATAAATGCTGCTTGAAAAGAACATTAACAAGAACGGCGGATTCAAAGGATATGCCATTATATCGTATTGTCATTAAGTCATAAAAATATTTTTAAGTTTGTATAAACAAGAAGTGATATTAATACACATTGCGACAAATGGCTGAAGTTACTAGTACAAGAGGAGAATGTGTTAAGTCCAAAATTATAACAAGTCAATGACAGACAATCGAGGTTATGCTTTTTTTAAGAAAGGAAGAGTTCCTGGATCAGATGTCAAGCATCGGGAGTTCTTAACCCAATAAGAACTCGAAAGCAATTTTTAAGAAATATTTATCATCATCTTTGTCATCGATTCAAAATTAGCTTACTGCAATGGAACGATAGTGTCTGAAATATTCAGAATCAATTTACAGCCGTATTCATAAACATTTACTGGACGTTTTGAAGTATAACTGAATAAAATTGTGTTTATAAACGATAAATAGCTTATTAAGACTTTATTACTCACTTCACAAAATCATTAATTTTATTTTTTAAGTTACAGTAAATAACTTATGTATGACAACATACATACATACTGTTGCACTTATGCATTAAACACATTCAGCACAGCAGACTACGGACTACAACCTGCCAAATGTCTAATACATGGGCGTATGTGAGAATGATTTTATTTATGGTTTATAACACAAAAAGTGTTCATTAATGTTGAGCATTTTTATCTTTGATAAGAGTTTCTTATGAATACAACTGTTATAAGTCACAACTTTATATTATTTTAGAATAATTTCATTAATTAAAAATATATAAAAATCGATTATACTTTTAAGTAATATATTTATTTAGTTAAGCTGTTGATGGCAGAAAATGTGTGGGTTCTAAGCTGGAGTCTTCGCATCGAGAGATACTTAATATATCGCTATTATAGAGCTGCAGACAATAACATTAGCCTGTTTGTAAAGAAAAACTTTATATATTTTTTGAAAAGTTGTATCATTTTCAGCTTTACTCTTTAATTAATTAAGTTGATATAGAAACACAGTATTTATGACACTTATTTGCACACCTTTTGCTAGCGTTTCATAAACAAAAATATATATAAAAAGCCGAAACAGTTTGCTTATATCCAACCAACCTAAAACACCCCAAAATTATTGTATATCAACCATTAAGAAAGTTCATAAAGTTAAAAAAGAAAATGCAAGCAGGACTTGTTTGTTCGTTTAGAAAATCCCATAAAAACAAAAACAATAAAATTATTTGAAAAGTTGACATAGAAAAAGGAAAAATAACGGAAGAACCTGAACGTATAGAAAATTATTCATAGAACTTTTTACAAATACAGAAAGGAAAACAAGGATGGTTTATTTTCAAATTACAACGAGTTGTAAAAAGTGTCAGAATGTGTTAAATAAATTTTAAAAGAAAATGAGGGGAGTTGTTCCGACTCCCTTTTTATTTTGCTTGAAATAATACATCTCTTGCAGAAACACACAATTGCCAAAAAATATTTACATGCAAAGAAATATTAGGGCAATAATACAGTAGCTAACAAAAAAGAGGACATTTCTATTCAAAATCACTTTGAACAGCAATTTGAAGTGTTTATACTTAATTTATTTAGTTTTTCAGATGTTATCAACTCAACTCGGAAAATTCTAATAAAACTAATTTGTAAATGTTTTATATTTGGCCCACACAACTGTTGTCGTAGTCGCAATAAAACGTCTCCGATATTAAGCATATGGCATTTGCACCGTTTTATCGATTTAATCGGGACTACTGTAAACACAATAAGTCCGCCTCTTCTTACTTTTATAAAACATGTCTTCGGACCTACTTTTCATACAAAAATTGCGACAACTACGCAGGGCAATCCCAGTCGACATGTAGTCGTAATCAATTAGTCGTAATCAGTTAGTTGTCATTGATGACTCCCATCGACATATATTATTTGTTTATATAAATTATTTTAAAAACTAATGAGAATTATAAGTTCACACATCAGCATAGATTATAATACAAAGGACCTTTCATTAAGCACCTGCTATCTTTAAATTTATATAAATCAAAGTGTGTGTGAAATATGGTTGGAGCGCATCCGTCCATGGTGCTTTGGCAACACTGACAATATTAATTTTGTTAACAAAATTAATATTGTCATGGTTGAATTCTAGGTACTGTTGGCTGAAGTAGTAAGACACAAGGTTACGATGCCTTAGGTCCCGTTTTCAACGCAGCATTCAGTCATAAATAAAGGTGTCGAATTTTTGTGATCTGCATTAATTGTTGTCGGCTTGTCTCAATGACGAAGGCATAGAACTGATCGTTAAATGTTACCGAAAGCGATTAACACCGTCATGTACTAAAAGACCAAAACACATAGCACCCTCATTCGGCGGTACCTGTAGGAAAAATATTCACCGGCGAAGTGAAAAAATAACTACAACAAAATTCTCTGTCTTCATCTGGCCTCTTAACACTACCTCCTCCTTTCTCATTAAGAACTTTGCATCGATACCAGGACTTATGGAAATCCTTAAAATGAAGTCATGCGAAATATGTCATGCACTAAAGGACTGCTTGTTCTTCTAATTCAATAATTCCGTCATTATCATAATATATTCTCCTTTTTCAATTCAACAAATCAATTCCAATTTGTTCCGAGCAAAATTCAAATCCATACAAGGAAACTTTTGACGAAAAAATAATTTCACGAATTGGGCCAATTAATTGGTCCCCAAGATCGTGTCACTTGTGTACGTCAATAAACCACAAACAATTGAACACCTGGAAATCAACATTCGAAGAGTTATCGGCGAGATACGGCCGCAAATGCTGCGAAAAGTTTGTGAAAATTGGTGTTCCAGATTGCGCCTGGTACTCGCCAGCCGTGGCGACCACATGGCCGAAATCATATTTAAAAATTAATGTCATAAAATTTTCTATCCAATAAAGACTGTTTCATTGATATCAAAAATATATTACTATGTGTTATTATGGTTTAAACTTGTATCACTCTATAAAAAAAACACCCGATATATTATGAAATAATATTTTTCTCTGTGTATATGGAATACTGTCACATATTTTCCTGTGCATAATATGGCATCATATGGAGAATAATTATTTCCAAAATGAAATGCTTTGCATTCGATATTTAGCGTTGTTATAAAAGCTACCACACCCACGTTAAGTCTCCCACCCACCAACATTTTTAACGTTTTCCTTATAAAAAATTGTAAACAAAAAGCAAACTCAAGCCAACTTAAATTCATAGAACTCTGAATTTAAACTCATTTTCCAAAGACATTCTGTGTATCTGTTACTTTCAATTTCTTATGTTCCAATACCCGTCAGAAGTTGTTTTTGTTTTCAGTTTCATTTCTTCCCTTCGAAAAGAGGGGGTGGTGTTAAAGGGGATTTTCGTTGTCAAAATGTTTCTTTTTATTTCAAACAATAAGTGTGTGTTATTTGCAACCGGCATGTGCTTACAATATCCTAGTATTTTGGAAAGGGTTGTTTAGTCCTCTGATTTTCAGTTTGCTTCGATGGAGCCAAGGAGCACATCGTAAATTTTTAACACCCCCAATTTACACGTGTATGATTTACACATTCTCTTACTCAGTTCTAAAGCTTTTTGGGGTTAGTTTGCTGCCATATATTCAACACTAAGTAAAAAGCTTTTATTACTTTTGTTTGGGGTTCTTCTGAAAGCTTTTGTTATTATTCTTTTGAATTTCCTCCGTTTCCGTTCGTCGCTTTGGCTCAAATCCTTGAGTTTTTCTCTGTCAAGTTCAATGACCTTGCGAAAATTTCCACTACCCAGGATAAGGGAAATTTCCCATTTTATTTAGGTTTGGGGGTTGCTTGACATTTCGCTTTCCTTTTAATGTCAAAAGAAAATAAAAGTTGTTGGAGAGATTTGGGGGGGACATGCGCTTAGCTCTTGGTATGAGTGTCTACCTACACAAGATTTTTTGCAGGATACATTTCATTTGTACACACTTGCAGTGCGTGTGTATTCTTTTTCAGCAACTTTTATTTCGGTTTCAGAAATTTGCTTGTACATTTTAGTGGGTAGAGGCTTCTCCCTGTTAACTGTTAACTTTTACTTTTTTTATTTTAGTTGACATTGTTTCTATATGCACTTGCTTTTTATGGCTCGTATCTTAAGCCAGTAAATTCATTTTTCCTTTGAAAATAATTATCGCTTAGAAAACATTGTCATTGTCATTAAGTGCAAATTTTATGGTCACGCGTTCTTGATAGATTATTTTAATACTGTAATTATCACTTTTTTTTATTTTTTTTTGTGAATCACTTGCACTTCAAGACTACTGGCATTATAATTTGTTTTAATACAAGAAGAAATACCTCTGGTTATAAGTAATTTTTGCTAGAACATATTTTATATTTGTTTGATTTATATTTCACTGACAGCCTATTTATTTGACATAATTCCTTCCGCCATAACTCATCCAAGTTGGAATATTTTCCAAATACACGATTTAAAAGTTCGAGGTAAACACGAACACTTTATTATCCCAGAAGTGATTTCCCTTAACGTTTAGCACAATGAAGTGCTGTGCACACAATCCAAATCTTCAGTTCGTCTAGACAATCACTAATTTATATGATTTCTTCATGGTCATGGTTATAGAATTTTCTTAAAAAAATCTTTCTAAATAAAAACAAATACAACATTCAACTGAGCAACTTATAAGTATTGGTGAACATAAACACATGAATACTGATGATGAAAATGTAGCGGCTTTCGAAAACAGTTGTTTTGCTTGGCATCATAAGTTGAATAACTAAATTTATGTTGATAGTATTTTAACACGCTCTTGTGTTTAATACAACTTTACTTTTAATTGTCCTTTTATTAAAAGGAACGAACAGAATTACTTTAAGCTTTGCAAACTTATCAATAACTGGCTTCAATACTACAGCGTTGCCGTGGTGGATATTTTATAAAAAGAGTGATTTAAGAAAAAGATATTTCCCGAACTGACGAAGAACTTCTTTCGTGGTAGATTTTTAAGGCAACTATTTTTAACGTTGTTTGAAATACTTTGTTGAGAGGCGATGTTGATTTCAAAGTTCACTCATCGGAAATGGACGGATTTTCAAGGCAAATAATTAATCACTTAATTTAAAGTTTTTTATTCTATGTATCGTGCCGAAAGTAATGGGAGTTTTTTATAGAGTGATACAACTTTGAGTTGGCATTACTGCTTTATTTGACCACCCATTTAACAGCTGATAGTTGCCTTTTGTTTAGTTTGCTTTGACATTTCATTATGGATCGATTTACAGCAGAGCAACGCGTACACATTTTTGAAATTTTTAGTCAAAATAATTGTTTGATTCGTCAAACTCATCCATTCAAAATTTTATTTGCCGATGAAGGCCATTTCTGATTGAATGGGCACGTAAAGAACCACAAGCTTTTGTAAAACACGCAATTACATCCACAGAAAATTACTGTTTTCTACGCTTTATGGGCTGGCGGAGTCATTGGCTTCAAAAACGATGATGGTCAGAATGTTACTGTTTGCGAAAACTGGTGTTCCAGATTGTGCCTTATACGCACCAGCTGTGGCGGCCCCATGGCCGAAATCATACTTAAACATTAATGTCATAAAATTTGCTATCCAATAAAGGTCGTTTCATTGATATCAAAAATATATTACTATGTTTTATTATGATTTAAACTTGTATCACTCTATAAAAAACACCCGATATAAAAGGACAGAGAGACACAGAAAGAGAGAGAGAGCGAAATGAGAGAATGTGTTGTAGCCATTTTATTCTTTATTTGAAGAGGGAAACTTTTTCACAGAACCAATAAACGACGATTCTGTATGTTATTCTTTGGTACATTCAATCTTTGGATAATTTCAATCGCTATCGGTTGTATTCATCGACAAACAATAATTAATTTAACCAGGTAGATCAAGTAAATTCTATACCATATTCTTGGCGGTGTGTGGCATGGAACCCGAGATCTATGAAGTCAAAATTCTATGCGTGTTAGTAACTTCAGCCAACAGCACTCTCATTTTAACATATTCGAATAGTTAATCGAGTTGCTATTAATTGTTTAACCGATTACAGAACATAATACTATTTATGAATACAATTTCTTATTAAACATTTGTTGCTCTCAAATCGTACATTAAAGACTGTCCACTTTAAACCAAAAATAAAAATTATAGTGAATATGGTCGTTAAGACTTATCTCATCTACACTTCTTTTATAGCCATAACAGATTTTATTTTATTCGGAATGCATTTTCATTAGCAATTTTTGTTGAACAATTCCCCACTGTGACGTATTATTTTATATGTATCTGTTGCCACACCACTACTACTTTGATTAATTTTTGAAAATACAGAGATGTATATATTTAAGACTTAATTTTTTGTAAGTTATTTATGTATTACTTTAATTAAAGTTATTCAATGAAGCCGCTAACGGTTTTTATTTTATTTAAAAAAGGAATCTAATAATATCCTCCACATTTATGTTTATAAATATCGATTTTTATTTATTAAATTCAAACTAAACATATTTTGTTATATTGTATTACAAAGTAAAAGCAAAACTATTCAATCAATTGTACATGTGCCAATCTGTTTGTGAATGTGTTGGAGAAGGTGGTGTGCATTAATTTCAAAAAATTCACTTGTATTTGGCTAAACAAACAATCGCTGATTATCTACACAAATTCGAATAGAGATCGAAATGTATTGGTATGAATCATGTAACCCACACACACGTACGTACATGTATACAGATAATAAAATTGAAAATAATAAGTCAACGAACGTTTAAAAACTATTTTGCAAAAGTGTGTTAAATTCATTGCACCCAAAACAAATAGAATGACATATAGAACGCTTAACACCCTCAATGCAATAAATATAAGCAGTCAGTTATTGCAACAATCTTGCAGGCAGCAGAATGTCAAACCTATTGTTAACAGCGGGGGGCCTTAAAGAACCGAAAAAAAATTGTTATAGTAGTATTCCTCCCTAATATGTATGGCGTTCTCGCCATACATCGAAACCAAGGCGATGTCACTTGATGGAATGTTGTCCGCAGTGTGTATTATTTTATTAAGGGTCCGATATCGCTTGAAGTTAAATATTCTGTTTCATACTTCTATAGCGTTATATTGTAGGGGACTTACCTAATTAATATAAGCATAAAAGCTATAAATCCTTAACGCCTAATATTATAGACTCGTTGTTAGATTTTTTTTCATAAATATCTTGACATTAAATCGCACTTAAGGTTGCCTGCTAAACTTTTCGTTAAAATAATATAATCAAATTCATATTGTATGCGAATATGAATAATTGCCAACACAAGCAAATCCACACAATACATTTTGAGTTACTTTTTCATCAACATCGGCTATAAATTTAACAACTGCACAACAACAACAACAACAATGCGAATATGCAACAATGTATTTTATAGCGAAATGGAAAACTTTGAACCGTTTGAAATGAAGTGTGTTCGAAATACAATGTTGCCTTATCGCTGCTGTTAGAATAACAAAACAACAACAACAATTGTGAATTAGGAGGGCTGTTCTAAAAATATTCGCTGCTATGTATTTATAACAGAATATAACACATTTTAGTGATTGTTTAATCAAGATAAAAATAGATATTGTGTTGTTAACTCTCAGCCCAACCCATTTGTTTTTTTGTTATAGATTTTAATAAATTTAATTGTGTGTTTAATTTTAATTATTAACTGCCTTATTGTAAATTGATTTTCAGTGTATGAAAAATTGTTTTGGTAGTGTCACTTTTCTTTCGATTTTGGCTTTTTTGGATTTTTGGGATAATTTTCCATCATCCCACGTCACATTCGCTTTCGGTCTATAACATACAGATATAAAGTCCGCTTTATATAAAAATAAAAAGCTTTTACGCTGCAGTTAAACATTACTTATGCAATTTTTGGCCAAAAATATCAACGAACTGATATGAATTAATTTTTGATGTTGTAAATCTGATGGTGCTAATTTTTGTTATAATTTTTTTTTTTTGATGTCAACAACGTATAAAACCAGCTGTACCGAGTGGAGTTGTTATTCGCTTATTTGTTATTATAAAAAAAAGTTTTTTTTTCATCAATATAAAGAATGAAGAACGCCGATGAGATGGCGTAGCGTGCGCACCATTCTGCTAGCTTGATGACTGCAAAATATATTATAAATATTCTACTCTTAATGAAAAATAAATTTAAACATTTTTAACCAAAATAATGGTTCTGTTCGTCAAACTTATCGTGCACTTGTCCATTAAAATTTTATTTTCCGATGAAGACTATTTTTGGTTGAATGGGTACGTAAATAAACAGAATTGTCGCATTTGGAGTGAGGAGAATCCACAAGCTTTTGTCGAAACACACAATTAGATACACTGAAAATTAATGTCTGGTGCGCTTTATGGGCTGGCGGAGTCTTCAAAAACGATGATGGTCAGAATGTTACTGTTTGTGAAAATTGGTGTTCCAGATTGCGCCCGGTACGCGCCAGCCGTGGCGGCCACATGGACAAAGTCATATCTAAACATTAATGTCATAAAATTTTCTATCCAATAAAGACCGTTTCATTGATATCAAAAATATATATACTGTGATTTATTATGATTTAAACTTGTATCACTCTATAAAAAACACCCTTTATAACGATTCTAATACCTCAAAAGATATATTGAGTTCAAGTTGAAATTCAAAATCTTCTTTATCACACAAAACCACAGTGCAAGAAATTATTAATATAATAATTGATATCAATAAGATTTAAAACCACTGCATTGAATTTCAATTAAATTTGTATTTCCTCTATCTAAATACTATCATTTTGGAACTGGCCTCGTAAGTAAACTTTTTTCATTTTCGTATTTTAATTGTAGAATATTTCAATATAAATCTGTGGCGCATGTGTCCTTGACATTGTAGCTTCGAACAGTTTCATTACACCCAATACAAAATTTGATGATCGTGAAAACGCTATTATTTGCGTTCAGTGCACTCGCTGATGTACGTGTTTTTGTAAAATTATTTATGAAAAAAAAGTTGTAAATATTTGTTGTTTAGAACACACTTGCAGCTTTTTTATTTTAATTTTTTATTTAAATTTTTATTCAATTTAATTTTTTATTTTTTCAAGTGGTAGAAAACACTGAAATAAATCACAATCTCTCACATGAAACTGGCTTAGAAGTCGTGTAAGCATTTCATATTTTGCGCACAAATAATATATTAAAAAAATATATATATTTCTAAGATTTATTTGAGTCTCGTAAAAACAGTCATTCATTTTAATTAGATTTTTTAATATAATTTTGTTTTTCATCTATAATATGGAAGTTTATTAAATTTTCATGGGAGGCCATAAAATTTAATTTTTTTCTCTCTTCTTGCGAATAGTACAATAAACGCAGTTAATTTATATGCTAAAAGTGTTTTCCGTATTGATCATTTCTATCACCTATAAAATGATCAAGCAGAATTGCGTCTACTATTTTTTTTTTTGCACGAGTATGCGATTTGACTTAAACCTTTTCCTGAGAAAGCAGGCGGGAAAAATCTGATCTTGACATCGTTTTTTCTTATGCTCTCACTTCTAATATTAGAGAGTATTAGGAGCATAAATTTATAAGGATGTAATAAAGATGAGAGCTTTTGAAGTCCATGCCGTCGACTTAATTTTGGACTTTGTTTCTTTATGGATTTTATGTATTTCTCCATGACTGCCATGAAAATTAATAAAACAAGTTTCGTTAAACCTGAATGGCTACTCTTGGTTTTGGTACGTTGAGGCTACTCATCGTTCAATCGACGAACAATTTTTAAAAGTAATTCTAGCGGAACCATTTTTTAAGTTAAAAAAACAAAAATATTTTTAGTTAGTTATTTTATTCAAAAAATAATAAAAAAAAATTAAGTATCACATAAAAACTTTTTTTCTCTCTTAAAATTCGACAGCAATTTGAGCAAAATAAAAGAGTTATATGATAAAGAGTGAATAATGTTCGTCGATTCGACGAAAAGTAACCATCCAGTTTTCCTATAAAAAAAACTTTGTCAAACATATGAAATATTTTCGTTGATGCTATGAAGCAATTTCATTGATACAACGAAATCATTTCAATCGAATATTTTTGCTCAACTATGAAAGCCAATCAAACAATTCGAACGAAACTGTTTCACAACATAGGAAAAATTTTCCTTGAACTTGTGAAAATATCTAGTGAGATAAAAACTAAGTTTTATGAATTTAACCCCACTGCCTCAAATAGTCCCAGACCGCTCCTCAAAATTTTGGCTAATGCAAAATTTTTCCACAAAATATCTGGACTTTATTGGAGTGGCTTCCTCAAATTTTTTGGCCTTTAGACTGGATTTTTACCAGTGCATGTTGCGCTTCGTAATTTAATATAATTTGAGTACATACCCCTGATAAGCTTCCCAGATATATTAAAATATATCTGGAATTGATATTCAACCATTAAAGTTGTACCCATAAGTATGCAAACATTTTTTTATAAGAAATATAATTCACAAAGTTAATTATTAATTTAATACTGTGTTCAGACATGCATTTTTAATTGACTCAATTTAATTTCAATGAGTGCTCACACATACTCACTTGAGTCAGCTAACTCAATTATCATTGGACAGCTGATAAAAACATTATTTTTATATGTTTCGTAAATATTCGTGTTTGTAAATTTTAAAAATGGATGCAAATTTTGGTTTAAAAGAAATTTTACTTGCATATAATAGAAATACGGAACTCTTGGTGTCATTGCGATGGATTTTTGATTCAAAATTATCAGTGCTTAAAAAAAGAAAAAGGAAAACTCAACAATTTTACAAAGTTTGAGAAAGCAGCTGTTGCTCCTTTCATTATTCCAGCAAAATGCAACTCAAATGTTATCTTCTTCACCAGCCATTTATTTTTTGTTTATTTATTTATTTATTCAGTCTCTGACAATTCAGTTTGTTCTTAATAAGCATACCTATGACCAGGGTTGCATTTCGAGTTACATTAATACAATTAACTACTAATTGCTCAATTTATTAATTGACTTATTGTATGATAAATTGTGGTCAATTAAGGCCCTAATTGCGACATTAAGGGCGCAATACCGTCTGAACGCGGTGTTATATTTTTTTTTTAAATTTGGGATTTGTATCAATTTATTTTTTACACGTATTTGCCCAGCTTTTCTACGTTCTAGTGTGCAAATCGTTTATAACGTGACATATGGAACATGCGTTGCAATATTTTTTAAACAAAATAATTTTATTAACTGGGAAAAAACAATATCTTTGTAGAAAAACTTGGCAAATATTTTTATTTGCTTCAGATATCTTTTCCGATTGGAATTTGTAAATATTTTTCATTCGTTTAAAAGCGTTTAATTTAATTTTTTAATTTTTATTTTTCATTCGTTTAAGAGTTTAAATAAAAGACTTTAGGTAAAAGAAAAAAACTGTATCACATACGACTGCATTAATCCAATTCGAGTTAAACATTTTAAAACTTAAAATTTATTTCATGCATTTGGCACATGTTTCAACTGATAGCAAACAAGCGGATAATAAAAATGGCGAGATAATTTTTTGATATCAGAAAACATATCGAACGTGTTTGAGTTGCTTGAACTAACAAAAGAGTTGGCATTTATTTCTTCCGTAATAAACCTAAATATTTTATATTTTAATTTCCACATGCGTTTGTATAACTTTTGAAATTTATTAACATCTCTGATACACTTCACTAAATAAAATATCTTTGAATTTGAAGAATATTTTAAATTGACTGATAAAACTTTTAGAAATTTCTGAATACTTTATTTCCGATTATGATGTCATGCTTAAAAATTCAGAATTTTATTAAGTCCTCTTCTTACAACATACTTGTTAAAGTTAACGAAATAAACAAACATTTTTAATATCGATGCTAATTGAAAGTTATTTTCTTGAGAAAGTAAACATCTTATAAATAAATTTCCATTTAAAAAGTAATTCTTAAGCATACACGTGTAAATATTGCGGAACTGCCATTTAAATTTTGCACACGAAAACGCAAATTAACATTTCAAAATTATTTTGAACAGTTTTTCTTAACAGACTCAATTAAGTTAATTACCAACGTGTGCCTGGTCCAATGATCTTTTTGCAATTCGTAATACTGGAATTACATTTTTGTAATAAATTACTTACAACTGCATATAAGAGTAATTGAAGTGTGCCTATAAATTAATATATTGAGTATCGACTTGCTTCCTTTAAATTTTTTTCTATTTACTTACAAGTCCTTTTTTCTCACTGGTTAGTTAAATGTTTCTCTTTTCCCTTGAAAAAGTGTAAAGTTTTGCTTAAATTTAGTGAAAGAAAATTTCAGAAACGTCAAAACATAATTACGCTCCTATTTTCTTTAACTATTTGGATATATGGAAAAGCTAAACATTTTTTGTGGTACACATTTAAATAACTTATCGTTCCCCAATATTGGTAAAGCATAAAGGGTTTAAAAGGTATTTTTAAATAGATATCCACAATACATATATTTTTTATGAATTTGTATGATAAAATTTTCAATTAAATTTGCTTGAAAATTAAAAATTAAACAATCCTTCTTAATTTTATACAGGGTGTTTGATATACAACGCTACAAAAGTAGAGCAACAAGGACAGCAAACGACGTTATATTTCTTGCCACTCTGTTAACATTTCTCTTTATTAAGGTTTGCCATTTTGTTATGGAAAGATATACGAGCCAACAACGAGTCGAAATTATTAAAATTTACTACCGAAATTCGGAGTCAGTGGCCTCAACGTTAAGAGCGCTACGTCTTCAGCGATGAGGCCCATTTTTGGCTGAATGGTCTCGTCAATACACAAAATGTATGTTATTGGTCAGACAGCAATCCGCACGTACTCCATCAGACAACGTACGTCATCATTGCCGGCGGCGTCATTGGGCCGTACTTCTTCCGTGATGATCAAGACCGGCACGTTACTGTGAATGGGATCGCTACCGTTCAATGATAACTGAATATTTTTGGCCCCGATTGGATGATATGGACTGGAAGGATATGTGGTTCCAACAGGATGGCGCCACAAGCCACACAGCGAATGTCACAATCAATTTATTGGAAACCAAGTTTGGAGAACGTGTTATCTCACGAAATATTCCAGTCGATTGGCCGCCTCGGTCACGCAATTTGACGCCGTTAGAATATTTCCTGTGGGGCTACGTCAAGTCTATGGTCTATGCCAACAAGCCAGCGACGATTGATGAACTTCGTACGAATATCGAAAGTGAAATTGCAGCAGAAAATTGGGTTCAGCGTCTGGACTTCTGCAAGCGTGCCCGTGGTGGCCATGCAAAAAAAATCTAAATCCATCCATAATGGCATCAAACATACTTTCACAAATATAAATAACTCAATCAATATCAAAAATCGTTTTCATTTTATTAAAAAACAAAACTTTTGTAGCGTTCTTATTGAAAAACCCTATATTTGCAAACACGCATATACCCACAAGTATAAATCTTCAAAAGTCTCCGTACAGAACTGTCGGCATATCGTTGCGAAATAAGGGGCCTTACCGTGCTTTGATTTTATATTCTGGTTTTTAATTTGTTATTTCTCTTATTATGCAAAATATTAACATTGAAAATATAGTTATTTGTAAGAAAAGATATTAAGAATATTGTAAAATATTGGCGGCAAATATTGTCGATATCGAACTATCGGCAAAACTGAAGCATTACCGATTCACCGATCGGTGTTGGGATCGGTTATTATCACAAGTATCATTTTGGATCCATGATATATAAAAACATGTATTTTCCATTAATATTGTAAAATATTACAATACGGTGTGTTGCTCCCTCTCCCTATCTCTCTCTTTGCTTTCGCTAGCCAGACACAATGGCCTCATAACTGATTGGAATTCATTTATGGTCCTTCGAGATGGGTTGGAGTAGCTAAGAACTCCAACATTTGTGAAATGCTTACACGAGTATTGCATTCTTGAGATTTTGATTTAGGGTATTAAAAATTGTCTATTGTCAATCCCTAAGAAAAAAAATCTTACACGTGTGCAGTACATTTAAATAGTGATTAATTATCCATGCGATCGCAGTGGCTTCCATTATAATTGCAATTAGTCGTGATTAGAACTAAAGCAATGAAAAATATGTACATATGCGGAAGATATTTAATAAAGAGGAAATGACTTATAAACTTTGCATTTCAATATAATCCAACATACATATCGATGGTCTCAAGTAAAAAGGCCCGATATCGTATTGCTTGCGATAATGAGTTTTGCAATAGTTCCCATACATTTCACAAAAATAGACACCATTAAAAGTAACAATTTTCCAAGCAGCAGTTTCTACTATGATCGAAACAGTTTTTGTCATATGAGTCAGGGCCTTTGTACTTGCAACAAACGATATATGCAGTCATATTAACCTACATTACGCAATATATTAGCTGCTTTGATTTAATTTTTACCTGTGAATGAACAAAAGATATTATGACATTAATAAAACATATTTCGTTCTATGGCTAATTAATAAAAGAAAAAATATACCCTGACTAAATTTATTCATTAAATTATAATAAAAACAGTTCGACTACAAAATGTTGAGTTTAAAATTATAGTTTTAAAGTAAACAAGAGATTCGTAATTTGCAAAGAATTCTCATAAAAATACAATTTGTAATGAGATTTATTTAAAAAAGTTCTAGGAAAATACATTTAAAAAAGTCACAAAAACGTTCGCCTATTATTGTAAACTCAGACTTGAACATTTTATTTTTAGCTAAAATTAAATGTTATAAACAAAATGTTTGTTGAAGCCATTTTTTGGCAACAGAATTTGCCGAATTTTTAATATTTCAGTAATTTGAAAAATTCTGGAAACTTAACTAGTCACCTTTTTAAATTTAGTACACTCAACATTATTGCAAATTATTAATAAGTAATCCAAATTACAAAAAAAAAAAAAAAAAAAAAAAAAAATATTCAACTCTTTATTAACGTTCAAAAGTGTACAATGGCCCCAACAACGACCGCGAACAATTGGCGCAGCTGTTTGCTAAATATAATAAACTTCACACACACACACATACACAGAAAATTTAAAAATCAAAATGACAATCCTATCAAAATTTTTACTGTAATCAAACGTATTTCTTTTTTCATAGGCAACATAAAAATTTGAATTTTATTGTTGCATGTGTTGGCCATAAATGCAACTTTTGCTCTCCAACCATTTTCGCCCACACCGAACACAAACAACAAACAAACCGACAGACAGACGAGCAGCACTTTGCATAAACTGCATGAAACGAACATTAAAAACAATGTTGTGCTTGGATTTTCAATATCATGGAGTGACGTCATTGCCAGCCAACCAAATTGCTTTTGTTGTTGTTGTTGATGTTGTTGTAATTCTGCACACTGCCTGCATAAGCAATACTCCTCTGAAAATGCATGAGGCAGTGCAAGCGTTTTCAACAGCCAGAAAATAAGGCACGTGCGATATTTAAAGCGGTCATTGAACTTCCAAGTTGTTATTACACATGCCGACATTTTTATTTGAGACAACCCAGCAACTATAAAATACAACAGTAAAAAATTTATATACTCACATACACAACAAAATGCATGTCAAACCAACACACACCGCACACTCTCTCGCATGCAGTTGAGTTTTATAGTTACTCAACTCACTTACACATTTACATTTAACAACTGCACTTGACAACTGAGTTGTCTGATGTGGAGACTTTTAAACTCTTTAGACGTTTATTATTTAATTATTTGGATGGGTTAAGCAATTTTAATAACTAATTCGCTGCATCTTATTTTCGCAATCGAAGGCTAAAGTAGACCAGTCTAAGTTCACACTAGGACGTTTTTACTGCTCATATTCTTTACAATATCCTTTTGAAGCTGATTGTTCACACAGATTTTCGTTTCCTGTTACTTCCAAATTCTAACATTTTTGACATTCCATTTTAGTTAGTTTGTACGAAACGAATTTATTACTCGTTTCCTTTCAAACTTTAAAACTATTTTTTTCACGGGGAAGCAGATAATGAAAAGACTACCAAATACAACTCTCTTCTCTCCTACAAACGCAATACAAGAGCCGTGAAAATTAGAAATTTATGTCGGTGTCATGTAGAAACTCAAATGTAACTTTACAGGGAAAGAGGTAAAGCCGTAACAAACACTGTGATCATCATAATAAAAAGCTTTCTTTTGAAGCTTTTATTTTTGCAACAAAGTTTTCTTGCAGGAAATATGAATTGCTAAAAGAAAAAAACTCGATTTCGCAATAAACGCGTGTTAGAGCCGTTTTATATGAAACCAACGATGTGCACTATAGTTTTTTTCTTTTGCCGATTTCTGTAAACAAAATCTGACAGCACTGTCAGAAAATCCATATTCATCTTTAAAGTGTGTTTTCAAATCCCACCAAACATTTCGGTAATAGTTTGCAATATATGATCACAAATTCATATATTTTAAGGAAATATTTTAAAATTTCTTTTGTTGTATATCGATAACGCTATTTGGCACAGCTTAGATTTTTTAAGTACTATTTCAAATAATAGATTTTCTAATACTAATTGTAATACTAATTATTTAGAATTTTTAAGGCGTTGCTAAATCAGCTGATAATGATATTCGCTTATTTTTATGCAAATATTTTGAGACAACGGATTTTCAGGTTTTCTAAAGATCTCGAGCTTATTAATTTTCCTGTCCCATTTTTAATAGATTTCAGCTGTAGCATTAAGAAAACTATGCAAGCTGGCAGCCACCATATTAAAATTTCTGCAATATACGTGTGGCTCAAATTTGCATTTGCCTTGTTAAGAAAAATAGTCTTTTATATATTTTTTTCTGTAGCCTCCGCAATAGATTTAAATAATAGTTCATCTTGTGACCGTGAGAGCTTTGCAATACAAAATGTTTGTAGGGTTAAGGCGAATGTGTGTGCGTGCTTAAGCATAGAACAGAGAGTATGAATTCGCAAGTTAGTGTAATTGAATTGTTGTTATTTTATAATGAACGATTGCAGTTGCTTGCCAAACTGTATGTTTTCTTGAATATGAATTTGGCTCATGTTTTTCTTCTCCTTTTGCTAATGGTAAGAGAGATATCCAGAGATTCTAGAATATTTTTAGTTTCAGTTTTATTTCTGTGTGGAAATTAGTGTTGTTGTTATGGTCATTCCTTAATTTAAGAAAAATGTTATGCGTAAACAGTTTAATGCAAATGAAAGCATGAAGTAGATAATAAAACTACAACACCACTGAAAGATTTAATTTGAAGATTTGGTTGAAGAATTTAATTAAATATATTGTCTGCGTTAACAAGCTCATATTCTTGTTATCAATTTGAAGTTGTTAGTTTAGTAAAGCCGTCCAGTGTTGCAATTCAAAGAAAATATTATTATTAAATACATAAAAAATTAGAATCGATTAACTCTGGATGGTTACTCTTCATTTTTGAACATTTTCACTTAGCTGAACAATTTTTAAAAATATTTCTAGCTGAACAATTTTTAAAGTTAAAACAAACATATTTTTATAGGGTGTTTTTTATAGAGTGATACAACTTTGAGTTGGCATCACTGCTTTATATCAGCAGCCATTTAACAGCTGATTGTGGCTTTTTGTTTAGTTTGCTTTGACATTTCATTATGGATCGACTTACACCAGAGCAACGCGTACAAGTTGTGGAAATTTTTAATCAAAATAATAGTTCTGTTCGTCAAACTTATCGTGCACTTGTCCATTTAAAATTTTATTTTGCCATGAAGCCGATTTTTGTTTGAATGGGGACTCAAATAAACAGAATTGTCGCATTTGGAGTGAGGAGAGTCCACAGGTTTTTGTCGAAACACACAATTACATCCACAGAAAATTAATGCTTGGTGCGCTTTATGGGCTGGCGGAGTCATTGGCCCAAAACGATGATGTAATTGTGTTACTCTTTGTGAAAATTGGTGTTACAGATTGCGCCTTCTACGCGCCAGCCGTGGCGGCCACATGGCCGGAATCATATTTAAACATTAATGTCATAAAATTTTCTATCAAATAAAGACCGTTTCATTGATATCAAAAATATATTACTATGTTTTATTATGATTTAGACTTGTATCACTCTACAAAAAACACACTATACAAAATATAAATAAAATGTAACAAAAAACTTTTTATCTCTCTTTGAAATTGATACGAATTCGGGCAAATATTATATGAGAGAAACTAAATGCGCTTCGTTGATTCGACGAACAGTAACCATCCAGGGTTAAAACGCTTGTCCATAGGCAGATAATACAGATCTCCTTTCTTGCTAATTAAAAGGGGATATTTCTAAATAAGAAGGGCATAAAAACAAAATTAGTGTTATATTATAAATACATATACACAAATATATGTATAGAAAATATATATACATATGTAGTACATATATTTCTGTCCCCAACTTAACGTCTTTATATTGCTGCCCATAGTAACCGCATGCATTAAAATTTTTTTTATGAACCTGCCGATGTAAATATATGAAAGCACTCGTCTTGTTTTAACAGTTTTTTTGCAATCGTATGGTATTGCCCCCGTTTGTGGTTGGAGTAGCAACAAAGTTAAAAGTTAGTTTATTGCAATACCAACGCCCATCACATCACAGCAACTAAATCCTTAATATGATAAGAATCGTCGCAACAAAGTTTCACCACAATTGGCAACCGCCAGTGATAATGTGAATATTATCATATTAACAGTTGCTAAATGCCAGTTTTCTATTGCGTTTTAATTTGTTTCTCTGTGTTGTTGTAATTTTATTTATTTATTTATTTATCGCTAAACAGTATTACAATATAAGACAATAAAAGTGTATTCAAGTGTATATTTATTAGGGTCTGTCAATTCCCCGATTTATTTTTTAACATGCATAAGCAAAATAGTGGCAATCAAATTTATAAATCAGCTCATATTTTTAAGCCGAAGTATGTTCTACTTCATATTTTTTTTATTTTTCAATAAAAATCGTTGTAATTTTGTTTTGTAAATCGATATAGATAAAAATTTTGTATATACATGAAAAGCCTTATGCACAAAATATATTTTATGTTTATAAGCTGTTTATAAGACACACTTTCTAGACACGAAGTTTGTGTTATAAGCAGTTTATAAGCATAACATATTATTTGTGAATGAGGCCTCGCCCATTTTCCCATTCCCAATAAATCGGTATCGCAAGTCTTTTGGGAGTAAAACTTTTGTTGTGAATTCCTTCAGAGTAAAATTAATAATTCACAATAGATTGTTTCTCATAATTTAGTTCTGTTAGCCAATAAATAATATTATTTCGAAACTCTAGTCACATATTTCGAATTCGCCAAAATAAGGCATTTCAAGTCATTTGATGTAAAACACAAGACTACGATGCCTTAAGCATTAAACACAATAACGACAGCACACTACAGACTACAACTTGTCAAAAATAGAATACATGTGCGTATATACGAATAATTATTTTTACTACTACAGACAACACGGCTACTGGTTGTTGTCCATGCTGTTTTTGTGGTTGTAGCCAAATTGAACTAATTTTTATTTTGGTGAGCGACAATGAGCAGATGCAATGTTGCCAGTGTAATATAAATAAATTCAATTATTGTAAAGTTGAAAATATATTGTTTTAAATTATACAAAAATAAACAACGAACTGTATTTCCAAGCTAATGAAATGGTTTCTTGTCATATACTGTGGACTTTAAATATATTTTACCGGAATAACAGTATTTGAGAGTGTTAAATATATGAAAGCGGCTACACTGGCGTATGAAGAGAATTCTGCTACAAACAACAACAAATGGTTATTGATTTGGTGGTGTCGTTCTAAAAATAATTAAGTAGCTGAATACGAGGCGACGATTGTAGCCAACGACTTTTGTAGTCGGTGTTCGTGTAGCCTGCTCTCGTTATTGTGTTTAATGCCTTATGTCTCCAGTTCGACTCCGCATTCGGTCTTAAATATGGTATCGATTTTTTCTGCTCTGCACCCTCCTTCGTCGGTACCTGTAGCAAATATTATTCGCCGACGAAGTCAAAATAGCTACAATGAAATTCTTTATTTTCTAATCTGTCCACTTAACACTATACCCTCCATTACTAGTTCCAGCGCAATGCATTGCATGTATCTATAGGGGTCGTCATCTGAGTGCGGGTCCTACTTTTTATAGAGTGATACAACTTTGAGTTGGCATCACTGCTTTATTTGACCACCCATTTAACTGCTGGTAGTTGCTTTTTGTTTAGTTTGCTTTAACATTTTATTTGGAATCGACTTACAGCAGGACAACCCGTGCAAATTGTTGAAATTTTTTATAAAAATAATAGTTCTATTCGTCAAACTCATCCAATCAAAATTTAATTTTTCCGATGAAGCCCATTTTTGGTTCAATGGGTGCGTAAATAACCAGAATTGTCGCATTTGGAGTGAGGAGAATCCACAAGCTTTTGTTGAAACACAATTCCATTCACAGAAAATTACTGTTTGGTGCGTTTTATGGGCTGGCGGAGTCATTGGCCCATATGTCTTTAAAAACGACGATGGTTAGAATGTTACTGTCAATGTTGAACGGTAGAGGAACATGATTCGAAGTTTTTTCGTATCTCAATTAGCTATGTGGTTCCAACAGAACGGAGCCACATGCCACACAGCGGGCGTTACTATTGATTTACTCAAGGAAACTTTTGAAGAAAAAATAATTTCACGAAATGGCCCAATTAATTGGCCCCCAAGATCGTGTGTTTTAACCCCACTGGATTATTTTCTTTGGGGTTATGTAAAATCACTTGTGTACGTCGAAAAACCACAGACAATTGAACACCTGGAAATCAACATTCGAAGAGTTATCGGCGAGATACGGCCGCAAATGCTGCGAAAAGTTTGTGAAAATTGGTGTTCCAGATTGCGCCTTGTACGCGCCAGCCGTGGCAGCCACATGGCTGACATCATATTTAAACATTAATGTCATGAAACTTGTATCACTCTATAAAAAACACCCGATATTTTAAAATCGTACATCAAATATTTAGTGATGTAAAAAAACAATTTTTTAATTAAAAAAAACTTATTAGGAAGCAAAACACATTTAAATTTTTGGCATTAAATTTGAAAACCTGACCTGAAGTATTTCTATTTACTTTGTCATCAATGCTAAAGAACATATTTGCGTTATACCTTAAATAACAAACGCCAATGGCGACGGAAGCTTTCTAGAATCGCATATTTTGCGTGCTAACAAAATACACGTAAGAGGATGATATTCAAATTACTTTTCGTTATTTATCACAGTTGCATACTATAATTGTATAAAGATTTTTAAGATGTGGTATTTTTAGAAACGAATTGATAAACGACTGCCTCAAGTTGATTTGCATTATCAGCCAGCGTTTCAGCAGTACAGAAAATAGCACATCAAGAGCATTCAATTTAAAATTAAATACGAAACAGACAGATAAAATTATTCAAATATTTAAATAACATGATTTCGAAATATTTTAGCGTTATCTTAAATGAAAATTATCACGAGTAAGAACACAAATTAATTACATTAAAGATATTAAATGCAGACACGTGTAGTTATTTCGTCTCGCCCATCAACCTCTCCCGATCGTGGAATACCAACACCTGCACAACAGGAAATTCATACGTAAACGCGAGTTCACTATGCAAATTAAACTTGTCTTAATCACAATGATTTTTAAGTGATAAATTTTCTTGCGAATATTTGGTTGATATCATTTGGAAGTAGAAAAAGTATAAAACATGATAAAAAGAATGAAAGTCAATGTTATAAGAGAAGTAAAAAATAAAAAAGTATGGAAGAGAGATATCATGAAATATTTTGTGACAATCTTTCTTCCGCAATATGCCCGACAATACAAAAAAAATTTATATCATGACGTTTACTTAGACATATTT
The DNA here is from genome assembly GCA_963675445.1 of Linnaemya vulpina. Lineage (NCBI taxonomy): Eukaryota > Metazoa > Arthropoda > Insecta > Diptera > Tachinidae > Linnaemya > Linnaemya vulpina. The sequence goes on along the minus strand of OY776276.1, from coordinate 1,142,626 downwards.
TTGACTTCTCGTTACGAAAATGAATAAGTTTTCAAAAATCCAGAAGTTATTAGTTTTACCCCATTTTAAAACAATCGAGTTCTCATTAGGTCTCGAAGTTTTGAGGTATAGGATGTTTTTTTATAGAGTGATACAACTTTGAGTTGGCATCACTGCTTTATTTTACCACCCATTTAACAGCTGATAGTTGCTTTTTGTTTAGTTTGCCTTGACATTTCATTATGGATCGACTTACACCAGAGCAACGCGTGCAAATTGTGGAAATTTTTAATCAAAATAATGGTCCTGTTCGTCGAACTTATCGTGCACTTCGTCCATTCAAAATTTTATTTTCCGATGCAGCCCATTTTTGGTTGAATGGGTACGTAAATTGGTGTTGTAGGTTGCGCCTTGTACGCGCTAGCCGTGGTGGCCACATGGCCGAAATCATATTTAAACATTAATGTCATAAAATTGTCTATCCAACAAGGACCGTTTTATTGATATCAAAAATATATTACTATATTTTATTATGATTTAAACTTGTATCACTCTATAAAAAACACCCTTAGCTATATGTGTGTGTGTATGAGTGTGTGTGATTGTATGAGTGTGTGTGTGTATGTATGTGTATGAGTGTGAGTGTGTGTGCGCGTCCAAATTGATAGCGTTCTAAAGGGTTCTACAAAACTTAGATTTCGAGCCGGTAAATTTCAAGGAATCTAAAAAATAATAACTTTCTAAAGTGGTTTTTTAAAATAACTTTTAAACAGCTCTAATCAGCTCTCAAGCATAAAAAACGCGTCAGCCACTGCAAATCGGGTCAAAATCGTTTAATGCGTTCGTTAGATATCGTGAACAAAACCAAATTCGGAAAAAATATGCTTTTTCTAACAAAAAATCCGAAATTATATAACTAATCAGTTAGTGTACTCGATCCTTTAATAAGATTAAAAAAACTACACCAATCCAAACACTAATCACGTGAAAATTGGTTTATTAATTTAAAAATTATAACATTTTTAAAATTAAATTTGATTAAAAATGAAACAAAATCGAAAATTCGATACCGGACAATCGAAATTTTTTTATCCAAAAGGGTAAAAAACTAAATTTGTTTTCTTTATTTTATGTATTAAACATATTTGCTATATTTGAATGAAATTAATTAGTACTAAAAATTAAAAAAGCCAAAAAGGAGTTACAGTGCTGGGAAATTTATGTACCACATTTTGATAGCTTTGCTCATAAAATTACCGGGAAGTTGCAGTGATGGCCTTTAAGATCAACCGTTTTAAATATTTTTTTTTTATTTAAATCGTCGCGTATATCCGAACACAGTCTCTGTTCTATTTTTGCCAACAGCTGATTTGTGTTAATATTCTGCAGACAACAAACAAGTTCCCGGCATGATGTAATAAACAGGTGGTAATACACTACGCCCAGATATGTGAACTTGTTAGGAATGATGCATGTTTGCAGCACTGTCGTATTATGCTGTTACACCCTGATTATTTACTAAGTCCAGCTATACACGACATGTATTTTACATCTGACTTGTCAGCCTTCAACTCATATGTAATTGTGCATGTCTGTCAAAAACAACCATTTTACAGAAGTTTAATAATATTCGGTTACAAGCGTACATATTGATTGCTTCTGACCTCACCAGTTTCTGTTTGTTAAGAACAGCTGTTTTGCTTGCAAAATCAATTAAAGTAATTTCTTAATTAAAAATCAAATCTTGGCCGTTTGTTCGAATTGTTACAGTATCGTAGAGCAAAAAGCCGATGACGGAAATCTACCTGAAGTTTTTAACAGACCTCGTTAATGTATGTACTTTACAACTATTTTTGCAGCTTCTCCGACAATAACACTTTCATATTTTGATGCTTATCTGATTTGCCAAAAATTGCTTAATATTTTTTTATTCAAAACCCATTAAGAGTTAACAAACTGCCTGATATTTATTAATAAAGTTTTTAGTTAAATATTATAAAAATGTTAAAAGAACAGCATCTCAAAGCTCGGCACCGTTTGCTCAACTATACAGAAATACATTTACATATATGATGATATTTGCAGTGCATGTATGTGTGTGTAGGCATCAACAAGATGTACTGTAAAATCAATTTTTTTTAATTGACGTTACTGCCTACTTCTCGACTATACAAATGTGAGCAACATTGTGCATTTATTGTTGTACAACTATTAAGATTGCACTAAATAAACAAGTAAATAAAATAACAAAGCCGATACTGCAACTATCACAACGTACGAGTATATTGTACATAGACACATACCTGCGCATACATACGTACATACAATGTTGAATAGTAAAAAATACAATAAAATAAAATGCAAAAATTTTCAATGTCAATGTCACACATTGGCCACAATCAGATAATAAACACCGCGGGCACACAATAAACTTTGTAAGCGAAGCGACAACAACAACTACTATAACAACAACAACAACTATCAATTGGACAGAGCACTTCAAAAGTTGGCTGCATTTAGAATAGATAAAATGCAATCCACAATTAAGTTGCTACTCAACCACCCGGAGGTGTGTGAGTGAGTGAGTGTGCGCTTATCAGACGAATGGAGTCGGTAGAATATTGCAATTGATATATAATGATACTGATCTTCTAGACATTGAAATTTTGCAATAGAAATTTCATTATCGCTTGAATCAAAATGATATATAACTGCCATTAAATATTGTTACAAAGAACACCAAAAGTAAATAAGTAGACACACATTGAAAAAAAAGTAGAACAAAACAAAAGCAAAGAAGGCAACTAAGCAACAAAGTATTAAATATATTATCTAGACACTTGCAAAATTTAAGTAAAGTCTGGGCCAGAGTGGTGCAACCTTGGAACCTTGTGGTCATGTTGAACAAAGAGGTTTTTATATCGGGTGTTTTTTATAGAGTGATACAAGTTGAAATCATAATAAAACATACTAATATATTTTTGATATCAATGAAACGGTCTTTATTGGATAGAAAATTTTATGACATTAATTTTTAAATATGATTTCGGCCATGTGGCCGCCACGGCTGACGCAATCTGGAGCACCAATTTTCACAAACAGTAACATTCTGACCATCATCGTTTTTGAAGACAAATGGGCCAATGAATCCGCCAGCCCATAAAGCGCACCAAACAGTAATTTTCTGTGGATGTTCGACAAAAGCTTGTGAATTCTCCTCATTCCAAATGCGACAATTCTGATTATTTACGTACCCATTCAACCAAAAATGGGCTTCATCGGAAAATAAAATTTTTAATAGACGAAGTGCACGATAAGTTCGACGAACAGAACTATTATTTTGATTAAAAATTTCCACCATTTGCACTGGTGTAAGTCGATCCATAATGAAATGCCAAAGCAAACTTAACAAAAAACAACTATCAGCTATTAAATGGATAGTCAAATAAAGCAGTGATGTCAACTCAAAGTTGTATCACTCTACAAAAACCACCCTATACATATAAAATGGATAAAGAACTGCAATAATTCGAATCGCTAAAAGTAAAAAATGTTGTATTTTCAATTATTATCAACTTTTTGCAGGCGAATAATTATTGCATAATATTTGTTAAATAGATTTCTTTCTTCACTTGCACAGCGATAGTAAAAATTCATATATTGGAAACACACATACATGCATGCATGTGCATGTTTATTCTTGCAGAATTTGCAAGTTCAATGTTTTTTCGAATATATAAAAGTAAATTTAAACGAACGCGATTGATAAAGAGAGCTCTGTTAAGATATCAATTGATTGTCCAGTTTAGGCTATCGTCATACACTCACACATAAATGCCCATTTACTTCTATAACGTCATAACTCAAAAAATGCATTTTCAGAGCTATTGATGCAGATTTAATCGAAATATCGTTCTGGTTATTGTGTAAAAATTTCATTGAAATATTTTATAAACTGTAGTCGTGGGAGAAAACTAGTTTTTAAATTGCCTTTAAGCAGTTAGTAAATTTAAAACGTTCTCTTTATTTATTCGATTTTTTATTGTAGTTTTATTTCCTAATTTTTTTATAAAAAACTTAAAGCTTATTAACAGCTATTTTCAAATTTATATTTTTCAAAATTATATTTTCTGAGCCTGAAGTTGGCTGCAGAATGAAAATTTATTATTTCTCATATAAAATTGAAGGCAAAGAAAATGAAAATTGGTCAAACAAAATTATCGTGTGTGAAAGTAAATGCAACTGATCAAGTAAACCGGAGAAGTATGAGCTGGAACTAAAAATATATTTAACAAAATTAAATTTAGGCCCTAATTTTGTAAAACACTTTGTGTTAGTGTCAGTTAGAGAGTAACTAATTAATTACTTTTGTTTAAAGCGTTTTATTATTATTTTTATTTATTTATTTATTATTATTATTTTTTGTTTGTTTGTTATGAAATTAATTTTTTTTTTGTCAAATCATACTCGTGCTAAAGTGCTAATTTTGTATTTTTGCGCATTTGCTTTTGCGATGTCTACCGAAGTTCGTTTGCAATATGGACGTCCATGTGTGTATTGGTTAGATACAGCCCAGACTTCCTTGTTTACTTTGGCGCAACTACAGCAACAACCACGTCTATAACTTTAGACGCTGCTCGTGCAAAAGGGATTATAAATCAGACATCAAAATCAATTTGGTTTATAAATGCATTTTACGACAATTGCATGATAGATAAATGAAAGCGTTAATACCAACAATAAAATTAGAAATACGAGTGTCTTTAAAATTACAAAACGATAATAGACAGGCATGATATCAAAAATTTATTCAGCTGTTTAGAAATATAAAATTTATGATTATTTTTATTTAGCAACTGTTAAGTCTAGTGTTTTCAGGATTTAAAAAATTTTATGATCATTTAGTCATCTGTGATTATGATTGGAGGGAATTCGAAAAGTGATTTTTTTTTAACTGTAAAGTTATATATCGAATCAGTTACTGTTCTCGGTCCTTTTTTAGGACTCGATAAACTGCATCAGCGTTTATTACGTGGGATTTGGTTGCTTATAAAATTAAAATAAGTGTTTCAGGTCGAAGAGCTCAAAAGCCTAGAATCACACAAAAACCAGGTTACGATAGCATTTGCGATTAAAATTAGCGGGAAGTTACAGGGACGGGCTTTAGAGTCAACCGTTTTCTATAGTTTGTTTTAAACATTTCTCGACCATTCAGAATAACCTTTACCATTCTATTTATTTACATAAATATTATTCAATTATTATTATTAAAACTACAAGAAACTAAACAGGACAAGTAAAAGTGCTTTATTCGGCCGTACCGAACCTTATATACCCTTCACCAACGCACCGTCTGGCGTTACATATATTTTTAAGTACCAATTTCGTTCTTCTTAAGTTATAAAATAGTTTTAGTTAGCAAAAAAAAACAACTTCAGTTGCATTTTTTGTTGTTTTTATGAATGAAAAAAAAAAAAAATTAATTTTCCACCCCTGGAAAAAAATGGTTAGTTTTTTTAAATTTTTTTCAATGCAAATCTTCATGATGGTTTTATTTAGGAAAAACTTAAAATTTTTACACATTTTAGTTATTAAATGTGCCAAAAAGCCTTTTGATTTCCCATTCCTGTAAATTTTTTAGTTTTTAATAGACAATTGAGGCTTCCCAAAGCATAAAATAGGTTCAATTTACAAACAAGAAAAGTTATAATAATTGGTTTTTCGTAATAATTTTATGTCGAGAAGTAGGGGTAAGCTTCCCAGCTCTGGAAACGTATTTCGAATTTTTCTGAATTTCAATACCACTCTATTTATGTTCATATCCAATCCATCAGTCCAAGAACGAAGTCTCTAGCTCAACTGGGGGCTTATACGATTTCACGTACAAACAGACGGACAGACATCGCTCAATCGCCATCACTATTCATAAGAATCCAGAATATATATATATATATATATATATATATATATATGTATATGTGTGAAGCGTATAAAAAGGGACTGGCAACTATGGGCTTGATTACAGAAGTAATTGTGTGTCTATATTTTCTAAAGTTTCCCAAAACTAAAAGATTACAAAAAATTAATTTTTATTCAAACAACTCTTCAACTTGTCCTGCCATCTCAGTCACATCAACAATGACCTGTCGTAATAAAGATTGTGGTGGGACTTTAACTGTCACACACACACGCACACACGCACATAAACATGCAAACCTAAAAATGCTAAAACCGGCAATTACTGAGCGGAAAATCCATTTTATTGATATTAAATGAGTAACTGTTTATTTTATTTCTGACGCCCATATTTACTGAGTGTAAAAAATGTTCATCCCATAATTTGTTGCCAGCAACCGCGACCATAAATTCCCTTGCATTACTCAACTGCAGAGTTCTGCACGTACGCACGCATTTGAGAAAGGCAAGTGTGCAGTTGCAAAGCGTACACACACACACACACACACACACACATGTTAATATGTTTATGTATATTGAATGATAAACAACATGTTTGCAGACTTGATCTGCACAAAAGAACATTTAAGATAATCTAAAAAAAAAAAAAAAATAAACAGATGATGACGTTGTTTTCATGCAAAAGAAAAAAAACTGTTGCACCAACAACAATTTGCAAGAGTTAACTTGGCAAAACAATATTAAACTCCTAAAGGGGATTTTGAATATTTCCTTAAAAAGCTTAATTGCAAGAAACAAGATTCTTGTTTTTGGGAATTGTCGTTTTAACTGTTTAACTTTTATTTTCGTGTTGATTCTTTTTTCCCAAAATTTATTTATAAAAATTCAATTGATCACTTTGAAAATAAAAGTTAAAAAATATTCTGGTTAATTTAACTATCTTGCAGACCACAGTCCTTGGAAGGGAAGTTATTGGCCGTAACGAGAGATACCAGAAGATTACACTAAGGATATAATGAAAGCTATGGAAATGTGGCGGCTTTCGAAAACAGCTGTTCTATTCTGCTGCGTAAGTGGGATAATGAAACTGGTAATAGTTTCTGCTGTTATTTAAATTTTAGTAGGACTGGTTGTCAGGGGGATGACAAATCATATGGTATCGGAACTTTAAAACAGAGGCTTTCATATCCTTTTGAATATGGCACTAAATGAATCATGGTTGTTTACAAACCAAAATTTTACGTGTGACGAGTAAAAATCGCTTTGAATACAAACGAAATCTTTAAAAATATATATATGACAGCCTCAGAAGCCCGGTTACAATATTGATGCAGATCATAAATAAAACTGCTTAACCAAACATGGGAACCATATGCCCAACTTAGAGGGGAAATAAACAACGCAGTCTGGTATCACATCGGACAGGAGATTTAAAGCTCTGGGAAACGGCTCGAAAAAAAGAGAGCGATGTACAAATATCATATGCCCAAAAAAAAACTGACGTGGCATCGTAGGAAGTAGAATGATAAGAATAGAAGTCTTGAGCTGTTCAAAATGTAAGTAGAATTTCGCGGGCTACGAGCTTTCGAAAAGCCCCCGATCATCCAGAACAGAGAAGGTAAAAGTAATTGTTATGATGAATGATCGAAACGCTGTTAGAGAAGTTGTGGAGGATTTCGGCTCTCGGTTTGACTCGAGCCATGCAATTTTGTTGCAAACTTGCATGTTATGCCACACAGTTCTGATGATCCAGTTTAACTCCCGAAATGTTCTTCAAAAATATAGTTTGTGAAGTTGTTTTTGCACTTCACTGAAGCTTAAAACTCTCTTTAACACTTTACCCGGTTGCATATACAACTTGTTGCAGTATGTCTACTCTGCCTCTAAGAATGTGTTGAAAACTCCGTCACGGCCTCCACGTGTACGAGTTTTCATGATTTGTTCTACCTTCTACCCCATACTGTCGGTGTCTGGGCATCGTCGTTAACATTGTTTTTTGTTTTGTTTTCTTCTTTTTTATAACGTTGCAGTAGCATGATGGCCTTTGTTGTATGTAGTTTGTTGGCAACAGCAGCAACACAGTACAATTTTGTTTGCCTTTGCGGCATGGAGGCAAAAGAATGCATACAACATTCGCATGAACTTGTAAGTTGCAATTCACTTGGCTTTTGGTTTTTGCTTGTGTTCACGTTATTCCTCTCATATTCTGAAGGCTGCACAAGTTTAGGGTGGTGTTAGTGACTTCGATTGCATGTGTTTTGTCAAGGGGTTGTGTTTGCTGCCTCAGCTGACTGCAGGACCTTTTTTTTGCAATCTATGACACTGCAATAATGACATAGACAATTGTGACTGCAGCGGATACGTTTTTAGGACTTTTTTCTTTTTTGTAACCGTGTGGTTATCATCAGCTTTATTAAGAATTAATAAAAATAATATCCTTTTTTAAGTGTATTTGAAATTAAATTCAATCCATTTTAATGTCTTAAAATTAATTAAGAATTTTTCGAGTGCTATTAAATTAGCAAATTGAAGGAAGGATGAGCTGAATTTAATTGGTTGAACAAGGAAAATATTATTTTAAATTTTATTCAAGTTTTTATTGAGTTCAACTAAAATTTGGAACTTTATAAATAAATCGTTCTGCATACACTTGTAAAAATAATCAAAATAAATTAATACTTAGGCTATCGATTAGCTAATTTTTAAAATGAAAAATCTGGTGCCAGTTTTGAGAAGTTAAATTTTCGTACTACAAAAACTAAAAGGCATTAAACACAATAACGACAGCAGACTACAGACTACAATTTGTCAAAAATAGAATACGTGTGCGTATATACGAATGATTATTTTTACTACTAGAGACAACACGGCAACGGGTTGTTGTCCATGCTGTTTTTGTGGTTGTAGCCAAATTAGACTAATTTATATTTTGGTGAGCGACAATGAGTAGATGCAGTGTTGCCAGTGTAATATAAATAAATTCAATTATTATAAACTTGAAAATATGCTGTTTTATTATACAGAAAGAAACAACAAACTATATTTCCAAGCTAATGAAATGATTTTATTGGAATAACACTATATATTTTATTGGAATAACACTAATAAAGAGTATAAAATATATGAAAGCGGCTACACTGGCGTTTGAAGAGAATTCTACTACAAACAACAACACATGGTTATTGATTTGGTGGTGTCGTTCTAAAAATAATTAAGTAGCAGACTACGAAGCGACGATTGTAGCCAACGGCTTTTGTAGTCGGTGTCCGTGTAGCCTGCTGTCGTTATTGTGTTTAATGATTAAGTAATGCCTTCCGATCAAAACATTAATGATTAAAATAACTCCATCGAAATCGTATATATCCAAATCCAAATCCATGTTTTTATATAAAATTCTTTCCACCCAAAAAAATACTTTTTAAGCACAGCACATAAAATTTGTGGGAAAACATGTACAGCGTTTTCTTTTCTGGAAAACATTTAACGGGTTTTCACTTCTTTTTTAAAAAGTAGCAGTTTTGAAAATTTCTATCAATCAATTTCTAATAAATTATTTATTTTCAAAGGACAGAATGTTACCATTTTCTATTAAAAAGTGTAAAAAATTTTGCATTCTTTTCTAGAAAAGAAATCAACTTAAGACTCATATGCCGAGTTTCATTATCACTGTTCTCCCCCACCTCCCATGAAGTTCTTAACAATATATAGATAATAATATTTGTTTATATACGATGTCTATTCAGAAAGCTAGATGAAATTTAAATTTGGCAAAAATTATTTGCTTTCCATCAATTTCTGTTTTGTCCCCTTCAAATTAGTCCTCCTCAGATGCAATACGATTAAGTCAACATTCTTTTAGTTATCTAATATACACTTTTAGTAAGTCCTTGAACTCTCTTATCGATTCGATTTTTAACTGTTGAATCTTGGGCACAGGAAAAAATCGTAGAAGCCAAATCGTTTCAATAAGTTGAGTGAGTCATGACTGGAAGAAACTTCCCTGCCACATTTTCTATGCCTAAAATATTCGAAAAAATTTTAGGGCATGAGCCGACATCTTGAGCGACTTCTCTAGCAGTGATTTAACGGTTCCCCATAAAATTTTTTTCACTTTCTCAAGAGTTCCATCCGTTGCTGATGTGCTGGGACGATCCACTTCATTCACATCTTCAGTTCTCTGACTCAGAACACAATCACCGTATAACAACATTGTAATCACTTTCAACAAGCTATTTTATTTGAATTTTAAAGAGGTAAATGGAATTTTTTTATATCGAGTTCCCCCTGAGCGTCTGTGTCTTATATAGGGTGTTTTTTATAGACTGATACAAGTTTAAATCATAATAAAACATACTAATATATTTTTGATATCAATGAAACGATCTTTATTGGATACCAAATTTTATGAGATTAATGTTTAAATATGATTTCGGCCATGTGGCCGCCACGGCTGGCGAGTACCAGGCGCAATCTGGAACACCAATTTTCACAAACAGTAACATTCTGACCATCATCGTTTTTGAAGACAAATGGGCCAATGACTCCGCCAGCCCTTAAAGCGCACCAACCAGTAATTTTCTGTGTGACAATTCTCTTTATTTACGTACCCATTCAACTAAAAATGGGCTTCATCGGAAAACAAAATTTTTAATAAACGAAGTGCACGATAAGTTTGACGAACAGAACCATTATTTTGATTAAAAATTTCCACAATTTTCACTTGTTGCTCTGGTGTAAGTCGATCCATAATGAAATGTCAAAGCAAACTAAACAAAAAACAACTATCAGCTGTTAAATGGGTGTTCCAATAAAGCAGTGATGCCAACTCAAAGTTGCATCACTCTATAAAAAACACCCGATATATTATTAAATTATAATATATAGAAAAACTCTAGCACTTCTAGAAGAATTTCCTAAACAATTAATTGCCTTTTATGAAGGCGTCTTGTTGGTCGACAAGATTACAAAAAAAAATCAAAATAAACACACAAAAAAACTAGTTTTTTAACGAAACAAACAGACAAATTTATGGCTGGGAAGTCCGTATAATAAATTAATGACACACATATTTGCAAAACGAAAGATAATAACATAATATTTGTCATACTATATAACCACATGGCTACTGAATAGGCATTGTGATTTATAACATTATATTGGAAGTTTTATTAATACAAAAAAATATGTGTTTCATGTGTATATTAATTCTGAAATCGCACGAACTGAGAGTCGATTGAGTTCACTATTGAAATTTTGAACTTTTCATATTTCAAACATTTTCATATTGAAATATAAATATAAAATAATGTGTAACGCAAATTGACTACTTTCAAGTGAAATGCAATGAAAAATAGTGCATTAGAAAGGTATTTAGTTTTCATCTAATGAAATCATAAGATATAACAAACAACACGATACAAATAAAAAGTTCTCAATTCGGACAGACAACGAAAGATTTGATTTGGAGAAGAAGAGATTTTAAGGTCAACCGTCAGAGGAATTAAGTAAAAGTTTCTTTAAGCTTTTATAAATTTGTTACAATTTTTTGCTTCAAAAATATTTATCTACATGCTTGACGCGAATATGAATATCTAAAACACTGTCGGCCATTTAAACAGGCCAACAACGACTACAAATCTTAATAATTCATTCCCAAATTCATGAATCGACTGAGTACGTATTTGAACTCACGATCTTTTTCGTCTGAAATAATTAATCTCTATACCAACCATGCTTTAGGACATACATGGCCTTATTGCACTGTATAAACCAGTGGTTCCCACGAGTTATTGCTTCGCGGCCCCCTTGAGATATTTCCACAAAGCCGCGGCCCAACCAAATTTTTTAAAAACATTATTTTAAACTTACAAATAAAGAAAAGCAACTGAAAACAAAACAGCTGATACTGTCAAATTGAAAACAAAACAGTATTGCTGACACACCAGTATCAATATACGATTATAGCGATATAAAAACAGTTGCACCACTTTACAACACGTCAAAAAGAAATACCAAATATATTATTATATGCCAAGAGAATAAAAAGTAGCAACAACTCGCTCGAGTTCTTCGCGGCCCCGCTTGAATGTCTGTACGGACCTCAGGGGGCCGCGTGCCACCACTTGGGAACCAGTGGTGCATTAATAATTTTATTTTTACTGCTTCGTTTAGACTAGCCAAGTCTTACTGATAACTCTTGATTAGTTCCTTGGCCAGAGAGGCAAGCGAAAATAAACAAGTATTCAGCTTCAAATACTCTTAAATTCGATTTCCTTTCTTATCTATAACTTTAATCATTTCTATTTTGTCAAAACAAAAATATAAATTAATACATTAATGACACAAAATTCACATTAAAAAAAAGTAACTAAAAAAATAACACCTGCCTTCAGTGATCACCAATAAAAGTTCGAAAAACAAAATGTGATAAGTTTTGCCACAGAGTTGGCCAGTGTAAATTGGCACTTAACGAACACAAAATTGAATTGATCAGTAAATTTTTCCTAGTAATTTATTTCTTGTTATATCAAAAGTATAGGATTTGCTAGTAAGGAATCTTCTGAAAGAATTCTACTTTGATCGAAAATCGCAATAATAAATTTAAAAAAAAATCTTCTATGAAAATCATAGAGACCTACAATTTATATTTTTGCAAATAGGAAATGCACAATTTCTCAAATCCCGGATTTAATAAAATTAATGCGCAACCTTATGGACTAACTCAAGAAATTTAAATATATACATATGTATGTATATTATTTACATATATGATTGTATGTATGTATGGATATGTAGATATACATTTATTTATGTACGTATGTCTGCATGTACGTACATAAGTATGTACTTGTATATCCATCCGCCACCTTACGCGTTCCCGAAAAGTTGTTATCATTTTACACAATATCGTTCAACACGTACAACCAAACGATGTACATACACGTGTATGTATCTACATATATTATGTACATACATATGCATACCATACATAAGTATAGATGTGATCCTATAACCCATAAAGGTCAGAAATCATTACGAATGTGCTTATATATTTACATACTTCTGTATGTTTTATATACTTTTGTATGTACTTACTTAAAAAAGAAAACATCCAAACGACGTACCCAAAAAAAAAATTTATAAACGGTTGATATCATAATAAAAATTTTATTGAGTAAGTAAACAAAGAAAAAAGTTAGTATCAACAACAACGATGATGACAACTTTTTTGTTGCAGAGTATTAAAAAAAACAAGAAGAGTGCGTAAAAAGCGGCTTTCACGACGACAAACACAAATACAAACAACTTTTGTATTAATTCTCCCCAAAATAAAACGCTATTGATAACACTATGCAACACAATTTAACTTCTTGAGCCACCTGACAATCCACTAGACGAACATACTCATACATACATACATATGAAATATATGTATATATATTTCCCCCATTATCAGTGATAATATCAGTGGTTATAATTATTTATATATTATATTTTAAATTACACAGAATTGGATATTACAACTGATTTTATACCAGCAGTTGTAGAAGGGGACAGCCCTGCTGCCTATCTTAAGCTATTAACACAACAATAACAGCAGGCTACACGAACACCACAACACTACAAAAGCAGTGGGCTACAATCATCGCCTAGTAGTCAGCTACTTAATTATTTTTAGAACGACAACACCAATTCAATAACCATGTGTTGTTGTTTGTAGTGTAATTCTCTTCATACGCCAGTGTAGCCGCTTTCGTGTGTGTAATACTCTGAAATAGTATTATTCCAATAAAATATATTTGAAGTCCACAGTATATGACAAGAAATCATTTCATTAGTTTGGAAATATAGTTTGTTGTTTCTTTTTGTTTAATAAAACAGCATATTTCCAAGTTTATAATGATTGAATTTATTTATATTATACTGGCAACATTGCATCTACTCATTGTCTCTTACCAAAATAAAAATTAGTTTTTGTCTACAACCACAAAAACAGCATGGACAACAACCCGTTGCCGTGTTGTCTGTAGTAGTAAAAATAATCATTCCTATAAACGCACATGTATTCTATTTTTAACAACTTGTAGTCTGTAGTCTGCTGTCGTTATTGTGTTTAATTCTTTAAACAAAAATAGGTAGCTATTTATTTATTAAACGAAGCATAATATATGTATTTATATCAAGTTATTCCGCATTATTTTTCCTGTTGCACAGTGTAAATTTCGGAAATGATAAGAATTTTGAGAGCACGCACACAAACACACACATAATCCATTAAAGAAAACAAGTTTCGTTTTCTGTATATCAAGTAAGTTCACTTGCGAGAGTGTGCGGGAGAGAGGGCTGGAGTCGGGGGAGGAGGTTAGTTTGTATGAAATTTTTAATTTAAATTAATTATTTGTGGATTATTTTTAATTGTACATATATTTTTTATTTAGTTATGTGCTCTTGTTTATTGATATCAATATAAATCCGTTCATAATGCATGTACGTAATTGTAAATACCAATACATTCTCATACAATTACCTCGTTTTTGTGTACATGTAAATTCTAACTTGTTTGTAAATTTGCTGGTTAGTCGTGGCTGCTGTCGTGCATTCTGCAGCATCGCTGCCAACGTCATGCCGTTGGCAGCACTGTACACGTATTAAGTATGCATGTGTATTTGTTTTCCTTTGAATTGTTGTTTGAAAAGAGAATAAAAAAAAGCTTTGCTTTTCATATACCCACCGAAACCCCTACCAGTTCAGACAATACTCCCTAGCAAACTACTAGCACATACACAAATGCAAACGTAAACGCTCACGCATACAAATTGACATTTCTGTGTTTTTACATTTCATACACTGAATGAATTTTGTGTATTTCATTGAAATGTTGCTGTAGTAGTGTAAGAACCAAAAAAATATATAACGAGCCACAGAGAAGCTTTGCTGCTGTCTGTGCACGGTGGTATATTTATTCTTTTTTAATAACGTTTTTGCCTTAGCGTATTTCAAAATTAACTCGCAACGCGTTAACACAGCACTTATCGAGTGTAAAATTATATTAGAATTTATTTATAACAAACAATTTAATATAACAAGAATATACCTAGACAATTTGAAATATATTAACCTGTTTCTGGGAAAAGTGAAAGAAGTAAAAGGAAAAGATTTTGAAAATTTCTTAATTTCTTTTAAGAAAAATACACAATAAAAAAATAAACGATCTCATTTAATTTTTGATAAATGCCTTAAAAATTTTAATTTTTGTTATATAGCAAAACAAGCAAATAAAATTAATATTTTAGAATAAATAATAAGTGCAATTTTTCATAAAAAATTTATTAGAAAAAATAAAAGGAAATTTATAAAGGAAACCATAAACAGTTTTAGTTAAAAAAGAATTTATATTTAATGCAAAAGACTAAAAGAAAATGTTGAAGAAAATATGTTAAAAAATGTATAAAAAGTGCAAGAATTCAGATAATTAAAAGCCATAAATATGTATCTGCTGGTGGAATCTTCTTGGGCAAGAATCAAACAATAAAAACTGCAGCGTTGTTTGAAATTTGCTGGAATATTTAAAAGAAATATTTAGAATTTTAGACTTTATGTTATTTTTAAATAAAATATATAACAATTTTCTGCGCATACATTTTTTATAAAAACAACTCAATAATTGGAATAACTGAAAAAATTCTCTGCAACAAAATGAGAACAATAAATTAACTCAATAGTGAATAATTAATAATTAAATTAATAATGATTATATCAATAATAAAAACTGAGTTGAAACTTTTGTGACAAAATCGATTTTAAATTTGTTAAAAAAAGCCCCAGAACAAACTCAAATATTTGTTCAACATCCCAAAACGATACATGCGGAAGTAGAACTGCTACAAACTAAAATTTAAAGTTTCAAGTGCACATAAAGAAAATCTACAACATCAAACTACATAAAAATCTGGCTTTAAAAGGACTCAGCAAATTGTTGGGGCTCAGAAAAGGGACCAAGAAAGCGTACTCAGTTGGATGCTAAACAAAAAAGTCGGAACTTAATTTTTTTTATTTTAAATAATTAAAAGTAAGTAAACATGTACTTTTGAATACATATTTTTAGTTGGGTCGAGTTCAAATCCAAGAAAAAAAATGTAGCAGAGAAGACAGGAAATTGAAACCAGGTTTCTAGATAACTGTCCCAAAAAATTGTATTCGAATTTCAGTACCATTTAAATATGATTTTACTGGCTGAAAAATACGTCCCCCTAAAATTCTCATTTACTCTCAATTAAGCATTTAGAAAAATTTTGAATTCAAACAAACCGCAATATACTGAACAGCTGATAATTTTTTGATTTTTAAATACATTAAAAAATTATAAATACTGCACCTCATGGGATTTGAACTCCAGCCCAACCAACTGAATATTTTTGGCTGAAATCAATAAATTTAATATTTTTAATTCAATAAATAAAAAGTATTCATAGAAGTATCGAATAAAGCTTTTCAAAATGAAAGAATATTGAAAAAATATTCTTCATGACACACCCACATTTATGTGGGCTGATGATATCGCCACAGCTATACTATTGTCCACCAAATGAAATCTTATTTATAGTGCTCGCAAACAATTTGCTTTTGGTAGATTGATCATAAAACATTCAACACTAAGAGAAAAAAATTTATGTCTAGCGTGTGAACAAATTTGTTTGCCACTGTACCTTGTAAAGGTGTATTTTATTCTTCTTATTATATATCAGGCATTATAAATTCATAGAGTATTTCAAAAGTTAATAATAATATTTATTTGAAGGCAAAATATATTAGCGAAAAGTATATTATAGCGGACATAAAATTATTCGCACACCACCTATAAAAAAAAATATGTAAATAAAAAAAACTTTATACAGAGAGTTAACACAAAATGTTCTTCGTAGCGAATTTCGTAAGACGGTCGAGCATGAAGCGCATAAAATTCAAATTTTTCACAGCGCTCAAACTCCGGTACCTTCTGGCTAAACTCTTTCCAAACTTATTAGATTGGCTATCATCTATAGTAAAGGTACTCTCACACACACACACAACTAAAAGTTTGAATCTATTCTATTAAATTTCGCGCACATAAAATGCACTTCATATTCACGAAATTCGTAGCAAAACGCTTATCACAAACCGCAAAGCGACATGATAAATTCATTTCAGTTTCGTTATATGTATGTATGTACATCCATACAACTACAACAACCTACGACAATATTGTTTAAAGTGACACATAATACGACAAGATTAGGCACAAAGTAGCGGCAAGAAAAAAAAACTCATAAAATAATTTAGAAAAATTAGCAAAGGGAAAGAGCAACAACAGCAAATATTTTAAATTGCATAAAAGAATAATATATAATATTGTATAACAGACGTCATCGAAAATTGTTTAAATTAAATAAACAACTACCGCAAACTAGCCGCCAGAGATGCCAAACTAGGCAATCCCAAAAACCGGGACAATTTTCTCCTCTTACAAGGCCTTTAAGATATAAAAAGGCATGTTAAAGGCACTTTCCCGAACCAGCAAAATATATAATTGGAATTATTATTAATTAAAAACCACATTTTTGTGTCTTTGCTAACAGGTAGGTGTCTGGGCTGTGCGCTTGACTGTTTGTTGGCTTCATGTCAAAAAATAACAAATAAAATATTAAATATATATGGAAAATGGTCGGCCTTAAAGGCCTGGTTTTTTTTCTATTCTTCGCTTTTGAGCTCCTCGGTGATTGATTTTAAACTACTTGAAAATAATCGAGAACACATATATAATTCCGGAGTTTAAAAAGAAAACACTTTTTAAAATTTTTCGTTCACGATATCTCACGAACGGCTTAACCGATTTTGACCATGTTTGCGTGATGGACGTGGTTTTTCAATGAATTAATCTGCAAAGTAGCTGTAACTTAATTTCAAAATATCTTGAAATCGGTTCTAACTCACACGAAGTCTAAATTCAGAAAGTTTGGTTTGGTTTAATTCGGGTTTGCAGGTTGCAGAGTTTATAAAGCGGGTCACATACTTACACACATACAGACATAGTGACAGGATCTAACAATTAGCCAGGCAGTTTCCTAAAGTAATGCTTCACTTTTACACAATAACGACAGCAGACCACAGACTACAACTTGTCAAAAATAGAATACATGAGCATGGGAATGATTATTTTTACTGCTACAGACAACACGGCTACTGGTTGTTGTCCATGCTGTTTTTGTGGTTGTAGACAAAAACTAATTTCTATTTTGGTAAGAGACAATGAGTAAATGCAGTGTTGCCAGTGTAATATAAATAAATTCAATTATTGCAAACTTGAAAATATATTGTTTTATTATACAAAAAGAAACAACAAACTGTATTTCCAAGCTAATGAAATGATTTCTTGTCATACACTGTGGACTTTAAATATATTTTATTGGAAAGCGGCTACACTGGCGTATGAAGAGAGTTACACTACAAACAACAACTCATGGTTATTGATTTGGTGGTGTCGTCTTAAAAGTAAGTAAATAGCTGACTACGAGGCGACGATTGTAGCCAACGACTTTTGTAGTCGGTGTTCGTGTAGCCTGCTGTCGTTATTGTGTTTAATGCTTAAGACCTCAAAAAACTAAGAAATTATCTTAATACTTTTCCGAGTTTTTCAATAGGAGTCTTATGCGTTTATCCCTTTATTCATAGAAAAATGTCAAATGGGTTTGAAATCTTTTTTGAGAAAGTTGTGTATGAAAGATTTTGAATAAAATATATTTCAAACACATTTCAAATACTATAAATATGCGAGTTTGAATGTTTAAATTTTTGCAGAGAATTTTAAAGCCATCTTTCATTAAATATTCTCCGGCATTATAGAGGAAGAAAGCTTGTTTCCACCGGTTACCCAGGGGCATTACTTTTTATTTTTCTAAATTAATTTCTATAAAATATTTCTTTTTTATTTTTATAATGTAAATTTTTCAATCAAAAAGTACATCTCCGCTACCTGTCGTTGGTTTTGGGAATTGTTTCTCACCTTCACTTAAACCATAAACCAACTTTATCAACTGGCATCTCTATTGGCAATCCACCCACCCACTTTCAAGCAAAAAGCAAAACAAGCGCAAAAACAAAAATAATATATTGCGAAAATCACACACATTCACACATATTTAGCAAACAGTTTATTCTAAATTAGTATAAAATTTCAAGTTTAATGTGAAATAAATTATTATCCAAACAACAGAAAAGCTTTTTTGTAACAAAGTATTAGTTTTTATTTTTCTACTCGTACAAAAATTCAATGAGACAGCAAAAAACCAATACAAAGACGTCACGTGTAAAATTACAGCAACAACTTGCTGTTCTATTGAATAACGAACCGTCACTTGTTATTTTAGCGAACTATACAACGCCCGATTGTAATCGCATTTACTTGGGAAAATAAACTGTTGATTTTTTGTTTTCCTTCTATTTATATTAGAAATGAGAGTAAATATTCTCAAAGTTTTCTAAATCAAAGTATTGTCTCAGAGGAAATGTGTTTGTTTTTATTAAATATTTAATCATTTCTAAACATCTCAAACGGTGGGCGTTTAAAGAGAAAATTGAGGTGAAATAAATACATATAAAAGACGAGTATAAAATCGATATTAGTACATGTATTAGTAAAATGTTTTCTAAAATTTCTAATTTATATGAAAATGTAGACTGATCTACAACTGATTGAGTTTCAATCAACAAAAGTTTATACATCTGTTGAGTTGGAGTTCCACTTTAAAATGTTTCAGCAAAATAAATTTAATATTTTTAGTGAAATAACTATTTTTCTTAAAAATATTTTTATTTCTACAATCTTTAATTTCATTATTTTGTGTCTTTCTGATTATTTCCCCCAAAATATTTTCAAATGTCACTGTAATCATTGAAGGGTTTTTCTTTTTTGTTTCTAAGCCGATTTCAAAAAACTATAAACTATTTCCAAGAAAACTATAATAATAATAATAAAGAATTTTTAATGTGTTCAAATATCTTTATAATTCCATAATTTATTTTCGGAAAATATTTTTCTAACAAAATTTTTAATTAAAAGATTTTGAGTTCCAAAAAAAACTATGATAATAATAAAGAATTTTCAATGTATTTAAATATCTTTTTAATTCCATAATAAATTTTCGCAAAATATTTTAATAACAAAATTTTTTACTCATTTAACTTATTCTGCCCCACCGTTTATTATTCATAACTTGTCATTGGATACTGCATCTAATCAATGCCGATTCTTATTCTCCTGGCTTGTTCTGCAAAGAACTAGAGAGAATTAACTAAATATTTTCTACGTTAAAGAGCAAGTGTGAGGACAATATTCATTCATTAATTAATTGAATTTTAACTAACAACGATACGCTAGTGTTTCCGTATCAATTAATAAGAAGAAAAAAAGTTTTTTTTTTTAACAAAATAAGCGTAATTTGATATTATAGAAAAACAATTCTTGGAAATTAAAAAAAAACAAACAAATCAAACAACAAAAAGTTAATTCATTTAATACGTAAGTTAAGTTTGCAATAAAAAAAATAGTTAAACAAATAGAACAGAATCGAAGAGTAAATTATAGAACAAAAACCACATTCCACAACTTATGGATGGTAAGTGTAAAATAACATTAATTTTTCTTTTTCCCACAAAATGATAACTCAGCAAAGTTATACTCAAGATTTACAAAATTGTGAGCCATAAAGCCGCAATCGTTTCTTATATCTACAGTTTGAAATTATGTACAAGACTTTTTAAAATTATATGTGTTTATGTATCTAAGGAATTATATTATTATAAATACTTTACCGCGTTGAATGCGAAATCTATTTTAAATAAACAGTGAAACCACAGACTGCTTGTGACGTCAATGATTGCGGATATTGTCAGTAGTACAAAAATAATTAAATACATTTCGAATTTATACGAGTAAATAGCAAATAATATATTTGCATAACTTACTTAGCTTTCATGCATAGAATTATATTCTATTGCGATCACTATTTTCTATTGATCGCAACTGGTTTTAAGAAGATGTTATTATAAATATTGTTGCATCTATTTTTATTAAAGACTTTGTACAGTCTTTGTGCTGATTGAATAGAACAACTCTTAAACTCAATTTTTTTTAATGTGTAGGATCAGCACTCAGAGGAGCACCCCTACGTCATATGCAGTGGATTGCGTTGGAACTGGGAAAGGAGGGGGATAGTGTTAAGAGGACAGATGAAGACAGATTAGAAGATGGAAAATTTGTTGTAGCATTTATTTTAATAAGTTATGATTTTTTTTTTTCGTTACATATTCCCCCTTATTCCGTAACGTCATGTGAAGACAAAATGAAAAATCGAATACGTTTGTACGTTCAGCAACTGAAAATTTCTAACCTGCTTTTGCTATCTCCCTTGGCGAACGGTCACTCCAGTGCAGAAGTAGTTTTTTCTTTTTTTTATAATATCGACGTGACGTTGTTAAATAATTACAGAATAAAGGGGGATTAAGGTTTATGTATGCGGAATAAACTCATTATTCAAGTGTTCGATTTTTTTTTAGCACTGACGACTTAACATTTTAATTAAATACAAATTTTCTAAATATTTATAGAACCATAAACAAAGTTGATTTGATTTCAAAGCAATGAAAACGCTAACGTACGAATTTTTAATTTAAAGCTAAACTGAATTAAACAAAACTATGGTAACCCGGTGCTCAATATTCCACCACTTGACATTTCTAGTTTGAATAAAAGGTTGTTATAATTCTATATGTTTATTCGAATCTATCTTCAAGCTAATGCGACTAATATTTGGAAAAATAACAATTGGCTTTTCATAAATATTTCATATAAGAGTTTATTCTCTGTCTAATAAAAATTAGAAAAACGCTTTTATATCTGTGGGCATTTACATGTGTGTTTGCAAGTATAGAGAAAAAAATCCAATTTAGTTGCTACTTTCCAAGTAAATCTAAAAAGATCTCTGGTTACTTTCATGCAAATAATTTATATTGTGCACATCTATACAAAAATACCATTCAGAGCATCAATAGTTCATCAATATCGGTGGAGGTTAAGACAACTAAAGTCGCACCACAATAACACGTACAAATGCTAATCCACGTACTCTTGCCACCACAGGACACTTTAACAAGTAACAGTCTCTGAAAACAAAAAGTTTTAAGACAACATCGTCTAGAGGTACGGTAGAATGCCATTTCTTAAAGAGTTACTAACCACGCGTAGTCACAAAATTTCAATGCAATTGTGTTGGATGATTTCGATAATTAACACAAACAAGTCACGGCAATTTTAAAATCTCAAACTTGTGTCTAATTAATAAGGATTTTTTGTTGACCTGAGCTTAGATAATGAAATGCTTGGCGAATTGCGACACTCCTGACAAAATTAACTCTGGATTTCTCTCAGGCACTTAATAAAGAATAAATCTAAAGAACATATTTTCCAACCGCAAAATACTCAGAACAGAAAGTATGTTTTTTTAATAACAATAAATATTAGATTATATTTTGTGTCATAGTTTTGTACAAAACGAGGTCTCCTCTGACCGCCTTTATTTTCAGCTAGAAAAAAAAGAACAATAAAAACTAAAGAAAAAATAAAAGTTCGCTTCAACTTGAAGAAAATCACGAAAAGTTTCGATCAGTACAACGAATTTTTTACAATTATTTGAAGCCCTCAAGAAAATCCCCGATTTTTTTTGTGCAATTAACAACGTTTTTATGTGTGATTTAAATGAGTACTTGCCCGCTGGCACGTTCCTATTTTTTATCTCTTTAATTAAATTTAAATCTGCCTACTTACTATCTTTTGCATTTATTTTCGATCAATATCTTAATTACGTGACACAATTCTCTTCATGAAAATATTAAATGTTAAATTTTATTATGTTTTTGCCACAAGCACTGAGTGATCGTTTATATGAAGATCACTCAGTGTTTGTTAAATATAAACGAATACAAAAATATTTATAAATATTTGACTAACATTTTGCCATTAATTTTGGGTTACTTTGTTTGATTTAGTTTGTGTAGTTCTTATTTACACTGAAGAATTATTTGAATAATTTGTCAAACTTCAAAATATATTGAAAATAAATATTTGAAAATTATAGAATCGCTTGTGCAAAGTGAACAAATGCTTGGGAATCAAATTATTTCATATAAAATCGAGCAGAATCTCCGGTACATTTTTGTAACATCATCAGCTGTTTTTAGTCATTGACTTGGCAACACTCATTTTAGTACAGACAAGAACATGGTTGCATTTCATAAAACCTATTAAAACCCATTAGAAAATCATTTTAAAGCAGGTTTCTGCAATACTGTTTTGTATGATAAAACCAGATGTTAACAGTGGTTTTGAACATTAAGACCAACATTTATTAAGGGCCAGTTAGTATGAAAACTCAACAAATATTTCTTGCAAATATTTGTTTGTGATTTAAAATTTTTATTTTTTATTATGAAGTTAATTCAAGGTCAAAAATATTTTCAAACACTTGTTTATATCAGTATTTTATTAATTTTATTTTTCGTTGCAAGTTGCTATTTTAGAAAATACTTTCCAGCACTAAATTCACTATCCTGAGTTAACTAAACATGACTACTTTACCAATCACATTTGACTGGTAGTTAGTTCTCTATTCAAACTATTATTACATTTAGCTAATAAGCTTTTAATAATCCTTAGCTTTGGATTAATTAAAATTTGCAAAAGCTTTACAATTATATTCAAATTCGTTAATTGCTTTGTTGCTGACTACTTTCAGTTCTTTGAACTTAATCAAATATTTAATCTAATAATTTCCTGTTGATGTATTTAATAAAAGTGAAACAAATTTTTTAGATAACTTTTCGCTTTCATTTGTTAAACTGATAAACAACACGCAAAATAATATGTACAACTAAATAACGTACCTTGTGGACCTTGAAATTGAGTTGATAAGAGTGAAATTGTTCAAGTTTCTTTTACTGTCGTATTCATAAAAGTTAGTAGAAGAAAGCTTTGAAATAAATTCTGTTTAAGCATTGTGCTCTAAAGCATATGAAAATATTTTTTTTAATGCAATTATAAATAAGATCGTTAGAATATATATATATATATATATATATATATATAATCATGTAATATTGTTACCATTTCAATATTTATTGCAAATGTATGATTTTTCCACGCCTTAAATATTGACCTGCAGTGATCTCTTAATATCGAATCTTAAACACAATTTAAATAATTTATAAAAATTCAACGGCAGCAAAAGTGTGATCTTTTCTCTATTATTGTAGTGTTTTTTTTTTATTCATAATTTTTTAATTAATTATTACGGTTTTTCGCCTAATTAAAGTTGATTGTTGATCGTAATAGAGATCATTTAGTTAACGACGTTATACCCTCCAAACTTATTGTTACTTCCTGTTGGTTTCTTTTGTTCGCAAACTTGTCAATATATTTTATGGCTTCCAACTCGTTTTACGCTTCCAGTTTTATTTACTTTTTTTTTTTTCTTCAATATTTTCTAATACAACAATACGAAATGACCTCGCATAACAATATTCTGCTTTTTGGCTATTCAACTCATATCATCTCCATTTTATTTTCCACAAATTTCGTTATTCTTTTCCGCTTCGCCCATAGCATTTTTGTTGTTTTTTGTCGGTTTGACTTTTTAAAGATTTTGCTTTTTGGTGTGTATTTTTTTTTTTTTTTCAATTCAATAACGTTCTAAAGAAATTCTGATAAGAGAATATTGTACACGTAATCATCGGAAACAGTCGAATTTGTTTAATTTTTTTTTTTCACTGAGAAAAGTGTGGAGATATAACTACTGAAATAGCGGCCTAATTAAGTGCGGCATGCGCTATCGTTCGAAATGTCAATAGAATTTAAAATGGAACTTTCTAACGAAAACAAGTTAAGAGATTTAAAGAGTCTGTCTTTGAAAATATAAAACTTAACGATTTAATTGTTGTTGGTGTAGCACATTGGAGATGGTATGGTGAGCAGCTTCATTCATGTTCATGTAGATTTAATACAAAACTCATGCCTGGTCATGCACGTGTACTGCAATCATATGGGTACAACATGATGTCACCCGTTTTGAAATAAAAAGATTTCTTTCGCTGGAATTTTACTATTAAAATGTGATCTTTACAATTTTAATGTCCCCTAAGTTCTGGTCCTACTTATAAAAAAAGTAGCTAAATATCTTTTTAAATTTAATTAAAAGCATTCGAAATCGATTGAATATAATAAATTATATAGTAGACTGTTTCCTATGATTTCAATATTATTGTCGACTTAATTTTGAATATATTTCAAATTTATTATGCATTCAAAATCTGCCATTTCTGTCACACCTTTATAAATTGAAATGCGTGTGTTATTATTAAACAACTGAATGCCATCTAATTAAAAAAAAAAACTGTTGTTGGTACGAGTATTTCCTTTCCATTATAACACACCATACCTTTAGTTTCACCCGGCTAAATGAGCATGTGTGTGTGTGTGCATGCACTCATATTTATACTTATATAAGTATGTGTGTGTGTCTTGTGTCTCTGTTTAATATTTTTGCAAGTTCAAGGATAACTGCTCTGCTTTTTTCTTT
The DNA here is from genome assembly GCA_963675445.1 of Linnaemya vulpina. Lineage (NCBI taxonomy): Eukaryota > Metazoa > Arthropoda > Insecta > Diptera > Tachinidae > Linnaemya > Linnaemya vulpina. The sequence goes on along the minus strand of OY776276.1, from coordinate 1,117,067 downwards.
CTCTTCGCTTTTTGCGTTAGTAAATGCATGCAATTTTGTATTTGCGTCTGTTTTCATATTTTTTTCTTGTTGTTGTTGTTGTTGGGTTTTTAAACTTTTTTTATTTTTTATTTTTTTCAATTTATTTCATAATGATGACCATGACTTTGACTCACAAACAAGGTACATAAATAAGTACATGCGATGGGTATGTGTGTATGATGTACCTATTTAAATAAATAAATAAGTACATAATGTGTATACATACACACATCTGTAAATAACAATCAAATTTACACATACAGAAAGAAACAATTCAATCTTTTTTTTCATTTTAAAATTGTTATTTAAGAACGTTTTCTAAGACGAGCAGTTAAAGCTGATATTTTGCGGTTTATGATCGGAATCATTTCAGTTTTCGAATCAATTCGAGTGTTAGCACTATATTTTGTAATCTCTTATGACTCCTCAGTTGAGTTCGACAACCGTTAAAACTCCTCTAAGAGCCATAATTACAACTTCATGAACAATAACTTGATGGCCAGCTGATCGTACCTGATACATTAAAGAAATTGCAGAATAAAGACACGTTCTTTATAAAGTCCTGCTTTAAACCAACATGAAGTTGTTTTACAGGCTCTAAGATATATGTTTTCCTAATTAATAGAGATAATATGAAGGATATTTAAGAAGTGAGGAATCGTTTTGGTGCAGCCAAGTTTAGAGTGGAGGAACAAAGTTCAGGGAAACCCTATAAATGTTTTTATTTATTTTCAATATTATTTTTTAACTTGTTTCATTCTTACTTACAACATTAAATCGGGTTTCTTTATAATAAAAATCGTTTAAAAAACGTTTTGAAAACACCATTGTATATCATAGAGCTTTCAGGACTCAAATCAGGCCAAAAATATATTTAGTTCTCATACGCATTTAAAAACTAAAACTGCTTTTGCATAGTACTTCCATGCGTATACTTAATGTTATTAATAATGTTACTCATACGTTCCGCTGTACTCGTGTAAAGTTGTTCTTATCTTCTCATAATGGGCAAATATTTTTACACGCTTTCAAAAGCACATCAGGGCGCTTTGTCGCCTATTTACGATATATCATGTGACCGATGCCTTTTTTCGCAATAATACTTGTACTTCGATTCGTTATTGTTTTAATTAAATTTAACCTTTCAATTGGTTTTTTTAGTTTCATTATTGCAAGTTGAATTGTAATAGTCCAGGCTTTTCTTACATATTTTGTTTATAGTAGTAAAAACTATAGTTAAAAGATTCGGCAATTGATTAGTTTCTTTATTCTCTCCATAACTATTACAACAGTCAAATATTCGTGATCAGCATCTCAATCTACGATTTGTTTGAATTTGTAATAGTTTTTCATTACGCCACTTTAAATTTGTTTTAAATATAGACCGCCTTCACACTGAAAGAGGCGTAAAGAAGGAAACCCGCAGCGAATTTAAATAAAGCCCTGCCAAGCGAAACTTACAAATAATCATTTCTAAAAGAACTTTCAAAAGTTGGAAAATAACAAAAATACCAATAAAACATCAATAATATAATAATACCTTTCGATATTGATCGAATGTCGATTGCCATCGAATGTCGTAATTTGTTCCCTGGCCTTATAAGACAAAAATTATTTTATTAAAACGAACTTGAAAGCCTTTTTTGAAAAAATGTCAAGTTCATTTTATAACATACATTTTATGCATCTACAAAATCCAATGCTGCCAAGTTAGAGATTGAAAACAGCTGTTAATATTGAAAGAAACTCCATGATTTCCCTTTTTTCTGCGAAAGACTTCACGACTTTTATATGAAACTATTTGTCTATCCAACTCTTTTTCACTTTGTATTAGCAGCCTTACAATTTCAAAATATTTATTTAAAAATGTTAAATAATTTCCATTTTAAGCACATTAACAATGTGTCTTAATATTTCATACAAACAAAAACAGCTGTTGTACACTTTGTCAAAGAAGTGTTGTCAACTATTTCACAAAAGATTTAATTTGAACAATTTTTTAGATCAAGTGTTAAAATTAGAATCAATCAAAGTTATAGTAAAAAGGCAAAATCAGCTGCTTATTACCGTTAAAACCAGGTTTTAACTTAAGTCGTAAAAAGACTCCAAAAGGCTGAATAGTTAGCCTACGTAGTTGTTTTAACTTTATATGTAAGTATGTATGTATGTGTGTACACGCATATACATAAATATGCTTGCATACAACCACCCCACCACCATTATTCACCTACTCAATTCATCAGTTCCTTATGTCCCAAAAGACATTCACACGTACATACACAGCAGATATAATATCGCAACATACAAAAGGAATGATCGCCCTTAACCTTACGCAAAAGAAATACACACGCTGTGTGTGTGTGTGTGTGCATTTATAGGAACATGTTTCCATATTTATTTGGTTTGTTTTAGCCTACCACATTAAATTTTGTGTTAGACACAGAAAAACATAATTTGACAGGCATAAGAACATCTTTCACTTCTGCTTTTTTTCTTGTTGTTATTGCCAAAAAAACGTGTAAAGCAAACAAGCTAAAATATTACTCTGCACATGTATATGTAAGTATATGTACATATGTACATACATACGCAGTTGTTTATTTATAAAGCCGGTTTGCTATATACAATTCATTTTGGAAATTATTTAAAAGCAAACCCAAATACATGCACACATTTACATATTTATACACACATTCTTCTGTACGTGCCTGTTTGTGTGGGTGTGTGTGTGTGCGTGATTGTTTTGTCATTTACGTATATGTGTATGGGCGATACACGCACAAGTAATTGTATTTGACAGTATAAGTTGCCAAAATATACAGAAAATAAAATTGAGAATATTTCTCGTTCCAATCATTCTAAATATTGGGATTCTATTACACAAGAGAATATCAATACGAAACATTCGCAGAAGCTCATACACACATACACACTAATATAACATACATACAACATCTAAAAGCCTTTGTATAGATTTTTCTGCATTTATCTATGTATACACTTTATATGAGCATATCGTCACCTAAAATGCCAAATAACGTGCAGCAGATACCGGATATAAGTACGTCGCATATAAGAACCCTACAACAAAGTGGACCAACAGCAGCCTGTCCTTTTCATAGAAAAAATACTTTATAAAAAAAAGCACACGATATAAAAATATTTTGGAAAACACCCAAGATATTAAATAAAATAAAAAAAACTTTTTATATCGGGTGTTTTTTATAGAGTGATACAAGTTTAATTCATAATAAAACATAGTAATATATTTTTCATATCAACGAAACGGTCTTTATTGGATAGAAAATTTTATGACATTAATGTTTGAATATGATTTCGGCCATATGGCCGCGACGGCTGGCGCGTACAAGGCGCAGTCTGGAACACCAATTTTCACAAACTTTTCGCAGCATTTGCGGCCGTATTCCGCCGATAACTCTTCGAATGTTGATTTCCAGGTGTTCGATTGTTTGTGGTTTATCGACCTATACAAGTGACTTTACACAACCCCAAAGAAAATAGTCCAATGGGATTAAATCACACGATCTTGGGGGCCATTTCGTGAAATTATTTTTTCGTCAAAAGTTTCCTTGAGTAAATCAATTGTAGCGCCCGCTGTGTGGCATGTGGCTCCGTCCTGTTGGAACCGCATATCAGCCAGATTAATGCCAGCTAATTGAGGTACGAAAAACTTCGAATCATGTTCCTCTACCGTTCACCATTGAAAGTAACATTCTGACAATCATCGTTTTTGAAGACTTATGGGCTCATTATGACTCCGCCAGTCCATAAAGCGCACCAAATAATAATTTTCTGTGTTTTTATAGATATAAAATAAAAAACATACTTTTTTTGGCAGGTACACTGACTATATAAAAATTTTTAATTAAGTGAAAAAGATTTCATTGAATCGAATTTAATTCACCAGCTGGAAAAAGGAGTAGGCATGCCTTCTAGAAGACCTCTACACTCCTTCTTTTGGATGAACAAGACCTTCCCGCTCTATTCCCCACTCACATCTCTTTTAAACACGTTGTCAATGCTGAGAAGGCCATCCATTCTTGTTCTTTCTTAATCGCACTTAGAAGGCCTCTTAATTAATGGCTTCCAGAAGGCCTGGATATTAAGCCCTGCTAATATGTCTGTTGTTTTATGTACGCATTTTAATATTTAAAAAAATCAGTTTTTGATTAACATAAAATTATAATAAAAAAAAATTATATAAAAAATAGAAATTTCAAAAGGAAAAATTAAAATAATTCAAAAATAATTACAAATCTTAAGCATTACAATAACGACAGCAGGCTGCAGACTACAACTTGTCAAAAATAGAATACATCACCGTATATGGGAATGATTATTTTTACTACTACAGGCAACACAGCTGCTGGTTGTTGTCACTGCTATTTTGTGGTTGTATCTAAACTAAATTAATTTCTATTTTGGTGAGCGACAATGCGTAGATGCAATGTTGCAAGTATAATATAAATAAATTCAAGTGATGTAAACTTGAAAATATGCTGTTTTATTATACAAGAAGAAACAACAAACTATATTTCCAAGCTAATGAAATGATTTCTTGGCATATACTGTGGACTTTATATATATTTTATTAGAATAACACTGTTTAAGAGTATTACATACATGAGAGCGGCTACACTGGCGTATGAAGAGAATTCTACTACGAACAACAACTCATGGTTATTGATTTGGTGGTGTCGTTTTAAAAATAATTAAGTAGCTGACTACGATGCGACGACTGTAGCCAACGGCTTTTGTAGTCGGTATTCGTGTAGCCTGCTGTCGTTACTGTGTTTAATGCTTTATGTAATATATTATGTTTTTTTTTATTTATAGATTTTTTGTTTTTATAAATATGAAATTTATTTGTTGGGTGGTTAAGCAATGTCTATATGCATTTCATTGGCGCTTTTTACCAAATCGTCAGTAGACTTCAACCACAGTATTTTTTTTTTATAAATCTATATTCGGCTGATACCTTCTACGGACGAATGAGAGGCCTTCTCTTTCCCCTTCGAACAAAAGCGAAGATGTATTTTATGACGGATCTTTTGTACAAGTGGATTGAATCCTTACGTCAGACCTTCTTTATATGTTGTATAAGATTGAGCATTAAATAACAAATATCAAACAGTTTGATTTTAGTCTAGACTTGCGAAATTTGTTTCCAAGCAGTTTTCATTTTATAACGTTTTCAACTTCTATAAACTCTTGAAAACTGACGTTACGTTACTTTGCATTTTAGGTGACGATATGTATATACTTATGTAGGCATGTACTTATGAATTATTTTCTTAGCACACAAGCCCATTCACCATCGTACACCTTGTTATTGAACATTTTAGCTGTTAATAATTTTTGCAGTTGTTTTTGCAATTTATATTCAATTCTAACGCGCAACATTCTCGTTTGTATGTACATACATAATATGTACGTAAGTATGTATATGTATTTGCCATCGGCTGTACACCCATTATGTATGTATGTATATAAGTACATGTGTCCAAACATACCTCAGTGATATTAATTTTCTTGTGGTGCCAACAATAAAACACCGCCATTTTGCTTTCAAATTATGGCAATTGAATTATTTTAATTGTTTTTACAACAATTAGTATTGCAAATATAATTGAATTTAATAAATATGTTCGGGGGTTATATTCGACATTCGATATTGATCGAAATTTCCGTATAAATTGATAACGATCGATATCTATAAGCTTAAGGTCTCTTTATTTTTATTAATTTATAAATTGCTTTTTTTTAATAATTTATATTTTAATAAAAATAAAGAGACCTTAAGCTTAAAAATATGAATGCATATTATTAATCAAAAAGAGGTAAAAAAACAAGAAAAATTAATTCATTAATAATTTAATTTTTTTCGACCTCTTTTTTATAAATAATACAGATTTTCTTGAGCTTAAGGTCTTTGTGATAGCGAAAATTCAATTGTGAATAGTATTTCTTCTGGGATTAGGGTTTTAGAAATTCCCAAAAAAAAAACACTATCAATTTTGATTTCCCTTTTCCCGGAAATTAGACGCTGGAATTCCCAAGATTAATAGAAATTCGCCTCCTATTCAAATACTCGCATTGATATCATTCCATAGTGATTGCCATTTAAAACAACAATGCTGAACAACATCAGTTAGTTGTTAATTGGATTTTTGGTGGATTTTTCAAAGCTTTAAGATTTTAAATTATGGAGAAAAGGAAAGCATGGACGCTCACAACATGTTTTTTCATATTAATAATGCCGCCGTATTGATCGTCTAAACTAATTTTTAACTTGAAAATTATTAAGTTGGTCAGTATTGTTTTAATTAAATACACACACATATATGTATGTACATATGTATGGGTACTGCACATATATATGTAGTTTACATATTATTAATATGTGTACAGGTTTATGTATGGATGTATGTGTGCATATCTGGATGTGCACGGGCGTATGTGCTAAAAACAAAGTCATACAATTTTTTTTTGTTATGGTTTGAGTTTTTTTCTCATTTCAAAAAAAAAGTTGAGCATATAATTTTTGTATTTTTAATCAAAATTTCAAAGATTCATCATTCCTTTCCCCTCGTATAACCATCGACCGTCATAAGAACACATTTATGCACATGCACATGTCGGGTATTTGCTGGTTTATATAAAAAATAATACGCTGTCTTTACTTATGCCTTAACAAAAAAGAAATTAATTGAATAAAATAAAATATGTACATAATTAAATTGCAAACAGAAATTTATTTCAAAGAACGTATGTACATACACATACAAATGTATTTATGTATGTATGTATATTAGACTTGTCAGTATGTTCTTGTATGGGGTTTCTACTACCATCCTTCAATTTTTAAAAAATCCTTTAATTATAATTAGAAAATTATTTATCTGGTTATATTCTAGGCTTTTTTATGCACTGACTCTTTAGATAATCACAAGGGATCACTTTTGTTAATTATATAATTATTAGCAAGATTTTCTTAATACCTACATAGTCTTTTTACAACAAATCTGTAGGTATTCGTAGTCGCATGTACAAAATACGCAAACAAGTAAGAATTTTTACTTAAATTCTTCTTCATAGTTTACCTTCTTCAAAAATATTTTCAAGCTCTTTTTTACTTTCAACAATATAAAACAAACAAAAAAAAACAGCAAAAAACTTATTTCTTAATTTTTACAACGCTTTTAACGCTGGCGTTGTTCCGTTCATTGACCCTTTTTTGTATTGTTGTTGTTGTTGTTTTTTTTTCATTATTTGATTAAGGCTCTGTTTCTACTCCAGTGCGGTCGTTGCTTTTCTGTTTACAGAAAATGCGGTGCCTACATGGTATAGGCATAATAAGTAGCCACATAGGCACATATGTACATTCATACATACATATGTATGTAAGCGTGTACACACACACATGCATATAAATAAATTCTTATACTTTCATATAACGTTTATGAGCTTCCACACGCACAAAATCTTAATAAAATGTTCGTATTAAAATTAATTTACTAATTTTGACAAGTCGTTAGTAGATTAAATTAAAATTGTGCCTGATTAATTGACAATCAATTACTTTCAACCCCCACGTATGCAGGCACAAACAAGGAGTTTATTTATACAAAACAATTTTTTAGCTCATTTCCTCTAATCCCTGTTTGTATTAAAATAATTGCCTACTTTGTGGGGCTAAGCACATGTTCGTACATATTCTGTTTCTATTTTTCTTATCTCTGCACGTACCTACACACGCATGTTTTACAGCCAAAACAAAGAGTTGATACAAATTTTTGTTTTATTAACCAACGCTGAATTTATTCTAAAAATAATCTCTAACTTGACATTTAACGATCGTTACTCCCACTTCTATTGTTTTGTGTTTTCTTTCATTGAGTTTCAGTTATTTTGCTAAGTTATAAAAAGTATTTGGCAAACTTTCATGCACACTTAAAAGGAAACCAGCGCGCACACACACATGCATATACATCTCCTAAGCCAAGAATTACCAAAATTTGTTAATAAAAATTAAGAGGAACAGCATGCATGTAGTAGTAAAGTCAATGATTCAAAAATGTTGAAAACATGCACACACGCACATACTGGGAGCAGCCGCAGCAGCAGAAGCAGTTACAGAGCAGTAGCATAATATCACCACAAATAAAAAGCTTCAACACTCGCATATTAAATAACAAAAGCAGCAGCAAATGCAAAACATCTCATACAATATTGCAAATAAGTATGTATGTGTGAGCATGTTCTGTCGTGCTCTTGCTTTATTTTGCACAAAAACAGCAGCAATACACCAATACACACACGACATAGAACACCACAGAGCATAAGAAAAAACAAAACACAAAATAAGAACAAGCACACGGCAAAAAACAGTTTTGAACTTGAACTACACGTGGAGGCAGTGCAAGAGTTTTCAACAGATATTCATTCGTCTTGAATCGTTCGCTAACACGATTGTAAACGACGAAATATTTTACTACAACAATAATTGCTGTTACGAAAATAATTTTTTGCATGCAGAACCAAACAATAACAGGCAAGTGTATGAGCCAGACATGAGTATTCATTTTAGCAAAATACTTGCGAATTTGCCACTAAAAAAAGGCAAATAAAATATTGTCGTATACGCCAGACAGCTGATTCAAGCAAGGAAAAGAAGTGCTTTAACAAAAACTGTGAAAAGTATTTTATATTTTTTTTATCAAAAATTACTGGAAGTAATTTTTAATAAAAAATAAGTGATTTTTGTACATACTACGTATATAAAAGTGGATTGCATTAAAAGTACATGCGGAACTCGCTGAATATCCGGTCCATTCTTTTACCTCTTCGGCTGTTTTCAATATTTAGCTTGGCAGCACCACATTTAGTACAGCCAAGTTTGCATTTCATAAACCTTCTTCTGTGTTTTCACACTTTAAGTTAAAACTATAAACTTGTGATTTGGCGTTCACACTGCAAATTTAATTAATGCAGGTTTTAACACACAGTTTGTCTAATAAATTTAGTCACAATAAATTAAATTTCCTAAAGAAATAGATGGATTTGTTGTTGTTCTTTTCTTCTTTTAATTCACAAAATGTATTGCAGTTGTTTTTGTTTTTATACAAAAATATTAAGTTTTAAAATGGAAATTCTATTATATTTTATAAATGGTTATTTTAAAATTTTGAAAATACTTATAAAACACATGCTGGGAAATAACCTTATTTTATATAAAAATCATGCGAGTTTTTTTGGGTATTCTTGTGCATTCGTTGAAAAATGTACAGATGTTTCCAATAGAAAACTTGGCAGTACTCAACTTAGCACGGACCAAAACAAGGTTGCATATCATAACACCTACTTAAAAGCAATTCAAAAGTGGTTTTAGTTTGTTTTGATAAAACCTTTTTTGTATGGCAAAACCAGGTTTTAACAGCACTACCTTACAAATCTGCTTACCGGGAAGCAAACTTTTTTCTCTGCGTTAGAGATGTATTATTTGCATGCAGGGCTGTGCATGCAAGTAAAAGATTTACACGTGCCGAATGTTAATACACGACGATTGACAAGAAGAATTTCAGACAGACAAAATAAATAGTCTGCTGTTGCTATGAGGAGACCCCTGATATGAAGCTGCCTTGTGCATGGGTTTTCAACTTAAGGCAGGCCAGTGTAGGAACAGCAATGCGTGAATGTATGTGTGCCTGTGTATGACGTAGAGGGTTGTTTATGGTTTTGTCATTTTGCTAGCTTTTTATAATATGGATTTTTATTCGCATGTACAGAAGATTTAGTTTTTATATTTTTGGTTTGAGTTGATATTTTAAAATACACGCGGGCCAATGTCAAATTTTAGTAAAAATGGAATGTGTACACATGCGGATGAGTTTTGTTTTTGCACTCACCCATGTACATAAACATGCATGTGTGGATGTGTTATGTATTTGCATACACATACAGTATAAATATTCAGTCCATTTATGATTATGCACGTGTGCATGTGCATGTAGTTGAAAGGTATTAGAAAGAGTTGGTGGTAAACGTTTGTTTGGAAAAGGACAATGACAAACAAAACGAAAGTGAAGTTTTCGATTGCAAAACCAAATACAGCAAATAAGCAACTTCCAGTGAAAGGAACTTTCGTTTTGAAGAAAGGAAAACTTATAAAAATAAACTTTTTTTTTATATTCAAATGCAAAGGAAGTTTAAATGCAAAAATTTATATGAAGTTTAAAATTAGTTTTGTATAAAATATAACAAAAGAAGTAGACAGACGATTAGCTAATACAAGTATTTTAAATATATCGCAGAACGGAGTTTAGCTGATACTATTGTCGTTAATAGTGAAATTATCTCTCATGTCTGTTAAAAATCCTCCTCTTGATGAATATTCGGTTCTTGAATATTCGATATCGATCGAAATTCTTATGTTGCCCCCTGCTTCATTTTATCTAAAACAATTTTTGTTTGAATTTTTATCAAATGCTTATATCTGTAGATATTTAAATCAGAAGAAGAAAACTAAAGATTTCAAACTACTCTACTCACTTCTGACCAAAATATTTTTCCACACTGAAAAAATTAATATTCAATCGTCAATAACTTTGCACAGCGTCAGCTGATTTCAAAATAACTGATTTCATATGAAAACTTTCGGTTTCTACTTTAAACATTTCTGGAAATTATTTTGCGGCTCATCGCGATCTACTTTTGATTTGCATGTTTTTCATCAAAAGTAACCAATCGGAAAATATTTGTCATTCTTTTTTAACAGATAAAAGTCTCCAGAATGATTTTATGACAATTAGCGGAATGTAGTCATACGATTATTTCAACCTGCGACAACACAAACGATCAGCTGTTGTGATAGTTTCTGCTTTCTTTTGTTTTTAGTGGGTAAAATGTCTTCAAAACCAAGACTTTATCGTCTGCACTATATATTTTGTGTTTATTCAAATAAAAAAATAATAATAACAAAATAAAAATAAAAGAAACAATAGAAAACGAATAATTTGGTTAAGAGATTTTTTTTTAAAGATGGGCATATGAGATGAAACTAAACACTTCCGAGATATTGACACCCAACTTTCTTGAAATAAAAATTGGTACTGGTATGACGGTATATTTGCACGATGGTCGTTATACATACATAATAGAATATTGCCACTCTTGCGTGCAAATAGTTTGCAGCAATGAAAAGTATGTCTGGCAACACAATTTCAAGCATCACCTGTGCAACTCTGTAATTACACTTGCACACCAAATTCGCTCGTTTTTCTTGTTTTATGTCTATGCATATTTTGTTGTTGCGTCGATAAAAGCTATTTATTTTTGCAAAAATTTGTGAGGTTAAGTAGTATTTTTGCTATTTACAAAAACTAAAATAAAAAGCCCCACATTGGCGCGGGTATTGTGGACTTTGATTGCCGCACAAAAATGCAATCAAAAAATATTGACTTTTAATATTTTTATTTCCGCACGGTTCTGTAACACGATTGCTGCACAAGGCTTGCACTTGATTCGTCAAAATTAACAAAACATTGATCGTGATTGCCGCATGAGGCAATTAGTTGTGTAATAACACGATTGGAAATTCGTATTATCCTATCCCGTGTTCTAATAAATTTAAAATATTCCTATAAGTATTTAAAAAGAAAAACGTCATCTTGTAAAAATTTTAGTTTCAAAATATCTATGCAAGACAAAATAGACAGACACAGTTTCAGTTGCTGCACTTCAGATATCGGGTGTTTTTATAGTGATACAACTTTGAGTTGGCATCACCGCTTTATTTGACCACCCATTTAACAGCTGATAGTTGCTTTTTGTTTAATTTGACATTTCATTATGGATCGACTTACACCAGAGCAAATTTTTAATCAAAATAATAGTTCTGTTGGTCAAGCTTATCGTGCACTTCGTCCATTCAAAATTTTATTTTCCGTGAAGCCCATTTTTGGTTGAATGGGTACGTAAATAAACAGAATTGTCGCATTTGGATGGAGGAGAATCCACAAGTTTTTGTCGAAACACACAATTACATCCACAGAAACTACTGTTTGGTGCGCTTTAAGGGCTGGCGGAGACATTGGCCCATATATCTTCAGAAACGATGATGGTCAGAATGTTACTGTTTGTGAAAATTGGCGTTCCAGATTGCGCCTTTTACGCGCCAGCCGTGGCGGCCACATAGCCGAAATCATACTTAAACATTAATGTCATAAAATTTTCTATCCAATAAAGACCGCTTCATTGATATCAAAAATATATTACTATGTTTTATTATGATTTAAACTTGTATCACTCTATAAAAGATACCCTTTATATACATTTTAAAATTTTGTCCAATAATAATTATTGCCGCTGTTATATTATAACGAATTATAGCGAAACTTCGCTAGATAAGCATGAAGTTGTTTGCCTATTGGCCTTTGGTTAGCCTTAAAGGGTTTTCGTTCTATAGTTGTGATAAAAAGATTTTTCATTTAGTTGTCAAAGGTTTCGCTAAGAAAAGATTTTATACTAAAATATCACGGATTTGATACCACGTCTATTAAGGGATATTGTTGCACATTTAAAAGTGAGAGATTGTAAAATATTTCAAAATATTCGACACTATAATGTGTAACGTCTCCAGTGTGCACATGGAGATCTCCCCACATCATTTTGAATTTTAATGGAAATAATTTAATAATTTTTTTCTTTGTTTGGTGTTGTAAACATTTTTGTTTACAACAATAAATAATTACAAATATATTGCGATTTTTCCACGAATTGCTGTTTATTAAAACACAATATTTATTTTAAATAATATAATTTTTATATCACACATGCACATATCATTTACTATGTACTTACATTAGGGCCGACCTCTTTTTCGAGATAAAACGCAGTATTTAAATTTTCAAAGTACTATAGCTCTGGAAGGAATCTACTGATTCCCACCCGATAAGCGGTGATAATACAAATTTCTCAAATTTTCGATTGTTTTTCGTTCACGATATCTAACGATTTTTTTCAATATACTTTTTTTCGGTCCGTATCAGTTCCGATTCACAGTTTGGTTCATATGTTAGAAGCGGCTCACATATTTACACACACACATATATACAGACAAGCCATAATGACACTCTCCTAGAAGTAGTCAGGCAAGTTTCCTAGGAAACCAGGACGTCCGAGACCTGATAAGAACTCGATTTTTGCAAAACAAACTTCCCGATATTTTGAACATTTCAAGTTTCTTGAGCGGAATATCAAAATGATGTCAGCCAGTCTCACGTACGATATGCTAAACGTTTTAAGAGTAGCACACAAATTCATTGAACCACTATTTATAAATGCAAGCGCAAGTATTGAAACCCACTAATCACACTTTTCCATCACCGCAGCCAGTGTGACCATATTCGAACTTTTGCTACGGAATTTAGTTGTTTTATTTTACACGATTTAAATTTAGCTCCTCTAAATAATTTATTTACTTATTTAAAATAACATATTTTATAAATTAATTTATAAAGTACAAAATCTAAATAATTATAGATTTAATTTTCGCCTTCATTCGTTTGCAGCCACCTCCTGATATTTTTTTGTGCACATAAGCATTTATAAAACTGAGAACACAATATGGCATTTTGTGATATCGCATTTTTGTTACTTAGAAATGAAAAAAAACGCTGGCAAAAGATTTATGTATATCGTGACAGTCCAAAATGTAAACAACTGTTGACAATATAAAAATATTTTAACGGTCAAAACTCCTGCCCTTCTAAAGAAATATTTATAAGAAAATTTCCAGTTTTGACACTGGTCTACACTACTGTATTTCCTTACGATGGCACAAAACACCATACTGTGTTCTGAGCTTTAGTCTTCAAACGATTGAAATGGTTTTGAGAATGAAATTGTTATTTTCATGCCACTTATTTTATAGAACTGCCCTACTACACGTAGTAAACTGGAAGCGCATTTTATTTTTTTAATATATTTAATTACTATATCAACAATAATAATAAATGGTATGTTTACACCAATTACGTGTTAAAAACTTTAGTCGAACAACGATTGTTAAATGCCAACTAGAAGAAAATAAAGTGGAAAAACAAAATAAATTTTGTTGTTATTTACGACCTACGCCAACGTATATATGAATATTTCAGTATTTACACACGCGTTCTACAAAAAGCACAACCAAAATACCAACAACAACAAAAATATGTATATACTTTCTAATAATAAAAGAAAAACGACAAAAATATCCATTATCTTTCGAATTGCCCCCTGATCTTCGCTATTAAATTGATAGAATAGATAAACTCACTACTACATGCCTACATATTTAAGAACGCATGTATGCGTGTGTGTGTATATATATGTTAGCCAAGTGTATAATAATGTTCAAATGTATGTACCTATTTATGCTTGTACATACATTTCCCTATACATAGATATTTACCTACACACATACGTGTATACGTACAAATGTATAAGTAAATAAGTATGTGTGTAATTACACATTCTCGTTCAATCTCAAAAAATATACTTGTAGCATGTTCACACTTAACATTTTTTGTCCCAAAAACTATAACCAATAAATAGTATTTAAAAAGCTTTTATTTCAGGCAAGTAAAAGTTTATTTACTTAAACGGATTCTAATAAATAATAAATTTTATTACAATTTCTATTAGTTATGGATGAAATTGTGTTATTTCATAAACATCTAAATCATTATTCGTTAGTATTTAGTGGTTACGTCTTTTTGCGGAAATATTGGACGAGTGTGAATGAGCTTTTACAAGTTTTCTGTTATTTGAAACGTATTAATAGATTTTATAAATTGCTGAGGTAAAAGTACATACAAACAAACATGTCTAAGTAGAACGTACGTTAGTATTGACTGGTGTATATAATTATGTTTTCTGTATTTACATAAATATGTATTACGTATTTACATAGATAGTAAATGTATAAGCATGATAAATGTATATAAGCATGAACTTGTACATATACAGCGTTTTTAAACAAAGACGCTACAAAAGTAGAGCGACAAGGACAGCAAACGACGCCATATTTCTTGCCGCTCTTTTGACATTTCTCTTTATTGAGGTTTGCCATTTTTTTATGAAAAGATATACGAGCCAACAACGAGTCGAAATTATTAAAATTTACTACCGAAATTCGGAGTCAGTGGCCCCAACGTCCAATTTATGGTCGTCATAATCGTCCTAGCAGATCAACAATTGAGCGTCTACTGGAAAAATTTTAATCCACAGGCACAGTACAAAATGTTACCGTGCCAGTGAGACAAAGAAGTGCCCGTAGTGTCGACAATATTGCTGCTGCTGAGGCTTCAGTTGAAGAATGCTCAAATGTGTCTCTCAGACTTCGTTCTCAAGCGTTGGGCATCTCTGTGACGTCGTTGTGACGAATTTTGCACAAAAGTCTTGGCCTACATCCTTACAAGAGCAAATTGACGCAAGAACTGAAGCCGCTTGACCACCAGAAGCGTCGTATGCTCGTGAATTGGGCTGAGCAACAACTTGAAAATGATACGGATTTTCATCGAAAAATCATCTTCAGCGATGAGGCTGAATGGCTTCGTCAATAAACAAAATATCCGTTATTGGTCAGACAGCAATCCACACGTACTCCATGAGTCATCATTGCATTCCGAAAAAATTACGGTTTGGTGTGGTTTATGGGACGGCGGCGTCATTGGGCCGTACTTCTTCCGTGATGATCAAGATCGGCACGTTACTGTGAATGGCATCGCTACCGTTCAATGATAACTGAATATTTTTGGCCCCAATTGGATGATATGGACTGGGAGGACATGTGGTTCCAACAGGACGGCGCCACAAGCCACACAGCGAATGTCACAATCAATTTATTGGAAACCAAGTTTGGAGAACGTGTTATCTCGATTGGCCGCCTCGGTCGCGCGATTTGACGCCGTTAGACTATTTCCTGTGGGGCTACGTCAAGTCTATGGTCTATGCCAACAAGCCAGCGACAATTGATGAACTTCGTACGAATATCGAACGTGATATCAGCAGTATCGGCCGATTTATGCTTGAAGACCGTCGAAAATTGGGTTCAGCGTCTGGACTTCTGCAACCGTACCCGTGGTGGCCATGCAAAAGAAATTGAGTTCCATACATATTGACCTCAAACGTACTTTCACAAAAATAAATAATTTAAATAATATTTCGTTTTATTAAAAATAAAAACAAACTTTTGTAGCGTTTTTATTGAAAAACCCGATATATACAGGGGCCTTCTAAAAGGAATTAATTTAAAGGCCTTCTAAGAACCATTGAGAAAGAAGTGAGAGCGGAAGTCTTTCTCCGCACTGACAAAGTGTCTAAAAAAGTTGGGAGTATGAAATGGAGAGGCAAGATCTTGTGCATCCCCTTTCGATTCATTCTCCGGAGGTTCTAAAACACTATCAATTCAATGGGCTTTAGAAAGGCTTACAGATAATAACTGTCAAAAAGATTTCAAAAAAGTCAAAATAGTTACAACGAAATTCCCCACCTTCTCCTTTCTAGTTCTGGCACTGCAATGTGGGGGTTGTACCCTGAGCGCTGGTGCAACAAAAAAAACTAAATAAATAAATCATATTGAAGTCCTTTTAAGTAAGAAATGTTAATACGCCTTCCAGTTAATTACTTTTAAAAGTCCTGGATGTTGATCGCTGCTAATATAACAGCTTTTCTACCAGCATATTAATTTTTATTAACAAGAAATTATACTTTTGCCTTCGAATTATCTAAAAGATATCTCTTTAACTATCCGCTAATTTGAACCGCAAAATTATTGTAACATTCTTTTTTGTGCTGTTCTATGCTTCCGAACTCAAAAGTCTAAAGTTTGATCAAATAATATTATTTTGAATAAATCAACCCACCATCGCATGACTGATCCAGTCTTCTGAGTTCTATAAAATAATCTGGAACACTAACTGATTCGACATGTGAATAATTACGGTTTTCAAAATAATCTTTCGAATTTTTTTCGTTCACGATATCGTCTTGAGCTGATCAGTCTCTGCAATTCATCGGCAAGGCTGTTTAAAAATTATTTTAAAAAACTCGGTTTGAAAAAATGGTCCGAAATGGTTTAATTAAATTTGTTAGAACTCTTTGGAAGCCACTAGTTTGGTTCGAACCGGTCCATCCGTTCAAAAGTTACAAGTGGTTCAAAAACTTACACACACGCACAAACACATACTCACATACACTCAGGTATAGTGACACTCTTTCGGGAGTAGTCACGGAAACTTCCTAGGATCTCAGAACTTCGAGATCCCATGAGAACTTTCAAAGCGGGCTGAAACGAATAGCTTTCCAATTTTTTTAAATTGCTATAACACAACAACAACTATAATACAAAAATCAATATGCTGCATACTTAATGACACTCAGAATTAGCGTTAGAAAATGATAGTTTATATTGAAAAGTCATTTATAAAAGTAGGCACATGCCCAAACATGTTGATGTATGTAAATAACTTCGTAAGTGGAATATATATGTTTGTTTTTTAAATGAATCCATATAAAAATCTTCGATTACATTAAAACTGTAGTTCACTGAACTTTAAAATATTTCAAAACATTTTTGTTCAAGTATTCCACCAAATAGACAAAATAGATTGTTGTAAATAGAAATAAATTCATTTAATTGAGCTTTATTATAGCTTTAAAGTCCATTATTTAAAATTGAAATAAAAAAATGCTTTTTTTACCGGAAATTTGTTAAAAAGTCTTATTTGAACATCTTGTTTGTATGCAACTAGTACAGTTCGACATATTTCACGTAAAGTGCTGTGGATGAAAGACAATCATTTATTAAAGCACAACAGACAAAAAATAAAAAAATAAAATTTAAAACAACTTCATTTATTAACAACAATATCATCAACGTTGAAATAATAAAATCATTGAAAAAAGCACTACTTATTCATGGCTGCTCAAGTTTTATATGGTCTTGTTGGAGAAAACAACAAATATGCTGGTGGCAGCAGTGAATTTAACAACGGGTTCATTGACCCTTCTGGCGATGTAAATTTATATATGTAGCATGTCTGGCATGGCCCAAAAAGCAACACACACCAACACTTTAGATGATGATGGAAAAACACTTAGTCAAGGCAAGTACAAGACGAATTTTATGAGAGACGTAGGAAAAAAAGTTTATTTATTTAGTCATTTATTTATTTTTTTTATAAAAACAAAATTGAGACTTTTAGAACGAGCACCTGGACGATATCCAAAAATGTATGAATTTTTGTAATTTAGTTACACTGGGCTACTACACACAAACATATGGAAGTACTTGGCCTGCAGAAAGTGTCAATAGTGTAACTATACTGACCTACTATCGACACAGTCACCAGTACTACTGACTTATAACGTCCCAGACAGTGCTACTTCAAGGTAGTCATTTAGCACTTGCGTGTGATGGAAAATTCACTACTGATATCAGCACTATTGACTGGGTAATTCTTTTGGGGACATGCGCGTACCCAGAAGAGACTCACTAGAATGTTTTAGTAATTCTAGTCTACACTTTTGGTAATCCCCGAAAATAGATGTGATAATGAAAATGCGTTGTTTTTTAATTTTTGGAGTTTTAATAAATATAAATCTGAAAGCTTCATTCCCATCAGTGTTTTTTTTTTCTCATCAAACACTGAAACAAAAATTAGGGAGTAATTAATTTCAGTCTATTTAACAACTTTTTAAGTCATATTTTAGACAGGGCAGTTTTCGGATTTTATAGGAGAGAGTGAGAGAGAGAGAGGTACCTTGTACCGAAAAAGTTACTTCAATTCTTATTTTGTTATTTCATTCTCAATATGGCGTTGTATTAACTTGCGGTAAAAATATTTAAAATAAAAAAGAATTTTTAAAAGAGAATTGTCTAAAACATTTAAAAAAATCAACAAGCCCACCGCCACAAACCTTTTTTTTTTCTTATCAAAGGCAAACACAAAAACGTCGACGCTTTATTTACAATGCCGCCAAAAGGTCGCCATAATAGTAGACAAAGTGGTGACTAGGGGACACTTGTTTCCACACTGCAGCCAGTCTGGGGCCAAGTGCCTCTGTGACAATATTCTATTTCCAAAGACAACTCTAAACGTTTTCTTCTGTTGATCAATATGGAATAAATAGTGACAACAGATGTGGCGTATTTTCGGTGATTCTCTAAGTCACTCACATATTAAATGTCTATAGAACAAAACGTGGCATCGGGTACAATTGAGTAATGAGAGAGTCAAAAGCGAGTTAGTAGATTTTAACCATTGACATTTCCTACAGGGTAGGTTTCCTTAAGTTGTGTGTGTATGTATATGTGATAAATAAGTTTTAGCACTTTTCAATTGCCTTTTTTGGATACTCACTAATTTAAAAGATTTATGATTTAAATTTTTGAGAACTAACAACTTCACAAAAGAAAGAGAAATAGAAAATGTTAACCACTTTATTTATTTACTTTAATAAAGAGGGAACTAAGAAAATCCTAAACTAACGGTATTTATATGCATGTAGTTAATTCTACCATTTCCCCTACACTCGCTCTTTCTGCTTCGCTCTCTTTCTCAGATGATCTTTAAGTTCTCTGTTCTTTCATACAAGCAAGTGGGGTCAACCATTTAGAAACTTGTTCAAAACTGGTCATATTTATAGAAAGCTGTTAACAAACCCCCCACACCGTAAACAAAAACAATTAAATGGTACTATCCCAACATTCTAACGGTTTTCTTAATGCTGCCTTGTTGTTGTTGTTCTTGTTTGCTCATTTAATTGTTTAGTGGTCATTAAACTATTTTTTTTTAATTTTTATTTTGAATTTACTTTTGGAGAAAAAAAAAGACCCTGGCCCATACTAAAAATATTAAATCATAGTCAAACAACCTTTTAAAGTTTATTACCTCCTCTTCTGATAGTTTTATCACACTCTTATTTATTATCGGTTATAAAGAAGTATGTATGTAAGTATTGGTTTGAATTTAATTATGTATGCACATGGATATGTAGATATGTATGGTAGTGTGTGTTTCTATACATACTTGTGTTTATGTTATTGTAATAAAAGTTTATTTTGTGATCAAAAATATTTTGACGTTCTAGTTTTATTTCCTTCAAAAATTAGTTTAAGCTTCTTTTAGTTTTTCTTTCTCCAATTTGTTTTTAAGCGTAGGGTATGTTTATATTGGATAAGCAGGCTATCATCATATAATTGTTATTCATTAAAAAATTAATTAATAAATATGATTTAGTGATTTTTTTAAGAGGCCACAAAGATGCTAACACAGAGACAACGAAGCCTAAAATATTAAACACAATAACGACAGCAGGCTACGAGCTACAAGCTGTCAAAATTAGAATACTTGCATTGATATGGAAATGACTATTTTAGCGACGACACAGCCACACGACTACCGACCAACGAAACAAAAAACTATATTTCCAAGCCAATGAAATGATTTCTTGTCATATATTGTTGACTTTAAGTATATTTTATTGGAATAACACAATTTAAGAGTATTACATATATAAAAGCGGCTACACTGGCGTATGAAGAGAATTCTGCTACGAACAACAACTCATGGTGATTGATTTGGTGGTGTCGTTTTAAAAATAATTAAGTAGCTGACTACGAGGCGACGATTGTAGCCAACGGCTTTTGTAGTCGGTGTTCGTGTAGCCTGTTGTCGTTATTGTGTTTAATGCTTAAGTCTTGTTTTAGACAGAGCAGTTTTTCTAAAAGCAAGTCTGAGTTTATAGGAGAGAGAGAGAGGGAGATGACAGTAGAGGGGTGCAGTCCCGCTTGTTATATCATTCTTTTTTTGATGTCGTATTAGCTTTTGACAAACAAACAGACAGGCAATTTTAAAAGAGAGTTGAGAAGAATCGCTTCAAGAAAAACTGTCTTGTCTAAAACGTGACTAAGATACTGGCTTCGACTACAAACTCAGTCATGACTGTGGTATCGAGTTCTTATGAAATTAAAAATTACCTACACATAAACAGGCTTTCAGAAGGCCCATAGGAAATACATAAACAGTTTTATATAGAAGTTTCCAATTAGAGCTGGGTCCAACTCACTCATCCGTTCGCTTTAGAGAAAAATCTACGATCCACCCCATTTAGACTTGATAATAAACTTTTTGTTTCTCAAGAGAGGGGACCAACAAGTCTGACCCACTGCTATTTCAAATAGTTGATCTCACTATGCTCACAATTCGAACAACAATAAAAATTCCCTTGTTGTGTGGGTGTATGCAAGTATTTGAGTGTGTGTATGTAACCAACTATACTTGAGTTGATTTTGTGTCTGAAGATCTGTCCATCTGAGTGTAGCATTATTTCGTTTTCCGCTTAGCATGTTAATGAACTTTTGTACTAGTTTCATTATACAATTTTTTTTTCGTTTTCTCTCACCGCTCGCATAGTAAACAAAATGTTTTGTTTTTGTTTTTGTTTTTGTTTTTGTTTTTTCTCTTTGCTCCCATTTAAAGTTAATAATATCCACATGCCAACATCCAAACTTAGTTTTCATTTCGTTATACATTTTTAAAAAGCTATTATTGGTTTAATAATTTCTGATTTTGTTTTGAATTTATTAAATAATATTACGAAAAAATTGCACAACATTGACTAATTAATTCATGGTTAAGGTCAAAAACGGTTATTTAATTCAAATTTCTGTACATACAAACGCACATTTATACATAATATATAAGTAATTAATTATATGACACCATTCTTCGCATAAATTTACTTATATGGAATAGGAGATATGAGTCATAAAAAATGTTCCTTGACTCATAGCAAAAGGATTATAAGGCAGCAATGATTTGCAGTAAATACTTCTTGCATCTTATGAATTACAAATTCGTTTAATATAATGGATTATAAAAAATTTTGTACCAAAATAACTATTCAGTTCTAAATTATGTAAACCCCGCCAACGTAGTGAAATTTCAATAGAAAATCAGCCTGATTACGGTTGGCGTTTTTGGCCTACAAATTCGACAGTTTGTAATAGATTAAAGATAAAAAGTTGAAAATTTCTTTAATCTTTTACAAACTGCCGAATTTTGAGGCGACAACGCCAACCGTAATCAGGCTGAATATAAACAAAACGTACTGCCTGCTCAACGATATGCCGCAATCTATTGATTAGAGTTTTTGAATTTCAAAAGCTCATTAGTCCGATCGCTTAGAGAAAGCGTTTAAAAGTTATTCCAAATAATTTGCATTTTAAAAATATATTTTTTTCTTAGGGGTTTGAGATTTCGCGAAATCTAGCGGTGCCTAATCGGTTCTGAATCACAGGAAACCTAAGTTTGATAGAATTTGTTGTTTCGATTCGGACAAATCGTTCAAAAGTTATAGATGGTTCACATACTTAAATACACATACACACACACGTACATGCACATACACACATATATACATACATACATACATATAGACATAGTAACACCCTCTCTTCCTAGAAAGTCCGAAAGTCAAGATGAGATGAGCTCAATTTTTTTAATGCAAAGTTTTTAAAAATTATAATTTTTTTTTTCGGCAAGTTAAAAAACCCTCTTAATGCTTTCAACTGCAAGTAGGGATGCCAGATTCGGATTCCTAAAGAGCGGGACATTGATGTTGGAGAATCTGGATAAATAAAAAAACTGGCACTGGAAGATAAAAATCAATAAATAAATATAAATCCAGTCTAGTTTAAATAATTAATAATTACAAAAAACTAATATTTGTATTTTTGTTTATAGCTTTTTCAAAATTCTGTTGTTGCCAGTTATATTTCCTTTACGTACTTCAATTCCAAACCTTTAGAAGACTCCTTTAAATTTGTTAGTAGAGAGAATTTCGATTTTTCTGGACAAATTTAATATCAGTTTGAAACTGGACGAGTATAAAAAATCTTGGCCATCAAGCCAAGTATAGCCCGACAGGCAACACTAACTGCAGGTGTCCTGAAAGCCTGGAGATTGATTCGCATTAATATGCCTTCCGTTGGTGCACGAGTTCAAAGTAACTTTCCTTTTCCATAAATCAGAATTTTCTGGCTTATGTTTTGGCAAAAAAAATATATAATAATAAAATAAAAAACACGTATTCTTAAATTGGGTGAGTGTATTTCAAATTCCATAAATACGTCGGATAATATTGAAAAGGATTTCTAAGTAAAGAGCAAACAAAGTTATTAAAATATTAGAAGAAAAACAATTTGTAAATAAAATTTTTTTAAGTGTAACTATTTAGTTCAATTATACGACTGAACCTTTTCGGGGAGCTTTTATGTGATGGAACAAGCAAATAAAATTTAGCTCTCTGCAGCGAGTGTAACAATCCATTGATTTTTTCAATTCCAAATTTTTTTTCAAGAAATGGAGAAACCATTTTTTTTTTGGATTTCCCCCTATTCATTGCCCCCTCTAGAATATGTAGCTACTCCTTACATTTTCAATAATATTCACAAATATGGTTTCCTAGAATAATTTTTTTATTCTCCTTAAATTTTTATTTTATTCATAAGATAAATAAATTATTTCTTAAATTTTAGTGCAAAGTATTCATGAACTTGATTCACAGCTTTTTAATAATTGAAGTTTTTTTTCTTTGAACAGAAGTGTTTATTTCGCCCCTCTTTGTAATTTCCCCTGATTCCCCTTGATTTTATATGTATAACTCCCTTCTACTCAAACTCACATGCTACTTCTCCCATATAATTCTTTGAGTGTATAGAAAATTATATTGCATAATGCGATTGTTACTCATTGAGCTAATAAAAATTGATTTTTCCATAACAAATTTTTAAAATATATTATTATTTATCTTCATGAATTCAAAGAGAAGCTTAAACTGTTACTTTCAAAATTATATCCAAGCGCTAATTTAATTTGGCCGTGTAATGAAATTTATTTACTATTTACATTTTGTGATACCTGGAAGTATTTGTTTACCCACTCTCATCCCACAAAATACGTGCTTAAAATTGTCTTTTCCAGAATTTAATAAAACATATTTTTTGAGTGTATTCAAGTGAATGATATAAAATATTCTTCAATTCTAATAATGAGAATAGTGATGCCAAGTTAGTGTTTTCAAATATATTAAGTGAAGAATGTTTTTTGAATTCATAAAGCAGCTTATTTTATAAAACAAACGAAAAATGTTGAAAAAAATTTATTAAAAAAATTGGCATACAATTTTGTGTAGTTATGGAGACTCATCGAATCGCCATTAGAGAAGTTGTTGAGCAACCCGGTTGACTTGTGCCATTAATTTTTTTCGAACATTTTTCGAATGGCCTTCGTTTTAAAAATGCCTAATTTTTGAAAAAAAAGCTGCCGCAGTTGTACAATATCTGAGACGAAATAGAAATTATTAAATAAATAAATACTTCCGGGGAAAGACATTTTTGAAACAGACCTCGTACATATTTATGTATATATCAGCTGTTACATTTAATTTTATAGGCTTATTGTTCGAAAAGCGCTTTTTTTAAATGCTGTTTTGATTCCTATAAGGAAAAGGTTTTGAAGAATATTTATTGATTATTTCCCCTTATTCTGTATGTATATGTCGACGTCAACGTCAAGACAACATAAAAAATGAGACATTGATAGTTTCTATTAAAATATTACGTTTTCAAATCAACTTTTCAATCACAAGGAAAAGGCACATCAAAACGAGATATATTTAATTGTTTTATTTATTCTATTACATTCTGTCCACACGGGTGATTAAAATCGATGCACTATTTTAAATTTTGTTCATAATTATAGTTCTAACGAAGGACAAGTTTCGCGCCTGTGTTTACCTTCAAACTGTTGCCGAATGTTAACACATATTTCCCATTTTTTATATATTTAATTAAATGATAAACTTCTCGTATATAAATTCGTTACAAAATTTATATAAAAAAGAACTGACATCAAATTCAACGTAGCGCACACAAAATTCGACTACTATGAGATATAAAATATATAGTAGAACGGATACGAGTTCACAAATCTAATTTTTAAATCATTTTTAATTCATAAATAATTTTAATTCCTAAAAGGCTCTTTAAAAAACTTTTTGTATGCATAATTGTTTTATTAACCTGCTTATAATTCAATTATAAACTGCTTATAATTAAATTTTTCTATACTAAATTTCTCTTGTGAGCATCTTATAAGCAAAGAATATATATTTTTTTAAACCCACGCTTTGCATTCAAAAAACTCAAACAAACTGAAAGTTATAAGAGAAAATACACTTGAGTTTAAATCTTGTTTTGTGCAAACAGACCTCGCATATAAAATATTTAACTTCGTTATAAGGAAGCAGATTTCAGCAGATAAGGAAACACTTTCAGTAGCAATTCTTACATAAATACTTATAATGGCATAATGTGAAGCTTAATTAGAATAACATTTTGAACAGTCCTCGCATACAGAATTTATACTACATTTTAAGGAAGTAGGTTTCAGAAAAAATTGAAAAATTTTTAGTAGCCAATCTTACTGAAGTGCTTATAGTGGCGTAATGCGGGGACTAATTTACCTTAATTTTTGAACAGGTGTCGTATATAAAATGTATGCTCCATTTTAAGGAAGTAGATGTCAGGAACAATAAAAACACTACATAACTGCAAAGCACTAAAAATTAACCTTAAGCTTATAAGGGCGTAATGCGGTGACTAATATACTTTACTTTTTGAACAGACCTCGTATATACATTTCTTTTCACCCTCTTGTAAGGAAACCGATTTCAGAAAAAATTAAAACACTATGTATAGAAAAGTTTGAAAATTAACTATAACTTTTGAACAATCCTCGTCTGTAAAAGTTTTTAATCAGCTGTAAGGAAGTAGATTTAAGCAAAAATGGAAACACTTTCAGTAGTCAATCTTACTGAAGTGCTTATAATGGCCTAATGCGATGCAGCTTATTTATTTGTGTACACTGACAAAAGTTATTTTGATAATCGAATATTAAAATCGACGCTCAAATAAAAAAAAAATTTTATATTCTGATATGAAGATTCTGAAATGAAATTTGTTGCAGTGTAATCGTCTTACAGACATCATGTATCTTTCATATATCGATTTATAAGAAGATATGCAACAATTCTCTTTTCTCCAAATAGTACATGTCTAACTTTGCAATAGTTGCTTTTATGAATACAGAACAATTCAACCAAATCACAACTAAATAAAAACCATTAATAAAAACAACAACAAATAACACAAAGTTTTATAAATATGTTATTATAATAAATATGAAAAAAAGACTTGTGCTCAAGTAAATAAGCAAGTAAATGTTAACTTCTCGTATACAAAAATATCCCAGAAAACAATTTTGTTTGTAATAAGTAAAAATAAAAACGAGGACAGCAAAACTTGACATCCTATTCATGACTCAGTCGGACTGAGTGCCTACATTCGCAATACAAAACTTTTTAACAAATAAAATGCAAAATATTTTCAATTTTGTGTTTGCTGGGATATCAATCATGTTCATGTTGCAACAGGCCAAAAGTGTCGAATGCTACGAAAGGGAAAATAAGTAAAACATATTTTCATGCAGCTACCGCTCCGAAATAAAACTTGGCACGACTTTGAAAGATGATCCAAATGATCGCAAATATTTGATTTCCGTAAAAAATCGAAGAATCGCGGTTATCATTTTAAATATTATCATGAATAAAAATTGAAACAAAATATATAATTTATCTCAACAAATTTAATTTCGGTTGTTCATTCAACTAAAATTATTCATTTTTCGTAAGTCTTTGTTAATTAAAATTTTTGAGATAGAATTTATAACATATTTCTATTATTTTTTATTACGTTGGCTGTTTTACAAAATTGAACACCGTAATTTTTTTTTTCAGCAGAAAAAGTGGTTTGGATTTTCTTAACGTTGTATACTGAAATAACTTGCCAAAATTGTTCTAAACACTTCTGTTCTAAGAAATTATAGTTATTAAAATTACAACGCAATAGTTCGCATCGCTCATCATCAGTAGCTGCGATATCGTCTGAGTTAACGGCGATTTGAAAGAAAGTCTTATTATAATAAAATTCTGTAAGTCGGTTTGGCACTTAAAATTGTTTTTTTTTTAAATTTATAAAACTGCATTTGGCAGCCCTGCAAAAGAGCTGATGATGGTACAGGGTTCCGAAATCAACGTCGATATGTTCTGCCTAATTGCTTAGAAATAATTAACTCATTTAGTTTTTATTTCGTGTGAAAATCATGTTACGAATTTGTTGTTAATTTTGAATCACTTTGGATTCTCATTGAAATATTTATAAAGCTGATGTTTATGAAATTAACTTCTTGTTCCTTTGCTGTAATTTGTAATAATTGGCAGCACCGGTTGAAAAATATATCTAACAAAATTCTAAACTGGAAACCACTTGCACTCATTCTCCTCACCACACCTCACCTCACCACACTCTACTCATAACACTCTTCTCCCTAACTCTCATGGAGTAAAAACTACATTAGAAATCTTACAAGAATTTATAAATTAAGTATTTAAATAACAAAAAGAAAGTATTTAAATAAAAATATTTCAAATAATAAAAAGAAGCCTAAAGCTTTTAAATTAAGGCATTGATAAAGTAAATTACAGAAAATTTATTTGAAATTGTAAATTTCCCCTTCTCTTGTCACTCCGCTTGCACTCCCGAAAACTATTTGATTTTCAAAAAATCTTATTCGATTTATTGTTTGAGTAAGAAATAAAACAGCAGCATATTTTTGTGAATTAGAAAAAGAGGGAATTTTTTTTTCTCCACATCATTAGAAAAACCAGCTACGCTGCATGAGTGGGATATTTAACGCACATAAGGGAAATAGTAGACCCTTTGTGAGTTCGGATGATTAGAAGTGATAAGAACAGCAAATGTTGGCTGTAATTTTTGGTAGTTAGTGAAACATTCTTGAAATACTCACCCACCAGTCGGGTACTTACAAGCGAACATTGAACTTCTAATAAACGGAAAAGTGATTTAGGCGGAAAATTTTCACAAAGTAAAGAGGGGGAAGCAAACGAAAACTATGTCAAAAATAATACAAAAAGGCGCGTGCGTTTGATAATAAAACAAGAAACTGTAAATAACTTTGATGAAAGTTAAATTTCAAGCTCTTCAAAATAATATGATGCATCAGAAGTTTCAACTAGAATGCAAAATAATTACAATGATTTTTCAATGAATATGAATGATATACAGAGATCTTTTGAAAACATGCATATGAAAAGTTCAAGGGCTGCACTCTCGAAAATAAAACAATCCAGTGCTAACATTTCTTCCTCCTCTTTTGCGCCACCTATGGATCCCAACAAGGCCAAACAGTTAAAGAAAATTTTAAAGTTATTGAAAAAACATGTTAAAAAGCAAATAATTTCTAAGAAAACAAAAATTTTAATTTAAAAATATTGATGATATACCAACATGAATGAAAAAACTCAGAAACTCGGCAATTGTCAAGCAAATTAAAGACTGATACGAAATCTCAAAGTTGACTGATTCGAGACTCATGGCAATTTTTTTGTATGAAAACTTATTTAGAAAAAAAGAAAAGTATTTATAGTTTTATAAGTCTGAATATAAAATGTCCGAAAGTGCTAGCACAAGCGGAAATGCTGCAGCGAAACCCTGGTCGAAAGAACAAAATTGGATTAAAGATGTTTTATCTAAATCGGGCACGGAACTCGTGCAACTATCGCCAAATAAAGCAGTTAAAATTACCAAGAAAGTGGTCAAGTCAAATGAAAAAAGTGAGTCTGAAATTTTCTCCCCCTCCAAAAAAAAAAGGAAACTTCAAATTGTAAAAGTAACAAACATTTTGTGTATGTATGTAAAAGTTTATCGATTGTATTGGAGACAAGACAGGAACTTGGGCGAACGGGATCTCTTTAGAACTCAATTTAGATAGCGCTCTCCCTATAGTAACATCGACAGCCGTCAATTCCTCAGCAGTGCGCAGGTCCTATATTTATATTATAGGTCATCAACCGTTGTTCCAAAAGTTCTTATTTAACGAAAACTCTATAACATAATCCCATTTTCAGTCATCATGACGAAAAAAAACTCTACGTGGTCTTTATTGAAATATGCATTTCTCTCTGTAGAGCACTGGCTGCAGCTGTTAGGGTCTCAATTGCGCGCATGTATGCAGACGGGCCATCAACTGGCGTTTCAAATTATTCAAATGCGAGTCATACCTTTAGTCAACATAAACTTCTTTCAAATTAGAAAAAAAAAAAAAAAATAGAAACAAAAGTTCTAATTTTTTCTTCCTTCTGTTTTCTTCTTTCTTTTTTACTGCAACTCAAGGTAATCCAAAATATAGAAAAAAGTAAAAAACTTTTCATGTATTTTCATTGTCTGCTTTTTTTAATAAAAAAAAATTTTTCGACGCCATTGTGGCATTTATTAATATGAAATTTAAAATTTCTTGAGGGCCACCTAAATTCCATGAGCGCCCTTTTTTGTGGTTCTAGACTCATCACAATTTCACTATTTTCCTTATTTATTTAATTTGTGACAGTCCTAAAAGTCAAACGAGTTCGGAGATTTTCTGCAGATGATGACACTTGTCCTGGACGCCTCCAGCAAATAAACAGCTCATGCAAATGCAGACAAAGTGATGAAGATAGTTATGGAGAGGCGCCGTTAGAAAAGTTGTTGAGCAACCTGGTTGACTCGTGCCATAAATTTTTTTTTCCGAAAATTTTTTTAATGGCCTTCGTTTTAAAAATGCTTAATTTTTGAAAAAAAGCTGGCACAGTTGTACAATATCTGAGACGAAATAGAAATTATTAAATAAATAAATACTTCTGGGGAAAAACATTAAATTCACCTTATTTTTTGAACAGACACGAGGCCTCTAAGCTGTTAAATTAAATTTTATAGGATAATTCATAAAGCTGTTTTTATTCCTTAAAGAAAAGGTTTTGCAGAATATTTATTGATTAATCCCCTTATTCTGTAAGTATATGTCGACGTCAACGTCAAGACAACATAAAAAATGAGACGCTGCTAGTTTCTATTAAAATATCACGTTTTCAAATCAACTTGCTAAAACTTAAATTTTCAACAAAGTAAATATCAAATAAAGTATCTTTTCAAAAAATTCCTTTTTCAGTATATTAAAAAAATGTACCCTTAAAAGTGCCTTTCGAAATTGGTGCTTTTCAAAAATACAACTTTTTCAAAACGTAACTTTTGAAAAATACCTTTCATAAAAAGTAACTACTACAAAATATCCTCTTCAGGGAAGAGAACATTTTCAGTTAAAAGTTGAGTTTCGGAAAAAGTTATTTTCTCTATAAAAAGTACCCTTTTCCAAACAACTATATTTTTAATAAAAACTGTATTTCTAATTTGGAAAACAACTAAGTTTCCTTCACCACTCTGCCTATGTTTTTGAAAATAATACTTTTTTTTAACAAAACTCTCTCTTTTGAAGTGACTTGCTATAAAAACCCCTTTAAAAGTTTCAAAAATGTGACGTCGAATTTATAAAAATCCCGATTGTGAGACACACTTTGTATTGAAATTTTTTTAATGAAATAATTCCATATACACACACAGAAATAATTTCAAATAAATTAACTTTTTATAAAAGTACTGTATGAAAAGTATAGTTTTCAAAAGTACTGTTCAAAAGGTGTCTTTTTAAAAAGTATCTTACTAAAATCGGGGTTTCAAAAAGTACTTTATGAAAAAGTGCCTTTTCATAAATGTACTTTTGAAAAAGTGCCTTTTAAGAAATGCACCTTTGAAAATAGTACGTTTTGAAAAATACCTGGTACGAAAAAGGTGTGCTATAATATTCTCCTGAAAAAAATATTCTTTCCTTAAAAGAGAACATTTTCAGTTAAAAGTTAAATTTTTAATAAGAATTACTCTTACCAGTAATTCCCAGTTTTGAGATATTCGTAGTAACCAAAACAGCACAACTGCACCAAATTGGCCCATCCCTGTTAGAATTAGTGTATAAAATAACTGTGGCAACTTTTGATTAAAAAGTTTATTTTTACTTTTATATAATTTCTTAATCCATACGACAATTTCCACAAATGCCATTTTCTAAATGTGGACCAATCTTCCCAACGACATCCCTTCAAGACAAAATGCCGGCCGGTAATTGCGAAGCCTCAAATAACAAGCTCCAATAATAAAAACAAATAAATAAATTAAAACAAACACAATAACAACAATAATGCAAATAAAAAGCAAAAGCTTTTACTTCCCAAAACTAATAAACAATCTGTAGTGAAAACAGTCCCACAGTGAAAAGCCTACTGATACATTCCACTCCTCTTCTTAATAACTACATCACTCACATCTACTGAAACGAAACTTTTACGTTTTTTCCTCAAATTAAAATACAAGTCACCACCCCATTTTCAGGAAACGCAAAAACAAAACATACTCATACTCATAGCGATGCGTATCCCTTATTTCATTCATAAAGGCCTACAAGAAAACTGCGTAATTTTTCGCTAAAGCTTTTACATGTTGTACACAAGCGGGGAAAACTCAAGTGTCAAGCATCTAAATTCTAATTTATAAATAAAAAAGGAATACTTAAATGTTATACTCATACATATACAAACGACTACAAGTCTAAGGCTTTATGGACAACAACAACGTTGCCTAGTTAGGTCGTTAAAGCCCAAGGAAAACTCTCGTTTTCCAAGTTTTCTTTTCTTTTTTTAACAAAAGGGGTGGATTTGTTTTTCTTTTTTTGTGGTCTCTGGAACTTCAGCTGGGTATTTTAAGTTGTATGGGGTTGTTTTAGCTGCATTTTCACTTTTCATTTGAAAATTAACACTTAACAATCTGGGTTAATATTATGTTTGTTATATTTACTAGCGTATTAGATTGGCATGCGTATGTATGAATGTGTTGTGTATTTATTTTTGATTTTGTGCGACTTACATTTGTTTTAGATGTATTAGAAATCATGAGGTAGACAGGCAATAGATAACCTGGCAACGTTTTGGGGTTGAGAATAGATTGTTCGTGGCATCAAGTTTTCCAGGTTGCTGAAAATATAAGAAACGTAAAAAAAATCAATAAATATATATTTATTAAACTATTAATCAAGCAATTTGGTGAAAAGTAATGCATATTTAATTTAATCGTTACATTTTGTACATGGCGTGCAGTACAAATTTATAATTATTAAGACACTCGCAAGCACAGCAAGTTGGCCTTAGAATTAAAAAAAAAAGAAAGGAGGAAATTTTAATCACTTTGGCTGCACGCCATTTGATTTTAAAGTAACTTGTTTTCATAAGTCGCATTTAAATCATTGTGGAAAATGGAAACGATTTAACGGGCTTTTGCATTCTTATGATTTCTTCTAGCAAACGATCAACTTAATTTTTTTATACAAAATTCTCTTAACACCTTTTTTAAAAAGGTATAATATAGTATACATTGATATTTTAGGTTTATAAGGTGCTTATAAAACAAATTTCGTATAGAAAATTTGTTTGAAAAGCAGCTTCAAATATTTTAGTGTTTGAGACCACATTAAAGCTTGGGAATTGCATATTATAAATCGATCTCCTAGTTTCAAAACCCGAAAGAAATATCATTGAAAATATGTTTCATAAGACAATAGGATACACGCTCAAAATTCATAAAATTTTCGCACAATAAAATAAATCTTTTACTATTTAGGGAAATCGATAAGCAAAAATTTTAACTTCCCGCTAAGAGATTTCGAAAATTCGGGAAGTTATTGGGTTTTGCGCCGTTTTACAAAAATTAAGTTCTCATCACATCTGTACGTTTTGAGGTCCCTGTGTCTTAGAGGGTGTCACTATGTCTGCATATACTCGTATGTATATGTGTGAATAAGTAAATAAACCGCTGTTGAACGGCTTGAACGAAAAGAAACTGAAGGAGTAAACACAAGACTACGGGGCCTTAGATCTAGAATTCGAATCCGCACTGTCATAAATATCCCGTCGAATTTAATGCATGGGTGTGTTAATTGTTGGCGGCCTGTTTCAATGATGAAGGCATAGCACTGGTGGCTGAACATTACCGACAGTGATTAACACCGTCATGTATTAAAATATACTACAGCACCCTCCTTCTTCGGTACCTGTAGCAATAAAAAAAAACTTCTCAACTATCCCCTTCTCTCTAGTTTTCGCACAATGTACAGGGGATAAACTCTAGCGTGCTGGTCCAATAAAAATAAATAAAATTTAAGGAGTTGAAAAGAGTAGAAAATCTTTATGAACCATGTCGACCACAGCTAAGCGGACTAAGCGAGTCAAAATCGGGTGATTCGCTCGTGCGATATCTCCAAAAACTACATCAATTACCGCTAGTCACGGGAGCGCCAGTTGATTTTCTTATAAACAAGTTGTTAAATTTTCCTTAGTCTTATAATTATAATGTAAGGTAATTTAGGCACATCGGCTTGATTTATGATTGTGGTCATAGCAGGAGTAGCCGTAAAACAGAAAATATTTCCTTGATTAATTACAACAATTCTTTTCCTTTGAAAATATTTGATTAAAAATTTAATGAACCTTTTTGTATTATAATTTTCATTTTAGATTCACAAAATAATACAATGGTTTATTATCCATCCACACCGTTAATTATAAAATCAGAACAACCTAGTCAGGCGCAAATGTGTGCACCTCTCCGAAATCATCATGAGCCGCAACATACCATACAACAATTACATCCAACATCCAACAACAGTTATATGATTAATAATGTGAATATAACAACTTTGCAACATCACCAACAGCAGCAGCAGCAGCATGTATCACCACACAACATCAATTCCACAAGTATTACAACAAATCATCACCAACAACAATATTTAACAAATATTAAGACAGAATTATTACCACCGGGCATAACACTGTATGCTACCACACAACCAGCCTCTTTAACACCAAAAGCTGCTACACCGCCAACGCCGACATCAACAACAAACAATGTCAGCAGCAGTACAACTGCTATGACCACACCGGGACGCAAAACGAATACCAATAAGCCCCAATTTAAATGTGAGCAGTGTGGCATGACTTTTGGTAGCAAATCGGCCCATACATCTCATACCAAATCACATGCTAAAAATGGTGAACTAATCTTAATGAGCGCCGGCAGTAGTAGCTCTAGCACAAATGGTGGAGTTCATTCAGCCGCTATTGCAACAGTCACAGAAGTAAATGACACAAGTGTGCCGTTGGGCATACCAAAGATACCACAGATTAAGCCTAATGCAAATGCAGCCACAAATGGTGGCGATCCCTATCAGTGTAATGTCTGCCAGAAGACATTTGCTGTTCCCGCAAGACTGGTAAGTACATACATACATACATATGTAAATAGTTTTAATTTTTTTTCTTTGTCGAAAGAACGAGATCTATCAAAATGGAAAAATATTTTCATTTAAATATTCTCTCCCAACAGATTCGTCATTATCGTACTCATACTGGCGAAAGACCCTTCGAATGCGAATTCTGTCACAAACTATTCAGTGTGAAAGAGAATCTTCAAGTACATCGTCGCATACACACCAAAGAACGTCCATACAAATGCGATGTCTGCGGTCGTGCTTTTGAACATTCGGGCAAACTACATCGTCACATGCGCATACATACGGGTGAACGACCGCACAAATGTTCAGTATGTGACAAAACGTTTATACAATCAGGTCAATTAGTAATACACATGCGCACACACACTGGCGAAAAACCTTACAAATGCCCTGTTGAGGGTTGTGGCAAAGGCTTTACATGCTCCAAACAATTGAAAGTACACTCGCGTACCCACACTGGCGAGAAACCATATCATTGTGATATTTGCTTCCGTGATTTTGGTTACAATCATGTACTGAAACTACATCGGGTCCAGCACTATGGCTCGAAATGTTATAAATGCACCATTTGCGATGAAACGTTTAAGAGCAAAAAAGAAATGGAGGCTCATATTAAGGGCCACGCCAATGAAATGCCCGATGATGATGAAGAAGTCAACACCAATGGTAATGGCACGATATCTTCGGTATCGACCTCTTCGGGAGTTGAAACAAATTCCGGGCCAAATTCACCACAATCACCCAGCTCAAGTATTGCTGTAGCCACCACTACAACTGCTAGTAGCAGTAATACAACAAAGCTTCGTAAGCAAAGAAAAGAAAAACAAAACAGCAAACAATCTGTAGGACCTGTAAGTCCTGGATCACCTGGTTCGCCCATATCTTCATCAATGTCGCCATCGTCTTCATATGCTTCAGGGTCAAGACTGTCGGCCACCTCTCCCACTTCCTCAGCGGCCTCACCCACTATGTCTTTGCATTTGGAGGCCGATCATCATAGCCGTGATAGCGGTGTGGCCAGTGGTTCCACACCCTGCAATAATAACCGACAATTGGCAGCCGCCTCTCTAGTAAATCTAAGTCATCAGGGAGGTTTTCCCACATCTGATGAAATGCCAACCGACTTAAGTATAACACAGAATCATCACATTCACGAGGAACAAGTGCAGCAGCAACACAAAACTCAAAAGCAGACATCTCAGCATTTATTAAGTTATCATTACCAAAGTTCTCCATCGCCTCAGCATCATCTACAACAACCACAACCACAACAACAGCAACAGTTCCATTACCTAAACACTTCTACAGTCCCATCACCACATGCATCAGAGTTACAGCAACATCATGGACGTTACGACCAACAGCAGCCCACTATAAATCCAGCTCTCTTAGAAGCAGCCACCATCGCTAGTCGCCGTGAAGATGATGTGCAACAAGCTGCAATACAAATAATGCAGCTGCATCATTCCCAACACAAATCGAATAGTAATCAACTTTACAATGATCTACAACAAAACTTACCCCACAACATACATCACAAATCCTTAATAACACCACAAAACGACAATTCTCAAGTCGATGCGGTCAAGTCAATGGTTATGAATAATTTGACCGAAAATTTAATAGAACACTATACAAGAGATGAGCTGACAAGACATGTGGGAGGTTTGTCTAAGGGCAGTGCACCAGTTCCGAAATTTGAGTGAGTATTTATAATATACATTGACTACTGCACACTGTAAGAGTTTAGAATATGTATTCACGTTTATATAAAAGTGATTACTTTCAAGAGATCACGGCTTACACCGCCACCATTAATAAAAAGCTCTTGTTCACTACTTTTTACCAGCCAGCCTTCGCATGTTTAACGATTTATCTATGCACTGTTGTTGCAGTTTTCAAAATTCTTTTCATCTTCTTTTATACTAAGTAATTTTAAAAACTGATTATATTGTGAATATATAGTATAGGCATATACCACATACTCGTATATGTAAATTTCATCGACGAAAACTACTTAAGCAATATATAAGATTTTTATTGAGTAAAACGTTCTTTCAGAACTGAAATACATATATGAAATTAGTCCCACTGATTTATGTTCCTATTTCTAAAATAAAAGCTGCTATGTGATAATTATGGTTTTAATGGTGTATTTTTCATAATAATTGAGTAACGGACTATACGACTACAATTACAATCAGCAGCATTCATAATTGTGTAGATGATAGTCTGCTATGGTAGATATACTTTTAATTATAGAACAGATAATTATTTTACTATATGATGTTATATAACGTTAATTTCTTTTTCTTTTAACAGGCCATCCCTGCATGACAATGAAATTATCTTGCGTCAAGTTGAAGCTGCTATAGCACCTTTAAGATCATCCACCAATTCACCTGATAGATCATCATCTCCCGAAAGCGATATGATGCTCATGGCTGATAGAGATGTCATGACATTGCCGCTGAGAAAACGCAAGCTCTATATGAGTGACTGTAATGATACAGCCGATAATGAAAACGCTAATAATGGTGCTAAGGATCTCAATCACAAAGTAATGAGACACAGTACGGTTATACAATTTGCTAAGGCATCATAGGACGATGAGCCAGCTGTAAAGTGAAACTGCAAGAAATGAATGATATAAATAAATCAAAACAAAAAGGAATAAAAATTTACTATTTATACCGAAAATCACAAGACTGCTGCGAAAAGGAAAAAAAATTCAAACAAACATATAACATAAAATATACTACAGCTGAGGGAAACTTAAGGTAGAAAACAATAACAAGTTTTTTAGTTTCTAAAATATAAGAAACGGCGATTAATTTTCCCCATATCTTTCTTGGGAAATTTTATTTTAAACAAATTCTATTTGTATAATTTACTATATAGTTTATGGTTTTTTAATTAGTTATATTCATATTCTTCTTTGAATAATCTGGTTTGTCGCAGAATTTGTATGAAGGCAAAATTATTTCACAATTTTTTCTTTCGAAAGTGCTAAGGCCCGTTGTTTATAATATATTTCGTACACAGAGTTAAACAGGAAATATTTATTTATCACACCTAAAAGTATGCCTGCCTAAAAACTGCTTTTGGGAGGGTCGAATTAAAAACTTTGTAACATATTTTCGTTTTAGAGACGTCCCACTTCATACGATTTCGGTTTCTGCGGCACTCCAAAAATATTTTAAGTTATTTTCTTTTTAATTTTCATATATGTTTTTCGGAAAAACTTTAAAATTAAATCAAAAATATTTATACTATAAAAACACTGATTTTGTTAAGTTACAAAACAATAAAAAAATATTAAAAATATTTTCTTTTAAGTTACTGTATCATGTTTTAAGACTATATTAATTGCCCGTGGATAAAATAGCATCAAATCGATAACTATTTCTACAGCGGATATATCAGATCAGTATTTTAGAATATATGACAATTTTATCAACCGCTTAAAATTAATGAGCCGAAAATTTCATGTGACGCCAGTAAACACTAAGTACCAAAGAATTAGTTCCTTAAAAACTTTATAAAAGTAAATGAGAATTACCGGTAATATATTTTGCTACAAAACAGGATTTCCAAGTGATTACAACTCCATTAGTAACAAATTTAAAATCACAACCAGAAGTGCTGATATCTGTGTATATACGTTTTAGAACTAAAGATATTAGATCGAGATCTAAACCATTCCACGGGTTTATATAAATACTTTTGTTTTTAGTTTACATATAAGGACTTATTTTTTGGATTTGTTGCTATTATTCTTTAAAATTATATGTGTATGTATGTCAAATAAAATATTTATTTTGCTATGCCAAAAGTATTATTTTCATTTTATTTTGTAAATTTTGAATAAAATGTATTTATCATTTTTTATTTTTGTGTGTTGTTAGTAAAAAATAATATTTTATTTTTAAATGTTTAAGTGCATTATGTAGTTTTTATTTTATTCAGAATAAATCATCACTGAACTTACATAAGTTATGTAACTAAGAAGTAGTTTAAACTAAATTTAAACTACTATATATTTAAACGTCATAGTTAGTTAACCTTTAATTAAACATTAATTGAAACCTTTATCAATACTTATACAACAACAAACAAAACAATATATGAAAAGAGAAAATATAATATTTATATTCATATAATTTTTAAAACAAGAATATGTTAAGTTTTGATTTTTTTAGTTTGTGCTGTCAGTCAGTTTTCACATTCGTCAAGTTTATTTTGCAATTTATTTCAGTCTGTGCACACAATTAAGCAAACAATACTTTTTGAGTTTATTGATTGGTTTGTGTTTATTTTTTATTTCAAGTGTATATTAATTTATTGCGCTCGAATTTGGCATTTTTGTCTTTTAACAAGCTGAGCACTCCACTGGTGAAGTTAATTTAAGCGAAATGAATGCAATGTTCCTGACCCTGTGAATTCGGAGAAGAGATAAATTAGAGTGTGTTTTGGAAGGAACAAAAATGGTGCATGTAAAACACATACAGTGTGTTCAGCACGAACGAAAAATAACGATTTCCTCGGCAGTTGATAATTACAGTATCTATTATTAATACAAGCTACTGTTGATTTTTCTTCATCTTGAATTAGTTCTTTCTACTTGAAAGCATCAATATTATCCTCTGTTTCTTTTAATAGGCCTGAGCTTAGAATCTTAACAAATTAAGGACTCTAATTTGGAAATCACAAGGCGTTACTAAAATATACAGAAAAAATAAACAGTGTAAAAATTTAATATTCTGTACTTGTACACAATTTATTACCAAACATATGAAAAGGTTCAAAATTTGAGGGATTATTGGAAGTAAAGTAGAGTAAATAAATTAAACATATTCACTTTTTTTGTCTACATATAAATTTCACTAACGGAGAGTGATTTACAAAATTAAAACTTTAATTAATTGCAAAGTCTAAACAATAGAAAAAGTTCATAAAAAAATAAATCGAATTAGTAGAGCGGCTTTCATCATTGAATTCAGCGTACGAGATATTAAGATACACTGCTTATTACAATTTGGGACTTTCCGTATATATTTTCAATTCAAAAAGATAGGTAAAAGCTATAGTTCATATATAGAACTGTATTATGTCAGATGAATTCAATGTATATATCGTTTGTTTAGCTACATGAGAACTTATCGCGATTGATACAAGACAGGAGTATTTTTTCAATGATATCTACTTAACTACAGTCTGCCTCATACGTTATTTTTTGGTATTTATTTTTTATATATGATTTTCGCTGTCATGAGTTACATGGTCCATTCGATCAGTCCAATTTTCGACTTGACATGGCCCCGTAAAATGTATTCACGTATGATGGGCCAGTGAACAGAACCACTTCTGCAAATAAAGTTGTCATCAAATAAGTCGATTGTTAAGCGTCCGCCGTCTTATTGGATTCAAATGTCGTTGATGTTTAGTTGATTATCTTTTGGAAACAAACGCACATTTCTTTGCCTTAATGACAATATTGAATCGATAATAGTGGAATTGCAGGAATTGGGCGAAGTGCTCTATGAACGTCGCCAACAGATTTGTTTTAAATTGTTTGATATTTTCTTTGGACTTTAATCAAAAAGTACCCATAACACTTATACAAGAATGAATAATTCATAACATTGTATTTATATTCGTAATAAACGATGTATCGTTAACATCATATCGATTACAGCGGACCACTTAAATTTACTAAAATAAGCGGAAAAAAATTATGTCTCGCTGCCAAAATTATAATAAATGGTCTCAAGCTTATGGTTAATTTAATATATTATAAATATTTATCATTTACGCTTCTTTTTAATTAGCTTCGAAAGGGAGGGACGGTACACGAAAAAATTTATTTGTTCATCGATTTGATTTACCGCTATCCTCACATGTTACTCATTTCGATAACATCGATAAAAATTTTGTTAACCACTCAAAAATCTTTTCATCCAGAAAAACTAATGGCAATATTTCAATTCATAAAAGAAAATTTTCAATTGAAAAAAGAATTAAGTAATTTGAAAATACAATTTCAAACTAAATTTTTCCAAACATACATATTTTACAAACAATGTTTCTAGAAGAATACTTCTAATGATACGATTAGAAAATTTCAATAGATATTAAATCATCATTTTAATAAAATTATTTTGAAAAACGTCTAATATATCTTAAAATATTTGTTTTAATAAACTATATAACTTTAAAAATTACAACTTAAAATAAAAGCATATGTACTACCAAATAACAAGAAATTATATGTAATTATTAAAAAACTTTGAAAAAATATGCCATATTGGCCGTTATTATGTTGGTCAAGAAATCCCATATTTTTCATGAGATCAAAGAATAAATAATGACATTGAAAAATTTAAACAAAAAATATATATTAGAAAAATTTTTTTACCCTATAAAGAATTATATGAAAAACTCAATAAGAAAATACAAAAATTTTATACTTAATAAATAATATATTAAAAAAGAACTGAAAATATTAAGACGAGTTAATAGGAGAGCTAATATGTATGTTTATATTTCTTCAGTCTCAGTCAACTTCTATTCAAAGAAGTTTTGTTAAGGAAATAATACATGCGTAAAGGTCAATAAAAATTTATATAATTTATATTGAAACTTCCGCTCTTAACAAAAATATAGTTTTATAGATTTTTGTTTTCACTTAAACTCCACTTTTTAACGAAATTCATGATGGTCTAAAAACTTAATTGCAAAACATAAAATCATCCTTATATCCATTATATCTATATTCACAATATATTACAGCCCTATTGATAAATAAATAAATAAATAAAAAACTCCCAATTTAGA
The DNA here is from genome assembly GCA_963675445.1 of Linnaemya vulpina. Lineage (NCBI taxonomy): Eukaryota > Metazoa > Arthropoda > Insecta > Diptera > Tachinidae > Linnaemya > Linnaemya vulpina. Next base: position 1,075,788 of record OY776276.1, on the reverse strand, counting down.
AACTATGGAACTGATTTCTTTAAAATATGAGATAAAATTTTCTATTATATATAAGTGCATAAACAATTTTATTAAAAATTGCCAAACAAATAAAGTAAGAGACATTTAATCTGTATTACTTCTTAAATACATATAGATATTTAAGACTTTTTAGTAAACACAATAGATTTATTTACATTGAAAACAAACAACAATGGGCAAAACAATAACTAAGAAATATAATACAATAATAATACAAAAATAAATCGATATTTAAATACATACAAGTAATATTCAAGCAGACAAATAAACTCGAGTTTTATTTAAAAAGTAATTTTGTACCAATTAATTCAACAGTTTCTTAATGCACACAAAATCTTTACTATTCATTTCTTTTTATCATAGCGCCACCTGGTGGTAAGTAGAAATTAATCAATGCGACATGTACAGGGCTGTGAAATATTTATCTTCTAAAACCGCTGTACATCCAAAAAGCTTAATTAATGTTGTATTAACTAGGCATACATTTTTACTGATGAAGGTATTTACATATTTCCAAACCTTTGTGTTGATATATATATATATATATATATATATATAAAAATATAGATATATATATACATATATATATATATATATATATATATATATATAAATATATATATATATATATATATATATATATATATATATATATTTATATATATATCATATATATATGAAATATAGATGAAATAAACGAATCAAGTAGTTTACTCATCTAGTTTGTAATATCATCATCTGAATTGTGAGTTATGACTTACTGAGCAACAATGTCATTTTATAGACGAGGGACGAGAAGAGCAACGAGTACTCATGCTCATGTACTGTCAGTATGTTTTGCTTTCTCATTCGTAATTTTTAAACGTACACAACTATATGAAAATATCGTCAACAAGACATGAATTGTGTGAATACCAATAAAAGTTCAAAGAAGCAAAAGTAAGAATCTTGTCAACAAGACATGACTCGTATGAACACAAACGCAGATTGCATGCACCTGTAGCAATGCGTGTGGAAGGAGTGTCACGATTATTGACGTTAATACACCAAACTCAAAAATCTGTTTATTGAGCATCAATTTACATAATTAGCAACACTGATTGTACGAAAAACTTCGCCTTGAACGCCATGATATATTTCTAATAGTTCTCTTTGAAGACTCCATTTAATTAAATATAGAAGTTCCAATACGCATCATATAGTTTTAAATTTGTATACAAAGATTTATATTTATTTGGTTGATTTTAAGCCCTACTGAGTTTTATATTCAGCATTTTGTCGTCTTCGTGTAATAGGTGTGAATTAGTTAATTTTACCTGACGGATTTCCAAAGTGTAAGTACAAAGCTAAAATTCTATTAATTTCATTTTTACTTTTACATGTGTCTGTACACATGCGTTTTAAAATCACTTTAATTCACTTTGTAATGTACAGATGTTAATATAAATAGTTAAAATAATACATATTTTGCAACTTGTAAACGGGCGATACATTTCTTTGAAGTTTCTCACGAATTCGACTACTATAAAGTGCCGTTATAATTCGCCTTGGGGCGCATTGTTGTAGCCGTTGCCACCTTGTTTATGTAGGAAAATTACAAAGTAAAGTTATGCTGAAAAACGTATTCTGTTGTAAAATCTCTTACATTCATTCAAAAATATATTTAAAGTGGTCTACTGGGCACATTTAATTGATTTTTAATGTGATAAAATAACAAGTTTTTGTGTTTGCATTGTATTGACAAAAAAGTGGCATCATTAAGATATCAGATGAACTAATAGCATACCTGGCGTTACAATTAGAATAATTCGTTGGTTGAACATGTGTTGGATTATTTCTTTTTACTCCCGCCAATCGTGTAGTGCAAGTCAGTGTTATTATAATTTCAACTATAGTTGAAGTGTACATAAATTTATAATTGATTTAAATATAACCACATATAAACTAGTGTTTTAAAGAATAACTTAGGTTATTAAGATGAAATCATTCAATACACAGCGGTTGTAATATTCTAAATCTGGTTGGTGAGTTGTATATGTGCAAGTGTATGTGTACTTGAAGTGTGGTTGAGATATGTACAATTAAATTGGCATTTTTTTAAGTTTTAATTTGTTAAAAACATTACATGCGTTTTGCATTTTTATGAACTTGCCCACCTACAAATAAAAGTAATTAAGGAATTCTAAACAAAAAAAAATTTTGTGCCGTTATATATGCTGCTTCATCAAATTTTGTTTCATTCCGTTTGTTTCCCGTGTAAAAGGTGCTTTGATAAGCATTTCTGTTGTGTTTATTCATGCATGTTGTCAGCCTATATAATTTTTAACGGGATTCGATTTTACAGCATAATCAATGCCTTGGAAACAATTATGTTTGTCATCTTAAACTCTCATTTACCTTTGTATTATTTGCTTAATTTATATATAGCCATGCCTACTTTCAATATAATATAAAATCCATTGCATTAAGCCAAATATTTCAGCATTGCGTAAATTTTTAAAACCCATTAATTCACTGGTAAAATGATAATCATTTAGTTGTTTTTGTAATACTATTATAGAAACAAACCTCGTCACAAAAATGTAGTGCAATACTGTTAAAAAAAAATTTCCACCAAACATAGAACATCTACATATTATGACCCACACATACAGTTTCCTTAGATTTAACTATCTCTTTCAAAGTTACAATTATATGAGTTACGGTCTTTCTACATTTTTACTAATGAAATGTACATAGTTAGTCATTAGATCATTGGATTTATATATATACATACATATACTTACTAGAAAAAGTCTGCGTACATACAAATAAAGCTAAGAAATGTGGTTAAACATAAGTTACCGTAAAATCTATTAAAAATTAACACTAGTTTTATTAACTAATATTTTTTCATGCTTTAATTAAGCCCCATAACAGAAAATTCAAGCAGGATAGGTGATTTGCGGTTTATTGAATCGACAATGGACTAGAGAGTGTATCTTGATATTTTAAAGGGAAATCTTTATTTCAACAACTTAATGACCCCAAGCATACTTCAGATATTGTTAAGCTTTGGCTGCTTTATAATTTGCCAAAACAGTTACGTACGCCTCCCCAGTCTCCGGATCTGAATACCATTGAGCATTTATGGGATTTTTTAGAACGAAAAATCCGCCAGCACGTTATTACTTCAAAAATATGCCACAATAAATTTTGCAATCGGAATGAGAAAAAATATCTCGTCAGGAACCCTTAAAACTCGGCCGTTCAATGCAAAAGAGATTGGCTGAAGTCCTCAACCGAAAAGGCTATCCAACTACTTATTAAGTTAGTTACAATAATGTTTATCTTATTAAAAAAATTGCATTTTATTGGTCATTTTTGTACGCAGACTTTTTCTTAGTCTTGAATTTTCTAGTTCTTGAATTTTCTGTTATGGGGCTTGTTTAAAGCATGAAAAAATATTAGTTAATAAAACTAAAGTGCTAATTTTTAATAGATTTTACGGTAACTTATGTTTAACTAAATTATCTTAGCTTTATTTGTATGTACGCAGACTTTTTATGTATAAATATGATATCCTGTTGTTACGAAGGCAATTTTCGCTAATTGTCTGTTACTTAGAATCGAAAAAAGTTTGGTTAAAAGTAGCTCAGTTAAATGTGTATAAATATATGAAAAAATTTTAACATGAATTGCAAAGAAAGAGAAAATGAGAAATCTCCCTAAAATTTTTGCAGTATAAGCTAATATATTTAAAACGAGTATTCTATCTAATTTTGGTCCCTCGAAGTTTGTTACTAGATATTAGCATCCAACAGAAAATTCGGGATCGAATTCGTAGTTGAATAAAAAATGTTGGTCAGCTAAACTTCGATATAATATAGCAAAATTAATTATGTAACTATTTGCTATTACTTAAAATTGAAATAGTGTAACTTTTAAAATTTTTATATAAATTTGCCATCTAATAAATAACTCTAAGCCTTGATTTGTGATTATATTAACTTTGCTGATAAAATATTCGGCAGATTGAATACGAATCATCAATATTGGAAATGGAAAGAATTGAAAAAAAAAATTTGTTGAATAAATTCAAAAGATTGAAATTATAAGTGATTTTTTACATAAATCAGAAAGTTCTAAACAAATTGCAAAATAAAATAAACATCATAAGTGACGATAAGCCCTTTTGCATTTTAGGTGACGATAACTATGTATAAGTATATTACTTACATACTATACCCCTAATTCATAAACGGTTATTAAAATTAAAGTGGCCTCAAAGTACGGATTTTGTATGGTTAAAGGACCCTTAACGCATTCATGAATTTTAGCAATCGTTTGTGAATTAGGGTGTTTATATGTACATACAAAATACACAATGTTTAGAAAAGATAACACATGTGAGCTGTACAATTTACACGTGGGCAAATGTGTATATCCATACTTATTTCATATGGCGAATGCATGTAATACACTGGAAATTACGAATTAGGAAATCTTAAATTCCCAATGAATTTCTTTCGATATAATAAATCAGAAAAGATTATGAATAACCATAAAATAAAAGATATTTTTGAAGATCTGTATTTGCCAATAGCTTTTGTAGATATCAAGTAAACGATGCTAGTCAAAATGCTCATAATGTGTCTTCCACGTAAGACTACTTTTAGACGTACAATTTTGTCTGTTTAATACTTTCTTCAATTTTCCTTTATACTTCAAATCGCTTTCGCACGTGAAGGCAACGATCAACTTCAGGAGTTGAGTTTTTGTTAGAGAGAGAGAGGTAAAGTGAGTTAAACGGAGTATAACAACGAAAAAGACAGAAAGCAAAATTTAAGAACACGTTCAACCTTGTACTCCGTTTAGCTCACTTTGCCCCCTCTCTCTCTCACCGCTCTAAAAACTAGACTCTTGGAACTTATCCTTGTCTTGAAACTTGAACGTCTAAACGCATTCTAACTGTCCCATTTCTTGCAAATGCCATCCCAGTCCCCTGAATCAAACTCTATTCACCATGAGTGGCCTCATCTGCAAGAAAAACTGCTGTCCCTTGAAGATTTTGGAACAAAGAAATATAAAATTAATATTCTGCAGCCTTAAATTTCTCTTTGGCTTAAATGACGTTTTCTTTTCTAGGAAAAATGTAACATTTTTCCACTTATTTTAAAATGTGGTGGTTTGGAAAAGTTTTAAAGCAGAAATTATTTTTCGTGACGTTGGATTCATTTCTAATAAATGTTGCCATTTTCAGTTAAAAAGTGTTAAAAATGTTGCATTATTTTCTGGAAAAGAAATCGACGTAAGACTTGACAAATTAAATGTAATGTTTGTGTCAGCATCGCTAATAAATAATGCGATGCGAAAGAAAAAACTGTCGTATTAGTATTCTATTGAAATATATTGCAACGCGAATGCGTTTCCTTTCACGTCGTATTGCATAATACGCCCACTTTTTACACCCTATAAATATATAACCAAATAGTTCGCTCAAGTGTTAGCGGCGTTTATTCTTTGAAAAAGAACCCAATCAATCGTTCATAATCAAACAGTTAATTCGGTCAACAAAAAGGACAAATGTGTGTTTGTTACGAATTAATTAGCAAAATAATGAAAGCACAAATTATAAAAAAAAAACTTTATTTTATTATTTCATTCTATTTCACACTTTTTGGGAAAAATAGATCATTAAAGTAAGTGTCACACTTCGTTCAGTTTACTGCTTCGTACAATTGAATCTGTCTTTCATTAGCGACATAACTCTAGCGGAGATGCGCTTCCGAATAGGTGCATGCCTTAGCTTTTTACACTTGTCCCAAAAAATAGGCATCCTTAATTTGATGGTTTTGACCATCAAATATTTCATTCTTAATTGTAAAACTAATAACAGCTCTGCAACTCATTAATGTTAATGCTTTACAAAGCAAATGACTGCTAATATATTTACGATAGCCACGTGATTTATGAAAATAAAAATTAAAAATAGGTATATCCTTTTGCAGTTTTATCAAATTTTTATTTAAACGATTTTCAAACATTGTTTTTGTTGTTTCTTTGGGTCAAAATACATTTTATTCTTCAAAAAAGTAGATCATACAATACATATTATGTATGTATCTTAAGTATTTTATTTAATTTGTTGTATTACTTTTAAAAATTGTTTTTAACTTCCATAAGATTACTGGGAGCAGAGGAATAAATATGAAGTGTGGTAACTTTTTGTATTACTTGTTACTAAAAGATGATTTTTACACTTTGAAATATGTATGTTTTGTAATTTTTGTTGTGAGAAGATTTTCTTTATATTACAACGAAAATTAAAACAACTGTAAATATTTTTATAAATTTTTTTTTTGACGTAATTTTTCAATTTTTTTCATCATTTTTTGTTTTGTTTTTAATTTATAATAATTTTTAAAACTATATGAAATCATAATCATATCCTCACTTATAAATACAATCATTATTAATATTAAATATTGTTATTGTGTTTTATTTTTTATATTGGGCAAGGTCCTTTGTTTCATTCGAAATAAATATAGTGTGCATTTCCATGGCATTCGTGGTATAAAAAATATAACAACAATGTAAATTGACAATATTTTCATTTCGACTGCCACATAGAACAGACACAATTATTAAATTTTTCATTGTTTGTGGGGTAATGTTAAATTAGTTTTAAAAAAAGTAGGTGATAGTTTAAGGAATAGGGACAAGTGAGTGTTATGGATAAGTTTATTAATATTTCAATGAGTAAAATCGTTTGTAATAACAACCGAAATTGTGTTTAAAATTCAAGGAAGTACAGTTTAGATTTGATTTTATTATTTTTATATATTTGTTGAAATTATAAACATTTTAATGTAAAATTTCGTTTTCCTCTCAACATGTTTTCACTTACGTTGTTTTTAAAAAGTATGTTTTTGAGAGATCTTATTTAATTCATTTCCAATGCAGTTTTTTTTTAATTAAAATTATTTTTCTGTCATGGTTTCTTTTTGCTTGTTTTATTATCGTGTACTACAAAGAATTTATTCTTTATTCAATTAAAGACTTTATTTTCATTTTTTTGTTGGTTTTTATTTTTTTATTTTAAAACTTTTGTTTAATATCATGAAAAATAAAGAAAAATATGTCTGTATTATAAGATGGTGATGATAATGATGTTGATTTTGAATTCATTATTATATGAATTTTTTATAGTAGAGTAATTTTAACAATTTTAGTTATTATTGAGAAAAATGTCGTTGATTTTTTGTTTGTTGTTTATTTAACATGGCGTATGTTTGTTGTTTTTTTATTATTCAAAATTTTCTTAAAAAAGTAACAGTCTTGACTAACATAAAGATCAAAGAGACAATTTTTAAAATTTATTTTCTTATCAAGACTCTAAGAGTAGCAATAAAAATTAACTTTCTCTTCATCTCATGATGTAACGCTTCTGTAGTTTTGAGGATCCAATGTGGCCCAGCTTCAAAATACAGTGTCGAAACCAAGGCTTGATAATTTTTGGTTTTTGAACAAAAAAAACGTAATTTGAATTGAAATGTTACAAACGTAGTTGTTAAAAGGTGTGTGGCGCAAGTGGTGGTCGTGTTGGTGTTGTTGGTTACCTATTATAAATGACTGGTTTTTTGGCTTGAATTTTATGATTTTTTACATATTACTGCTTTTTTGCATAAAGTGGTTTTGATGGTGTAGCACACATTCTACTGGGTTTCTTAGAGGACTTTCTTTATCAAATATATATGCAGCTTGTTTAATAAGCCACAAAAACACTTTAGGCCAAAGTAGGAAATTGGCGCTCATCGTTAACCTTTGGAGCAAATTGGCGTTTACCACCAGCACGATTGCCACCAGCATTGTTATTGCCGCCACGACTGGCACCGTCAAAACGAGGTTTGCTGGGTGCATTACCACCCTCTCCACCACCAACAGCTGCATTATTGTTACGTGGTCCATTGCGATTTCCACCACGACCCCGGCCACCGAAACCTCCCAAACGACGTCCATCATTAAAATTGAATTGTATGTCCAATACACGTTGTTGTCTACCCACACGCTGGGGATACATGGCAGGATCAAATTCTAATTCCTCTTCACTTTCAGTTCCTTTCTTCTCCTTGGTAGCTTTGCTGTTGTTCAAAACAATCATTTTCTTCCATTTAGTGGTGTCTTCACCTAGAAATTTTAATTCAAAATTTAATATTTAATTTTTTTTCCTATTTCACGGTATCGATAGAACTTTTTCTTTTGTGTGATTAAATTTAAAAGAAAGAACTTGCAAAATATTGTGTTTTGTATTAAATGTGATTCTTCAAACGAGGTAATTATATCGGCGCCGTGAAATGAATAGATTAAATGAAGATTTTATATATACATATAGAATTTTTCATTTCATGTAATAATATGATTCATATTGATTTCTTTGATTTCGAACTCAATTATTAACTTGTATTTGTAATTCGTTAAGCGACTTATTTAATTTCGAAACCAAATATTAGCTTGTATTTGTTAATTGATTTCGAACTGTTTCATATCATAACAATTTTCCAAAAACTTACCTTCTCCAGCTTTACGTATATTGAATTGGAGGCTTAG